>JAQJVK010000070.1:0-600000 GCA_035578135.1 Flexamia atlantica
TTAAAAGTGGAAAACAGTTATTTCTTATAGTATTTTCGACCTGAATATTGAAAGCTGAATTTTAAATAAACCATGATCAACATCTATCATGTGCTCTTAAATCGAGTATCTTAAATCAAGCTCTTAAATTAATTTGAGCCCTCTCCCATCTTTCTAAACTTGCCAGACGCTCACAATTTTGACGCAAAGAATCACCCTACGAAATTATGATGACATGATGAATGGAATTAGCGCTTGAAAATACAAAAATAAATACCCCCGTTGCAGCAGACCTGCATACTCAGCGAATTTCAAATGCAAAACAACATATATCAATCAAACATAGCAAGATTTGACATGTTTTGGTAAGCTCCATAAGAATAACATGGGGAATGAGTATGCAGGTTTGCTGCTACAGGTATATTAAAACTGGGTGGTTTTAATTCAATATTTAGTAGATCTGAACTAGAAGAAGCTATTTACCAAGTTTTAACAAGATATGTTGAGAAATAACCGAGATATAGAATTTTACTTATTTCCCATAAGGTTAACATTGGGACAACGTACTGTGTTTACCACTTTCAATATCTCGGTAACCAATGGACATAGAGCACTGATTCAAAATACTAAATTGTTTGTTTTTTTGAGCTGAATTCAATGGTGCCCACAAAAATTCAATAAATTTTATTTTTCTATGTAAAAAACTCAAAAAACCCATTTTTGGGGGGGTTTATCCCCTTTTACCCCCCCTTCCGGTGGTCCGATCGGTCTGGTTCACGAACTCGTCCAATTGATTACCACTTTACATGTCCGTACCAAGTTTCATAAAGATCGGACCATTTTTGCGGCCGCTATCGTACTAACAGACACACATATATATATATATATATATATATATATAGATATATAGATATATATATATATATTTATAGATATATATATATATATATATAAAAATTCAAACGAATAGTGTTTTTTGCTTCTGGGGGCCCCAAAACGAAAGGTTATAGTGGTCCCGAGCTTAGGTCTTACCATGAGACCTACGGTAATAGCTTCTTCCCTATAGGGGAAATTCGCTAAAAATATGGGATATTGACAAGTCCAAAGAACCAATGAAGTAGCTGTTACCGTAGGCGACCCGGTACGGTATATATATAAAAGTCGGTTGACTGATTGACTGACTGACTCACTCACTCATGATCAGAGTTTCTCAAAAAACTATAAGGATTTGGGACATAAAACTTGGCACAATTAACCATTATAGGCTCTAGATGCATTCTAAGAATGGATTTTAAAGTATATTCTCTCAAAAGGAAAAATAGGGTATATTATAAAATCCAAAATGACGGCAATTTTTAGTTTTCCAAGCTTCCTGAAATACAAAGTTTTTTTAGTTTCCTAAAACAATGTTTAGGGCTTTGGGCCATGAATCTTGGCTCAAATATTCTTTATAGGCTGTAGATGCATACTAATGAAGTATTTTACTACGTTTTTTTTGGAAAGACTATAATAAGGTATTATAGCCTAAGTGTAAGACATTAAATAAATAGTAATTTAAAATATATAAATATGTCAGAAGAGACATTTTAGTTTTGTCATGTTGCCACTGCCGGAAGAGGCAAAGTATAACTTCAAGCCATTGTATTCATGAAAACCTCAAAAGGGCAAAGTCCAACTACTACCCCTTCTACCGACGGCGTCAAGCAACGCAGTCGACTATAAGTATCAGGTATGAACGGCCGTCTTGGCGTCTTACTCTGTTCTATACTTTTCCCGTAGTCTGTCTCAACGTCTCAACATTCTAGAGCTATAACATTGTGGTGACGAGATAAAAAGTGAGTTTGATTTTGAATTGTGTGCGTGTAAAACAGTATTTCTTTTATTCGCATCGTTATTAAAACATCATGAACTACAAACTGATAGTTTTTCCAGATTTAAGCAAGATTTGCAATCAATTGCTAATATCAAGATCGTACAGGAACTTTGTCGGTGCAGGAAAGTTTGCCGTTTCCAACCTGTTGCTTTGTAGGAAGAAAATCTATTGCGACTTTGAATTCCTATAATTTGTATGAAGCAAAAAGGAATAAATCGATTGAAAATTGATAATAATAAGCCTGATCCGCCAAAATATTATGGGGGAAAGTAAATGTCAACGTTTTGTGACGTAAGTTTGTTCCAATTTCTTTCAACTTTGAGTTTTCAGGATAGGCCTATGTTTGAAAATCATGAGTTGAAAACAGATTTTAGGTATCGACAAGCAAAAAATTTAAAAAAATTCAAATTGATCAAAAACGGCTCAAACGATTTCAAACAAATTTTTATGGCTTATAGTGCTTAACAATACAAGCAAAACAACACCATCCGCGTTTCTGTATGACTTACGGTTCAGAAGTTATGGCTATGCAAAGTTCACTTAGCAATTCGTCTAAGTTTGATATCGAATATAAAAGAAAAACGGAAGTATGGCAACATGACGTATACATAAGGTGATAAAATAGGACCAGAACTTTAGTATTATAATATTCAAAATACAGTCTAAACTTACGTTTGAGAAATATGTTTGATTAAAGTAGTAGCTATGCTATGTTCACACAGCGATCCGTCCGTCCGTTAAAACAATTTAAATTGTTTTAAAAATGGATCGTACGATTTTGATCAAATTTTTATGTCTTATAGTGCTTGACAAGACAAGCAAAATGACATCACCCGCGTGTCTGGATGACTTACGGATCAGAAGTCATGATGGAATAAAATCCAGGTCAACAAAGGCCGCACTTAAAAATATTTCCTAAAAACAAAAAATTGATTTACGTTTGAGAAATATGGTTGATCAAATTAGTCGCTATGCTATGTTCACACAACGATCCGTCTAATTTTGACATGATATACAAAAGAAAAGCGGAAGTGTGGCAACATGACGGATACATAGGGTGATGGAGTGGGACCAGAACTTTAGTATTATACTACTCAAGATAACGTCAAAACCTACGTTTGAGAAATATGGTTGATTAAAGTAGTCGCTATGGAATGTTCACTTAGCAATCCGTCTAAGTTTGATATCAAATATAAAAGAAAAACGGATGTTTGGCAACATGACGCATACATAAGGTGATAGAATAGGACCAGAACTTTAGTATTATACCATTGACTTTGAATGTAGAAGGAGACGTTTCACCGCCATTGTAAAATCTGTGGATGGCCGTTTTGTAAGCACACTAGCGACTCAAGCGGAATTTTACTTGAACTACACCGAGAAAGCCGCTATGGAGTGGCGCTCCAAGCGGCGAGGCTCGGAAGCTGTTCTGAACGGGTGGTCGACAGCTCGCAGCGGCCCGGCAGCGGCGCCGCGCGGCACGGGAGGGGGGGAGGCGTAGTAGCCAACCGCTCCCCCCGCTCTCCCGCTGACAAACCGCTCTCGCTCTCATCCACGACTAGGCCCGATCGCGCTGTTATAATTTGACGTCGCGCAAAATTTAAGTTTTGCATTGACATAAAAATTAAAATAATTAAGCAGTACAATAATCATACAAAATATTTATTCCCAAGTAAGCTCACGTTCAAATGAATTAATTTTTAAATATAATTGTTTTTTACACGATTGTTTTAGAACTTGATATTATATCCTAAAACTTGACCTAACCAAATGTTATGTAATCGAAGAAAAGCCGTATTAAATAAACTATAAAAATATATTTGAAATGCTCTGTTTAATTTCATTAATTGTGACAGCTTATTTATGTTGCAATTTGTCGAAAGTAGACTGGCTGAATGCTGGATAAAGTTTCAAACAGTCAAGTATACTTATAAAAAAGTCATAAAAAATCAGATAATAAAAAATATTTATGTATAATGATCAATGAAACAGATAATTCGTATTTTTATTGTGTAAAAAATAATATGTTAGCCTATTCCTATATTAACAGTGTAAAAAAACATTCTTATAATTTTAAACCTACTAACAGAATAACAGATCCATTACATTGTAGTTTTATTTAACCTAATGACGTATGCTATGCATTACTTGTATTGTCCAACGGTAATAAAGAAGGTTACATTACACTACATTACATTATTGCACTTTGTCGTTTTTCCAATACTTTTGTATGTGCTGTATACCTACCTATACACTCCTTTTTTACAAAATGAGGTTACTGGAGACTTGTTCCTATATAAATATTGTTCCTAGATAAAGAATTTACTCTCAGGTCCTTTTATAATAGAAATCCCTATTGTGCGTTTTTCCATAGACACAAGTAGGCCTAAACTATCGAAAATTATGTTTTGATTCTCAATTCGAAAGACTGGTGGATATATCGCGATTCCAATATAGGTACTTCATGCAACCAAAGCTTCGTCACCGGGGTCGTACTGGATTCAGGATGACCAGACGTCCGTTTTTAGGAGGACATGTCCTCCTTTTCAACGATTGTCCTCCTGTTCTCCCGGCTTTCACTAAAATGTGGCCTTCTACAAAGGATATACTTTCGTCGTGTTCCCGCAGCCATAAATACGGTAAATTCGCGCCTTCGTAACAATTTTATTCGTATTTGGTCAAACAACTTAGGCCCTACTGTCGTCTACCCGCAATCGGTAAATCTGCACGATCGTCATTTACGGCCGTTCGTGTTTAAAACCTATTCATTCAAGTTAGGCCTACACCTACCGTTTGTAGATTGTTATGTGTTATGTGTCATATCACATTGCACAGTAATGATCACATAAAAAAGGGAAACACATTTTTTCATTTTGCCGACTTGTGAAGTTGCGGACGCGAAAATCGACCCTATGTGTCAATAATTGGTAAATTTAAAGTCTAAAAAGGGTATTTCGTTTACTGTTCTACATTATCTCAAAAACGGCTCCGAGGATTTCCTTCAAAGTCTGGAAATAAGTCATTTATGACTCAAAAACGTCTTTTACGCAGATTACTTGGCCAGAGAAAATCTAATAACGTATTAAATCGAGTTTTAAAGTTGTAAAATTTTAACATTGGCCTTATGGGTTGCCGTGATAGCAACGAAAATAAAAAAGGAAAGTGTAAACAAATGAAGTAATCATAACAGCTTTTTGGAATCTACAGCTATCAAGGGAAAATACAGCAGGTGGAATGAAGAGTCCATGGAGCAATAAAAAAGGTTTACATTGATAAATTCTATGACATTGAAATATTTTATAGTAACTGGATGAACTGGTGAACATGAAATAACACCGAGCAAGGCTCGGTCCACCAGGTACTTTTCCTTAAAACAAAACAGGTAGAGTGAATGTTTTTTATGAATTCTTCACACAATAAAGTATTTGTGTATCTCTAACATAATATAAGACAATCATTTGTAATGCAATGTAATTGGGTCTATAGCAAAAATTATTACCAATTATTTTTAACGCTGTCCTCCTCTTTCTGTAAATGTCCAATGTCCCCCTTCTTTAACCCAACTGTCCTCCCTGAAATCTGGTCACCCTGTAAGCTGGATCCAGCAGTGGGATGGGAGATGGGAGGCGGCGCCGGCGACTAGGCTCTTTGATGGATATGCCGCCTGTGGAGGGGGTACACCGCCAGCAGTCAGCGGTGCCAGTGACGTTCTGTTGCTATTCTAGCCATTTCCCAGATGTTTGTTGACATTTAAGACTAAGATCGCAATTTACCGCCGTGTAATTGTCACTGGCCTTATCAAGCTGAACTTCAAATAAAATAGTTTCACCTCTAATTACTGTCGAAGAAAAAAATATGTGCACTCGAGTTTAAACCCATATAACTCTGGAATGAATCATCCAATTTCACTGAAATAACTGTTTAACTGAAGCATTTAAATACATTTTATATTATAACAATTAATTTTAAAATTTACGGTCTAGCGGGAAAATTTTTATATTATAAAAACCATGAAAAGTACCGGTTTTTCCGAAGGTCCGCCCTAAAAGTGAAGTTTAAACATTTATTTTACAAAACTGTTGGAGCTAACTTTTTTTGGCCCGTAAGCAGTGGTTTCAGTAAACGTTTACAAAATGAACAACAGCACCTAGAGTATTAACCTTAAAATTATGAACCAATATGAATAAATTAATAATATACCTAATATTACTCCATAAAAATTTTAAAAAGTTTGCTCCAACAGTTTTTGTAAAATAAATGTTTAAACTTCACTTTTAGTGTGTACCTTCGGAAAAATCGGTACTTTTCATGGTTTTTATTATGTAAACAAAAATCCGGCTCGACCGAAATATTTAAAACTAGAGGCTTGAAGGGGCTATTAGCCCCTAAGCATAATCCTTCTTTACTATAGTTCCAAATACCTTCTTAGAAAATAGGCTTTTGGATCCACAAAATTATGATTATATCTAGCATTTGGTTTTAAGTAAACAAAGCAGACCTTTATACATACCAATTATTTTTAAATGACAGCTATTTTACGTTATTTCTCATTTTATAGTAAGCTTAAAGCAATTTCAGTATTTTCCCCGAGTCCCTGGGATGTAGACCTTTAATTTGAGCCCCCTCCCATCATCCTGCGACCTTCCAAACGCCCATAATTTCGTCACAAAAATTTCCCTTACGTAATTATATATAAGTATAGATCATTTGTTATTAAATCTGCATCGTTATAACATAAACTAAACAAACATACTTATCTTTGTATTTTAAATTATGAAAAAACTCAAACCCTTAATTATTATAAAATCAGAAAATCTTAAATTATTTTTTTATAGTACATTGATTGTGCATAGTGAGCTGCATTTTGAAAAAAATTCCACATGTCAACATCTACCATATGGCTTTGAATCAAGCATTAGCACCACATGTTAAATGTAAACAAAGCAGACGTTTTTCAATCCCAATGCATTTTAAATGGAAGATATTTTTCGTTATTTCTCATTTTCTGGTATATTTGGACATAATCTGATATTTTTCCCGACCCCGTGGGACCGAGACCTTTCTTTTGAGCCATCTCCCATCATCCTGCGAGCTGTCAAACTCTCACAATTTTGATTAAAAAAAATCGCTTACAGAATTAATAATATAGAAGATTGTTATAATATAAAATGTATTTAACAAAGGTTCAGTTTTACATTAATTTCACTAAAACCGGATGATTCATTCAATAGTTATATATGGGTTTAAACTCGAGCGCACATGTTTTTCTTCGACAGTAGTTTGATGTGAAATACAATCACACCTGCACTTGCTGCTTCGTATAGATGAGGTTAGTGTTTTATAATGCGCCTAGGCCTATATGCCTAAAACAACATCAGTAAAGACTGCTAAACACATCGTGCATTAGTCCTCAACAAGCTGATTACAGAAAAAATCCACCGCAAACTCCAGGAAGTTCGGAAGAAATAAGGCAGCCCGGAGGGAAGTATGGAGGCTTTTTCAAAAAACTAAAATATTGCAAGGAAAGTGAAAGTAGCAATACTTCAATTGCTAATTTAAATTCACCGAAAATAGTTTATGCTTTATGTAAAGCCATAATCAAAGTTTATGACCGGGAGTGCTGTTGATTTTTTGAAATACTCAATTATGTTAGTAGGTTTCTTGTATTTATATACCAATAAACTATATTTGAATTTTTAAATTGTATTATTTCCTGCTCAAATTAATTAATTGACGGTTTCTGATGCGTGTTTCTGTCGTTTATAGCAGAATAAAGTCTTACTAAGCCCAAGTGGTATATCCGAGAACACAAAATAAATTCATCAGCACATTGCAAAATGTTTATAATATCCCAAAAAAAGTAATACTATGGTTTGCAGCAATCACCAAATCAGGTCATTAAAAAATACCGTACTGGGATGATAACAAATTATAGAATATACAGATATATTACAATATACTTAAGAAAATGTATATTATCAATCTTATAGCTTTTTTGTTCAAAAAATAAGATTGCCAAGCTCTCGCGTTGCCTCATCGAGAACGACATCGCGCCGATCCGCGCTCAGGTTCAAAGGCGTGCGTATCTCGCAGCGACTCGCAGCTTTCCACTCGCTATGAACGGCAGTTGCGTGGGAGAAGGGAGAAGGAGAAGTAGTGATGAGCGAGAGAGACATCCGAAGTACACGGCAGGGGGCCGAGGGGCAAGGTGGAGGGAGTGAGAGAGAGCGCAGAGCGCGCGGGTAGCGCGTTCTAACGGCGGCGATGGCAACTACGTGGAGCTGCCAAGACAAGCCGGCACAAGGCGGCCATATGGATGGTTTGTCTCCTTATACATTCAAAGTCAATGATTATACTATTCCAAATACCGTCTAAACTTACGTTTGAGAAATATGGTTGATTAAAGTAGTCGCTATGCTATGTTCACACAGCGATCCGTCCGTCCGTTAAAACAATTCAATCTTCTTAGAAAATGGCTCGTACGATTTCGATCAAATTTTAATGGCTTATAGTGCTTAAAAAAACAAGCAAAATTGCACTACCCGCGTGTCTGTACGACTTACGGTTCAAAAGCTATGGTGGCATAAAATCCAGGTCAACTAAGGCCGCACTTAAAAATATTTTCTAAAAAACAGAAATTAAAAAAATTCAATTTTTTAAAAAATGGATCGTACGATTTCGATCAAATTGTTATGTCTTATAGTGCTTAAAAAGAGAAGCAAAATGACACCACCCGCGTGTCTGTACGACTTGCGGTTCAGATGTTAAGAAGGCATAAAGTCCAGGTCAACTAAGGCTGTAATTAAAAATATATTTTCTAAAAACAAAAATTCAAAAAATTCAATTTTTTTTAAATGGCTTTTACGATTTCGATCAAATTTTTATGGCTTATAGTGCTTAACAAGACAAGCAAAATGACACCACCCGCGTATCTATACAACTTACGGTTCATAAGTTATGGTGGCATAAAGTCCAGGTCAACTAAGGCCGCACTTAAAAATATTTTCGAAAAACAAAAAATAAAAAAAATTAAAATTTCTCAAAAATGGCTCGTACGATTTTGATAAAATTTTTATGGCCTATAGTGCTTAACAAGCAAAAAACACCATCCGCGTTTCTGTATGGTTTAAGGTTCAGAAATTATGGCTATGCAATGTTCACTTAGCAATCCGTCTAAGTTTGATATCGAATATAAAAGAAAAACGGAAGTGTGGCAACATGAAGTATTCATAAGGTGATAGAATAGGACCAGAACTTTATTATACTATGCAAAATACCGTCTAAACTTGTGTTTGAGAAATATGGTTGATTAAAGTATTCGCTATGCAATGTTCACGCAGCGATCCGTCCGTCCGTTAAAAAATTAATTTTTCTTAAAAAGTGGCTCGTACGATTTCGATGAAACTTTAATTGCTTACAGTGCTTAACAAAACAAGCAAAATGACACCACCTGCGTGTCTGTACGACGTACGGTTCAGAAGTTATGGTGGCATGAAGTCCAGGTCAACTAAGGCTGTAATTAAAAATATATTTTCTAAAAACAAAAATTCAAAAAATTCAATTTTTTTTAAATGGCTTTTACGATTTCGATCAAATTTTTATGGCTTATAGTGCTTAACAAGACAAACAAAATGACACCACCCGCGTATCTCTACGACTTAGGGCTCAGACATTAAGGTGGCATAAATTCCAGGTCAACTAGGGCCGCACCTAAGAATATTTCCTAAAAACAAAAAATTTAAAAATGTCATTTTTTTAAATGGTTCGTACGATTTCGATCAAATTTTGATGGCTTTTAGTGCTTAACAAGACAAGCAAAAAATTAAAAAAATCTAATTTCTCAAAAACGGCTCGTACGATTTCGAACAAATTTTTATGGCTTATAGTACTTAAAGTAGCCGCTTTGCGATGTGTGGTCAGCGATTTGTCTAAGTTTGACATGAAATATGAAATAAATACGTAAGTGTGCCAACATGACGTACACATAGGATGATAGAATAGGACCAGAACCTTAGTACTATACCACCCAAGTTACCGTAAAATCTTAGGTTTTGGAAGTATGGGTGATTAAGGTCGTTGCTTTGCGATGTGCGGAGAGCGATTTGTCTAAGTTTGACATGAAATATAAAATAAATACGGAGGTGTGCTAACATGACGTACACATAGGATAATAGAATAGGACCAGTACTTTAGTACTATACCACCCAAGTTACCTTAAAAACTTAGGTTTTGGAAATATAGGGTGATTAAAGTAGTCGCTTTGCGATGTGTGGAAACCGATCCGCCTAACTTTAACATGAAATATGAAGGAAAAACGGATGTGTGAGAACATGACGTACACATAGGATGATAGAATAGGACCGGAACTGTAGTATTATACCACCCAAGTTACCTAAAAAACTTAGGTTTTTGAAATATGGGTGATTAAAGTTGCCGCTTTGCGATGTTCGGTCAGCGATTTGTCTAGGTTTGACAAGAAATATAAAATAAATACGGATGTGGGCCAACTTGACGTACACATAGGATGATAGAATAGGACCAGAACTCTAGTACTATACCACCCAAGTTACCTTGAAAACTTAGGTTTTGGATATATGGGTGATTAAAGTAGTCGCTTTGCGATGTGCGGACAGCGATTTGTCTAAGTTTGACATGAAATATAAAAAATAATACTGAATTGTGGAAACATGACGTACTCATAGGATGATAGTATAGGACCAGAACTGTATTATTATACAACCCAAGTTACCGTAAAAACTTAGGTTTTGGAAATATGAGTGATTAAAGTAGTCGTTTTGCGATGTGCGGACAGCGATTTGTCTAAGTTTGACATGAAATATAAAATAAATACGGAAGTTTGCCAACATGAGTTACACGTTGGAGGATAGAATAGGACCAGAACCTTAGGACTATACCACCACAAAAAAACTTAGGTTTTGGAAATATGGGTGATTAAAATAGTCGCTTTGCGATGTGGGTATAGCGATTTGTCTAAGATTGACATGAAATATAAAACTACAACTGAACTTTCACATGAAATATAAAAATACTGAAGTGTGGAAACATGACATACACATAGGATGATAGTATAGGACCAGAACGTTAGTATTATACCACCCAAGTTACTGTTAAAACGTAGGTTTTGGAAATATGAGTGATTAAATTAGTTGCTTTGCGATGTGTGGTTAGAGATCCGCCTAACTTTCACATGAAATATAAAATAAATACGGAAGTGTGGCAACATGACGTACACATAGGGTGATAGAATTGGACCAGTACTTTAGTATTATACCACCCAAGTTACCGTAAAAACGTAGGTTTTGGAAATATGGGTGATTAAAGTAGCCGCTTTGCGATGTGCGGTCAGCGATTTGTGTAAGTGTGACATGAAATATAAAAATAAATACTGAAGTGTTGAAGTATGACGTACTCATAGGATGATAGTAGAGGACCAGTACTTTAGGACTATACCACCCAAGTTACCTTAAAACTTAGGTTATGGAAATATGGGTGATTAAAGTAGTCGCTTTGCGATGTGCGAACAGCGATCAACATAGTTTTGACATGAAATATAAAATTAATACGGAAGTGTGGCAACATGACGTTCACATAGGGTGATAAAATAGGGCCAGAACTTTAGTATTATAACACCCAAGTTACCGTAAAAATTTAGGTTTTGGAAATATGGGTGATTAAAGTAATTACTTTGCGATGTGCGGACAGCGATTTCTCTAAGTTTGACATGAAATATAAAATAAATACGGAAGTGTGCCAACATGACGTACACATAGGATGATAGAATAGGACGAGAACTTATTATTATATCACCCAAGTTACCGTAAAAACTTAGGTTTTGGAAATATGGGTGATTAAAGTAGTCGCTTTGCAATATGCCGACAGCGATTTGTCTAAGTTTTACATGAAATATAAAATTAATAACTGAAGTGTGGAAACATGACGTACACATAGGATGATAGTAGAGGACCAGTACTTTAGGACTATACCACCCAAGTTACCTTAAAACTTAGGTTTTGGAAATATAGGTGATTAAAGTAGTCGCTTTGCGATGTGCGAACAGCGATCAACCTAAGTTTGACATGAAATATAAAATAAAAACGGAAGTGTGGCAACCTGACGTACACATAGGGTGATAGAATAGGACCAGAACTATATTATTATACCAGTCAGGTTACCGTCAAAACTTACGTTTTGGAAATACGGGTGATTAAAGTAGTCGCTTTGCAATGAGCGGACAGCGATTTGTCTAGGTTTGACATGAAATATAAAATAAATACGGAAGTATGGAAACATGACGTACACATATGATGATAGTATAGGGCCAGAACTTTAGTATTATATCACCTAAGTAACCGTTAAAACTTAGGTTTTGAAAATATGGGTGATTAAAATAGTCGCTTTGCGATGTGTGGACAGCGATCCGCCTATGTTTGACATGAAATATAAAATAAATACGGAAATTTGGCAACATGAGGTACACTTAGGGTGATAGAATAGGACCAGAACGTAAGTATTTTACCACCTAAGTTACCTTAAAATATAGGTTTAGGAAATATGGGTGATTAAAGTAGTCGATTTGCGATGTGCGAACAGCAATCCGTCTAAGTTTGACATGAAATATAAAATAAATACGGGTATGTAAACATGACGTACTCATAGGATGATAGAATAGGACCAGTACTTTAGGACTATACCACCCAAGTTACCTTAAAACTTAGGTTATGGAAATATGGGTGATTAAAGTAGTCGCTTTGCGATGTGCGAACAGCGATCAACCTAGTTTTGACATGAAATATAAAATTAATACGGAAGTGTGGCAACATGACGTTCACATAGGGTGATAAAATAGGACCAGAACTTTAGTATTATAACACCCAAGTTACCGTAAAAATTTAGGTTTTGGAAATATGGGTGATTAAAGTAATTACTTTGCGATGTGCGGACAGCGATTTATCTAAGTTTGACATGAAATATAAAATAAATACGGAAGTGTGCCAACTTGACGTACACATAGGATGATAGAATAGGACGAGAACTTATTATTATATCACCGAAGTTACCGTAAAAACTTAGGTTTTGGAAATATGGGTGATTAAAGTAGTCGCTTTGCAATATGCCGACAGCGATTTGTCTAAGTTTTACATGAAATATAAAATTAATAACTGAAGTGTGGAAACATGACGTACACATAGGATGATAGTAGAGGACCAGTACTTTAGGACTATACCACCCAAGTTACCTTAAAACTTAGGTTTTGGAAATATGGGTGATTAAAGGAGTCGCTTTGCCATGTGCGGACAGCGATCCACCTATGTTTGACATGAAATATAAAATAAATACGGAAGTGTGGCAACATGACGTACACATAGGGTGATAGAATAGGACCAGAACTATAGTATTATACCACTCCGATTACCGTCAAAACTTACGTTTTGGAAATACGGGTGATTAAAGTAGTCGGTTTGTGATATGTGGAAACCGATCCGCCTAACTTTACCATGAAATATAAAAGAAAAACTGATGTGTGAGAACATGACAAACACACAGGATGATATAATAGGACCAGAACTATAATTCTATACCACCCAAGTTACCGTAAAAACTTAGGTTTTGGAAATATGTTTGATTAAACTAGTCGCTTTGCGATGTGTGGACAGCTATCCGCCTATGTTTGACATGAAATATAAAATAAATACGGAAGTTTGGCAACATGACGTACACTTAGGGTGATAGAATAGGACCAGAACTTAAGTATTTTACCAACTAAGTTACCTTAAAATATAGGTTTAGGAAATATGGGTAATTAAAGTAGTCGATTTGCGATGTGCGGACAGCAATCCGTCTACGTTTGTAATGAAATATAAAAGGAAAAAGGAAGTGTGCCAACATGACGTACACATAGGATGATATAAAAGGACCAGAACTTTAGTACTATACCACCCAAGTTACCGTAAAAACTTAGGTTTTGGAAATATGAGTGATTAAAGTAGTCGCTTTGCAATATGCGGACAGCGATTTGTCTAAGTTTGACATGAAATATAAAATTAAATACTGAAGTACGGAAACATGACGTACACATAGGATGATAGTATAGGACCAGAACTTTAATATTTTACCACTCAACTTATCGTTAAAACTTAGGTTTTGGAAATATGTGTGATTAAGTAGTCGCTTTGCGATGTGCGGACAGCGATTTGTCTAAGTTTGACATGAAATATAAAATAAAAACGGAAGTGGTGCAACATGACGTACACATAGGATGATAGAATAGGGCGGGAACTTTAATATTATACCACCCAAGTTACCTAAAAAACTTAGGTTTTGGAAATATGGGTGATTAAAGTAGTCGCTTTGTGATGTGCGGTCAGCGATGTGTCTAAGTGTGACATGAAATATAAAAGAAAAACGGAAGTGTGCCAACATGACGTCACATAGGATGATAGAATAGGACGAGAACTTATTATTATATCACCCAAGTTACTGTAAAAACTTAGGTTTTGGAAATATGGGTGATTAAAGTAGTCGATTTGCAATATGCGGACAGCGATTTGTCTAAGTTTGACATTAAATATAAAATTAAATACTGAAGTACGGAAACATGACGTACACATAGGATGATAGTATAGGACCAGAACTTTAATATATTACCACTCAAGTTAACGTTAGAACTTAGGTTTTGGAAATATGTGTGATTAAGTAGTCGCTTTGCGATGTGCGGACAGCGATTTGTCTAGGTTTGACATGAAATATAAAATAAATACGGAAGTATGGAAACATGACGTACACATTTGATGATAGTATAGGGCCAAAACTTTAGTATTATACCTTAAAATACCGTTAAAACTTAGGTTTGGAAATATGGGCGATTAAAATAGTCGCTTTGTGATGTGTGGACAGCGATCCGCCTATGTTTGACATGATATATAAAATAAATACGGAAGTTTGGCAACATGACGTACACTTAGGGTGATAAAATAGGACGGGAACTTTAATATTAAACCACCCAAGTTACCTAAAAAACTTAGGTTTTGGAAATATGGGTGATTAAAGTAGCCGCTTTGCGATGTGCGGTAAGCGATTTGTCTAAGTTTGACATGAAATATAAATTAAATACGGAATTGTGCCAACTTGACGTACACAAAAGATGATAGGATAGGACCTTAACTTTAGTACTATGCCACCCAAGTTACCGTAAAATCTTAAGTATTGGAAATATGTGTGATTAATGTAGTCGCTTCGCGATGTGCGGACAGCGATTTGCCTAAGTTTGACATGAAATATAAAATAAATACGGACGAGTGCAAACATGACGTACATATGGGGTGATTGAATAGGACCAGAACTTTAGTATTATACCACCCAAGTTACTGTAAAACTTAGGTTTTGGAAATATGGGTGAATAAAGCAAGCGCTTTGCGATGTGCGGACTGCAAATTGTCTAAGTTTGACATGAAATATAAAATAAAACAGAAGTGTGACAACATGACGTACACATAAGGTGATAGAATTGGACCAGTACTTTAGTATTATACCACCCAAGTTACCGTAAAAACTTAGGTTTTGGAAATATGGCTGATTAAAGTAGCCGCTTTGCGATGTGCAGTAAGCGATTTGTCTAAGTTTGACATGAAATATGAAATAAATACGGAATTGTGCCAAGTTGACGTACACATATGATGATAGAATAGGACCAGAATTTTAGTACTATACCACCCAAGTTACCGTAAAATCTTAGGTTTTGGAAATATGGGTGATTAATGTAGTCGCTTTGCGATGTGCGGACAGTGATTTGTCTAAGTTTGACATGAAATATAAAATAAATATGGACGTGTGCCAACATGACGTACACATAGGATGATGGAATAGGAAGGGAACTTTAATATTATACAACCCAAGTTACCTAAAAAACCTAGGTTTTGGAAATATGGGTGATTAAAGTAGCCGCTTTGTGATGTGCGGTCAGCGATGTGTCTAAGTGTGACATGAAATATAAAAGAAAAACGGAAGTGTGCCAACATGACGTTACATAGGATGATAGAATAGGACGAGAACTTTAGTACTATACCACCCAAGTTACCGTAAAATCTTAGGTTTTGGAAATATGTGTGATTAATGTAGTCGCTTTTCGATGTGCGGACAGCGATTTGTCTAAGTTTGACATGAAATATAAAATAAATACGGACGTGTGCCAACATGACGTACATATGGGGTGATTGAATAGGACCAGAACTTTAGTATTATAACACCCAAGTTACCGTAAAAATATAGGTTTAGGAAATATGGGTGATTAAAGTAGTCGCTTTGCGATGTGCGGTCAGGGATTTGTCTAAGTTTGACATGAAATATAAAATAAAACAGAAGTTTGTCATCATGACGTTTACATTGGATGATAGAATAGGTCCCGAACTTTAGTATTATACAACCCAAGTTCCCTTAAAAACGTACGTTTTGGAAATATGGGTGATTAAAGTAGTCGCTTTGCGATGTGCAGACAGCGATCCACCTAAGTTTGACATGAAATATAAACTAAATACGGAAGTGTGACGATATGACGTTCACATAGGGTGATAGAATAGGACCAGAACTTTAGGATTATACCACCCAAGTTACCTTAAAACTTAGGTTTTGGAAATAAGGGTGAATAAAGTAGTCGCTTTGCGATGTGCGGTCAGCGATTTCTCTAAGTTTGACATAAAATATAAAATAAATACGGAAGTGTGCCAACATGACGTACACATAGGATGATAGAATAGGACCAGAACTTTAGTACTATAGCACACAAGATACCTTAAAAACTTAGGTTTTGGAAATATGGGTGATTAAAGTAGTCGCTTTGCGATGTGTGGAAACCGACTCGCCTAACATCACCATGAAATACAAAATAAATACGGATGTGTGAGAACATGACGTACACATAGGATGATAGAATAGGACCGGAACTTTAATATTATACCACCCAAGTTACCTAAAAAACTTAGGTTTTGGAAATATGGGTGATTAAAGTAGCCGCTTTGCAATGTGCGGTAAGCGATTTGTCTAAGTTTGACATGAAATATAAAATAAATACGGAATTGTGCCAACTTGACGTTCACATAGGATGATAGAATAGGACCAGAACTTTAGTACTATACCACCCAAGATACCGTAAAATCGTAGGTTTTGGAAATATGGGTGATTAAAGTAGTCGCTTTGCGATGTGCGGACAGCGATTTGTCTAAGTTTGACATGAAATATAAAATAAATACGGACGTGTGCCAACATGACGTACACATAGGATGATAGAATAGGACCAGAAGTTTAGGACTATACCACCCAAGTTACCTTAAAAACTTAGGATTTGGAAATATGGGTGATTAAAGCAGACGTTTTGTGATGAGTGGACAGCGATTTGTCTAAGTTTGACATGTAATATAAAATAAAACAGAAGTGTGGCAAAATGACGTACACATAGGGTGATTTGAATAGGACCAGAACTTTAGTATTATACCACCCAAGTTGCCGTAAAAACTTAGGTTTTGGAAATATGGGTGAATAAAGCAAGCGGTTTGGGATGTGCGGACAGCGATTTGTCTAAGTTTGACATGAAATATAAAATAAAACAGAAGTGTGGCAACATGACGTACACATAGGGCGATTGAATAGGACCAGAACGTTAGTATTTTACCACCCAAGTTACCGTAAAAACTTAGGTGTTGGAAATATGGGTGATTAAAGTAGTCGCTTTGCGATGTGTGGACAGCGATCCACCTAAGTTTGACATGAAATATAAAATAAAACAGAAGTTTATCAACATGACGTTCACATAGGATGATAGAATAGGACCAGAACTTTATGACTATACCACCCAAGTTACAAAAAAACTTAGGTTTTGGAAATATGGGTGATTAAATTAGTCGCTTTGCGATGTGTGTATAGCTATTTGTCTAAGTTTGACATGAAATATGAAATAAAACAGAAGTTTATCAACATGACGTTCACATAGGGTGATAGAAAAGGACCAGAACTTTAGTACTATTCCACCCAAGTTACCGTAAAATCTTAGGTTTTGGAAATATGGAAGATTAAAGTAGTCGCTCTGCGATGTGCGGTCAGCGATTTGTCTAAGTTTGACATGAAATATAAAATAAATACGGGTGTGTAAACATGACGTACACATAGGATGATAGAAAAGGACCAGAACATTAGTACTATACCACCCAAGTTACCTTAAAAACTTAAGTTTCGGAAATATGGGGATTAAAGTAGTCGCTTTGCGATGTGTAGAAATCGATCCGCCTAACTTTAACATGAAATATAAAAGAAAAACGGATGTGTGAGAACATGACGTACACATAGGTTGATAGAATAGGACCAGAACTTAAGTATTTTATCACTTAAGTTACCTTAAAATATAGGTTTAGGAAATGTGGGTGATTAAAGTAGTCGCTTTGCAATGTGCGGACAGCGATTTGTTTAAGTTTGACATGAAATATAAAATAAAACAGAAGTTTGTCAACATGACGTTCACATATGATGATAGAATAGGACCAGAACTTTGGTATTATACCATCCAAGTTACCTTAAAAACCTAGGTTTTGGAAATATGGTTGATTAAAGTAGTCGCTTTGCGATGTGCGGACAGCGATTTGTCTAAGTTCTACATGAAATATAAAATCAATACGGAAGTGTGCCAACATGACGTACACATAGGATGATAGAATAGGACCAGAACTTTAGTATTGTACCACGCAAATTACCGCAAAAATGTAGGTTTCGTAAATATGGGTGATTAAATTAGTCGCTTTGTGACGTATGGTTAGAGATCCGCCTAACTTTGACATAAAATATAAAATAAATACGGAATTGTTGCAACACGACTTACACATAGGGTGATAGAATTGGACTAGTACTTTAGTATTATACCACCCAAGTTACCGTAAAAACCTAAGTTTTGGAAATATGGGTGATTAAAGTAATTGCTTTGCGATGTGCGGACAGCGAGTTCTCTAAGTTTGACATGAAATATAAAATAAATACGGAAGTGTGCCAACATGACGTACACATAGGATGATAGAAAAGGACCAGAACCTTAGTACTATACCACCCAAGTTACCGTAAAATCTTAGGTTTTGGAAATATGGGTGATTAAAGTAGTCGCTTTGCGATTTGCAGTCAGCGTTTTGTCTAACTTTGACATGAAATATAAAATAAATACGGGTGTGTAAACATGAAGTACACATAGGATGATAGAATAGGACCAGAACATTAGTACTATACCACCCAAGTTACCTTAAAAACTTAGGTTTCGGAAATATGGGTGATTAAAGTAGTCGCTTTGCGATGTGTGGACAGCGATTTGTCTAAGTTTGACATGAAATATAAAATAAAACAGAAGTTTGTCAACATGACGTTCACATAGGATGATAGAATAGGACCAGAACTTTAGTATTATACCATTCAAGTAACCGTAAAATCTTAGGTTTTGGAAATATGGGTGAATAAAGCAAGCGTTTTGCCATGTGCGGACAGCGATTTGTCTAACTTTGACATGAAATATAAAATTAATACGGAAGTGTGGCAATATGACGTTCACATAGGGTGATAAAATAGGACCAGAACTTTAGTATTATAACACCCAAGTTACCGTAAAAATTTAGGTTTTGGAAATATGGGTGATTAAAGTAGCCGCTTTGCGATTTTTGTTCAGCGATTTGTCTAAGTGTGACATGAAATATAAAATTAATACGGAAGTGTGGCAATATGACGTTCACATAGGGTGATAAAATAGGACCAGAACTTTAGTATTATAACACCCAAGTTACCGTAAAAATTTAGGTTTTGGAAATATGGGTGATTAAAGTAATTGCTTTGCGATGTGCGGACAGCGATTTCTCTAAGTTTGACATGAAATATAAAATAAATACGGAAGTGTGCCAACATGACGTACACATAGGATGATAGAAAAGGACCAGAACTTTAGTACTATACCACCCAAGTTACCTTAAAAACTTAGGTTTCGGATATATGGGTGATTAAAGTAGTCGCTTTGCGATGTGTGGAAATCGATCCGCCTAACTTTAACATGAAATATAAAATAAAAACGGATGTGTGAGAACATGACGTACACATAGGATGGTAGAATAGGACCAGAACTTAAGTATCATACCACACAAGTTACCTTAAAAACCTAGGTTTTGGAAATATGGGTGATTAAAGTAGTCGCTTTGCGATGTGCGGACAGCGATTTGTCTAAGTTTGACATGAAATATAAAATTAAATACTTAATTCTGGAAACATGACGTACTCATAGAATGATGGTATAGGACGAGAACTTTAGTATTATACCACCCAAGTTACCGTAAAAACGTAGGTTTTGGAAATATGGGTGATTAAAGTAGTCGTTTTGCGATATGCGAACAGCGATTTGTCTGAGTTTGACATGAATTATAAAATAAATACGGACGTTGGCCAACATGAGTTACACATAGGAGGATAGAATAGGACCAGAACTTTAGGACTATACCACCCAAGTTACAAAAAAACTTAGGTTTTGGAAATATGGGTGATTAAAATAGTCGCTTTGCGAAGTGCGCATAATGATTTGTCTAAGTTTGAAATGAAATATAAAATAAAACAGAAGCGTGGCAGCATGACGTACACAAAGGGTGATTGAATAGGACCAGAACTTTAGTATTGTACCACGCAAATTACCGCAAAAATGTAGGTTTTAAAAATATGGGTGATTATATTAGTCGCTTTGCGATGTGTGGCTAGAGATCCGCCTAACATTGACATGAAATATAAAATAAATACTGAATTGTGGCAACATGACTTACACATAGGGTGATAGAATTGGACCAGTACTTTAGTATTATACCACCCAAGTTACCGTAAAAACGTAGGTTTTGGAAATATGGGTGATTAAAGTAGCCACTTTGCAATGTGCGTTAAGCGATTTGTCTAAATTTGACATGAAATATAAAATAAATACGGAATTGTGCCAACTTTACGTACACATAGGATGATAGAATAGGACCAGAACTTTAGTATTGTACCACGCAAATTACCGCAAAAATGTAGGTTTTGAAAATATGGGTGATTATATTAGTCGCTTTGCGATGTGTGGTTAGAGATCCGCCTAACATTGACATGAAATATAAAATAAATACTGAATGGTGGCAACATGACTTACACATAGGGTGATAGAATTGGACCAGTACTTTAGTATTATTTCACCCAAGTTACCGTAAAAACTTAGGTTTTGGAAATATGGGTGAATAAAGTAGCCGCTTTGCGATTTTTGGTCAGCGATTTGTCTAAGTATGACATAAAATATATAATTAATACGGAAGTGTGGCAATATGACGTTCACAAAGGGTGATAAAATAGGACCAGAACTTTAGTATTAAAACACCCAAGTTACCGTAAAAATTTAGGTATTGGAAATATGGGCGATCAAAGTAATTGCTTTGCGATGTGCGGACAGCGAGTTCTCTAAGTTTGACATGATAAATAAAATAAATACGGAAGTGTGCCAACATGACGTACACATAGGATGATAGAAATGGACCAGAACTTTAGTACTATACCACCCAAGTTACCGTAAAATCTTAGGTTTTGGAAATATGGGTGATTAAAGTAGTCGCTTTGCGATGTGAGGTCAGCGATTTGTCTAAGTGTGACATGAAATATCAAATTAATACGGAAGTGTGGCAATATGACGTTCACATAGAATGATAGAATAGGACCAGAACATTAGTACTATACGACCCAAGTTACCTTAAAAACTTAGGTTTCGGATATATGGGTGATTAAAGTAGTCGCTTTGCGATGTGCGTATAGCCATTTGTCTAAGTTTGAAATGAAATATAAAATAAAACAGAAGCGTGGCAACATGACGTACACATAGGGTGATTGAATAGGACCAGAACTTTAGTATTATACCACGTAAATGACCTCAAAAATTTAGGTTTTGTAAATGTGTATAGCAATTTTTGTAGATATGTATAGCGATGTATGTGTATAGCGATTTGTCTAAGTTTGACAAGAAATATAAAATAAAACAGAACTTTGTTAACATGACGTTCACATAGAATGATAAAATAGGACCAGAACTTTAGTATTATACCAACAAAGTTACTGTAAAATCTTAGGTTATGGAAATATGGGTGATTAAAGTAGTCGCTTTGCGATCTGTTGTTAGAGATCCGCCTAACTTTGACATGAAATGTAAAATAAATACGGATGTGTTGCAACATGACTTATACATAGGGTGATAGAATTGGACCAGTACTTTAGTATTATACCACCCAAGTTACCGTAAGTATCTAAGTGTGACATGAAATATAAAATAAATACGGAAGTGTGGCAATATGACGTTCACATAGGGTGATAAAATAGGACCAGAACTTTAGTATTATAACACCCAAGTTACCGTAAAAATTTAGGTTTTGGAAATATTAGTGATTAAAGCAATTGCTTTGCGATGTGCGGACTGCGAAATATAAAATAAATACGGAAGTGTGCCAACGTGACGTACACATAGGTTGATAGAATAGGACCAGAACTTATTATTATACCACCCAAGTTACCGTAAAAACTTTGAATTATGGGTGATTAAAGTAGTCGCTTTGCAATTTTACGGACAGCGATTTGTCTAAGTTTGACATGAAATATAAAATAAAAACGGAAGTGGGGCAACATGACGTACACATAGGGTGATAGAATAGGACCAGAATTATAGTATTATACCACTCAGGTTACCGTCAAAACTGACGTTTTGGAAATTCGGGTGATTAAAGTAGTCGCTTTGAAATGTGCGGACAGCGACTTGTCAAGGTTTGACATGAAAAATAAAATAAATACGGAGGAATGGAAACATGACGTACACATATGATGATAGTATAGGACCAGAACATTAGTATTATACCACCTAAGTTACCGTTAAAACTTAGGTTTTGGAAATATGGGTGATTAAAATAGTCGCTTTGCGATGTATGGACAGCAATCCGCCTATGTTTGACATGAAATATAAAATAAATACGGACGTTTGGCAAAATGACGTACACTTGAGGTGATAGAATAGGACCAGAACTTAAGTATTTTACCACCTAAGTTACCTTAAAATATAGGTTTAGGAAATATGGGTGATTAAAGTAGTCGATTTGCGACGTGCGGACAGCAATGCGTCAAAGTTTGACATGAAATATAAAATAAATACGTAAGTTTGTCAACATGACGTACACATAGGATGATAGAATAGGACCAGAACTTTAGTACTATACCACCCAAGTTACTATTAAATCTTAGGTTTTGGAAATATGGGTGATTAAAGTAGTCGCTTTGCGCTGTGCGGACAGCGATTTGTCTAAGTTTGACATGAAATATAAAATAAATACGGATGTGTAAACATGACGTACACATAAGATGATAGAATAGGACCAGAAAATTAGTACTATACCACCCAAGTTACCTTAAAAACTTAGGTTTTGGAAATATGGGTGATTAAAGTAGTCGCTTTTTGATCTGTGGAAACCGACTCGCTAACCTTTACCATGAAATATAAAAGAAAAACGGATGTGTGAGAACATGACGTACACATAGGATGATAGAATAGGACCGGAACTTTATTATTAATACCCAAGTTACCTAAAAAACTTAGGTTTTGGAAATATGGGTGATTAGAGTAGTCGCTTTTGCGATGTGCGGGCAGCGATTTGTCTAAGTTTGAAATGAAATATAAAATAAAACAGAAGCGTGGCAACATGACGTACACATAGGGTGATTGAATAGGACCAGAACTTTAGTATTATACCATGTAAATTACCGCAAAAATTTAGGATTTGTAAATATGGGTGATTAAATTAGTCGCTTTGCGATGTGTGGTTCGAGATCCGCCTAACTTTGACATGAAATATAAAATAATTACGGAATTGTGCCAACTTGACGTACACATAGGATGATAGAATAGGACCAGAACTTTAGTACTATACCACCCAAGTTACCGTAAAATCTTAGGTTTTGGAAATATGGGTGATTAAAGTAGTCGCCTTGCGATGTGTGGACAGCGATTTGTCTAAGTTTTACATGAAATATAAAATCAATACGGAAGTGTGCCAACATGACGTACACATAAGATGATAGAAAAGGACCAGAACTTAAGTACTATACCACCCAGGTTACCTTAAAAACTTAGGTTTTTTTTGAAATATGGGTGATTAAAGTAGTCGCTTTGCGATGTGCGGACAGCGATCCACCTAATTTTGACATGAAATATAAAATAAATACGGAAGTGTCGCAATATGACGTTCACATAGGGTGATAGAATAGGACCAGAACTTTAGTACTATACCACCCAAGTTACCTTAAAAACTTAGGTTTTGGAAATATGGGTGATTAAAGTAGTCGCTTTGCGATGTGCGGGCAGCGATTTGTCTAAGTTTGACATGAAATATAAAATAAAACAGAAGTTTATCATCATGACGTTCACATAGGATAATAGAATAGGACCAGAACTTTAGTATTATACCACCCAAGTTACCTTAAAAACTTAGGTTTTGGAATTATGCGTGATTAAATTAGTTGCTTTGCGATTTGTTGACAGAGATCCGCCTAAGTTTGACATGAAATATAAAATAAATACGGAAGTGTGGCAACATGACGTACACATATGGTGATAGAATTGGACCAGTACTTTAGTATTATACCACCCAAGTTACCGTAAAAACTTAAGTTTTGGAAATATGGGTGATTAAAATAGTCGCTTTGCGATGTGCGGGCAGCGATTTGTCTAAGTTTGACATGAAATATAAAATAAAACAGAAGTTTATCATCATGACGTTCACATAGGATGATAGAATAGGGCCAGAACTTTAGTATTATACCACGCAAGTTACCTTAAAAACTTAGGTTTTGGAAATATGGGTGATTAAAGTAGTCGCTTTGCGATGTGCGGACAGCGATCCACCTAATTTTATCATGAAATATAAAATAAATACGGAAGTGTGGCAATATTACGTTCACATAGGGGGATAGAATAGGACCAGAACTTTAGTACTATACCACCCAAGTTACCTTAAAAACTTAAGTTTTGGAAATATAGGTGATTAAAGTAGTCGCTTTTGCGATGTGCGGGCAGCGATTTGTCTAAGTTTGACATGAAATATAAAATAAATATGGTTTGTGCACATGACGTACACATAGAATGATAGAAGAGGACCAGAACTTTAGTACTATACGACCCAAGTTACCGTAAAATCTTAGGTTTTGGAAATATGGGTGATTAAAGTAGTCGCCTTGCGATGTGTGGACAGCGATTTGTCTAAGTTTTACATGAAATATAAAATAAATACGGAAATGTGCCAACATGACGTACACATAGGATGATAGAATAGGACCAGAACTTTAGTACTATACCACCCAAGTTACTTTAAAAACTTAAGTTTTGGAAATATGGGTGATTAGAGTAGTCGCTTTTGCGATGTGCGGGCAGCGATTTGTCTAAGTTTTATATGAAATATAAAATTAAATACTGAATTCTGGAAACATGACGTACTCAAAGGATGATAGAAGAGGACCAGAACTTTAGTACTATACGACCCAAGTTACCGTAAAATCTTAGGTTTTGGAAATATGGGTGATTAAAGTAGTCGCCTTGCGATGTGCGGGCAGCGATTTGTCTAAGTTTGAAGTGAAATATAAAATAAATACAGAAGTGTGCCAACAAGAAATACACATAGGGTGATAGAATAGGACCAGAACTTCAGTATTATACCACCCAAGTTACCGTAAAAAGGTAGGTTTTTGAAATATGGGTGAATGAAGCAAGCATTTTGCGATGTGCGGACTGCGATTTGTCTAACTTTGACATGAAATATAAAATAAATACGGAAGTGTGGCAACATGACGTACACATAGGGTGATAGAATTGGACCAGTACTTTAGTATTATTATACCACCCAAGTTACCGTATTAACTTAAGTTTTGGAAATATGGGTGATTAAAATAGTCGCTTTGCGATGTGCGGGCAGCGATTTGTCTAAGTTTGACATAAAATATAAAATAAAACAGAAGTTTGTCATCATGACGTTAACATAGGATGATAGAATAGGACCAGAACTTTAGTATTATACCACCCAAGTTACCTTAAAAACTTAGGTTTTGGAAATATGGGTGATTAAAGTAGTCGCTTTGCGATGTGCGGACAGCGATCCACCTAATTTTGACATGAAATATAAAATAAATACGGAAGTGTGGCAATATGACTTTCACATAGGGTGATAGAATAGGACCAGAACCTTAGTACTATACCACCCAAGTTACCTTAAAAACTTAAGTTTTGGAAATATGGGTGAATGAAGCAAGCATTTTGCGATGTGCGGACTGCGATTTGTCTAACTTTGACATAAAATATAAAATAAATACGGACGTGTGCTAACATGACGTAAACATAGGATGATAGAATAGGACCAAATGTTTAGGACTATACCACCCAAGTTGCTGTAAAAACTTAGAATTTGGAAATATGGGTGAATAAAGCAAGCGCTTTGCGATGTGCGGACAGCGATTTGTCTAAGTTTGACATGAAATATAAAATAAACACGGAAGTGTGGCAACATGACGTACACATAGGGTGATAGAATTGGATCAGTACTTTAGTATTGTAACACCCAAGTTACCGTAAAATTATAGGTTTTGGAAATATCGGTGATTAAAGTAGTCGCTTTGCGATGTGCGGACAGCGATCCACCTAAGTTTGACATGAAATATAAAATAAAAATGGAAGTGTGGCAGCATGACGTACACACAGGATGATAGAATAGGACCAGAACCTTAGTATTATACCACGTAAATTACCGCAAAAACTTAGGTTTTGGAAATATGGGTGATTATAATAGTCGCTTTGAGATGTGTGGAAACGATACGCCTAACTATACCATGAAATATAAAAGAAAAACGGATGTGTGAGAACATGACGTACACATAGGATGATAGAGTAGGACCGGAACTGTAGTATTATACCACCCAAGTTACATAAAAAACTTAGGTTTTGGAAATATGGGTGATTAAAGTAGCCGCTTTGCGATGTGCGGTCAGCGATTTGTCTAAGTTTGACAAGAAATATAAAATAAACACGGAAGTGTGCCAACTTGATGTACACATAGGATGATAGAATAGAACCAGAACTTTAGTACTATACCACACAACCTTGGTACTATACCTTAAAAACCTAGGACCAGAACTTTAGTATTATACCTTAAAACTTATGTTTTGGAAATATGGGTAATTAAAGTAGTCGCTTTGCGATGTGCGGACAGAGATTTGTCTAAGTTTGACATGAAATATAAAAATAAATACCGAATTAAGGAAACATGACGTACTCATAGGATGATAGTATAGGACCAGAACTTAAGTATTATACCAACCAAGTTACCGTAAAAACGTAGGTTTTGGAAATATGCGTGATTAAATTAGTTGCTTTGTGATTTGTGGACAGAGATCCGCCTAAGTTTGACATGAAATATAAAATAAATACGGAAGTGTGGCAAAATGACGTACACATAGGGTGATAGAATAGGACCAGAACTTTAGTATTACACCACCCAAGTTACCGTAAAAACTTGGTTTTGGAAATATGGGTGAATAAAGCAAGCGCTTTGCGATGTGCGGACAGCGATTTGTATAAGTTTGAAATGAAATATAAAATAAAACAGAAGTGTGGCAACATGACGTACACATAGGGTGATTGAATAGGACCAGAACTTTAGTATTATACCTTGTAAATTACCGCAAAAATTTAGGTTTTGTAAATATGGGTGATTAAATTAGTCGCTTTGTGATGTGTGGTTTAAGATCCGCCTAACTTTGACATGAAATATAATATAAATACGGAATTGTGCAAACATGACGTACGCATAGGGTGATAGAATAGTACGAGAACTATAGTATTATACCACTCAGGTTGCCGTCAAAACTTAGGTTTTGGAAATACGGGTGATTAAAATAGTCGCTTTGGATGTGTGGACATTGATCCGCTTACGTTTGACATGAAATATAAAAATAAATACGGAATTGTGGATACATGACGTTCACATAGGTTGATAAATAAAGGACCAGAAATTTAGTATTATACCACCCAAGTTAACGTAAAAACATAGGTTTTGGAAATATAGGTGATTAAAGTAGTCGCTTTGCGATGTGCGGACAGCGATTTGTCTAAGTTTGACATGAAATATAAAATAAATACGGAAGTGTGCCAACATGACGTACACATAAGGTGATAGAAGAGGACCAGAACTATAGTATTATACAACTCAAGTTACCGTAAAACGTACGTTTTGGAAATACAAGTGATTAAAATAGTCGCTTTGGATGTGTGGACAGCGATCCGCTTACGTTTGACATGAAATATAAAAATAAATACGGAATTGTGGATACATGACGTTCACATAGGTTGATAAATAAAGGACCAGAAATTTAGTATTATACCACCCAAGTTAACGTAAAAACATAGGTTTTGGAAATATGGGTGATTAAAGTAGTCGCTTTGCGATGTGCGGACAGCGATTTGTCTAAGTTTGACATGAAATATAAAATAAATACGGAAGTGTGCCAACATGACGTACACATAGGGTGATAGAATAGGACCAGAACTTCTGTATTATACCACCCAAGTTATTGTAAAAACTTAGGTTTTGGAAATATGTCTGATTAAATTAGTCGCTTTGCGATGTGCGGACAGCGATTTGTCTAAGTTTGACATGAAATATAAAAATAAATACGGAAGTGTGCCAAAATTACGTACACATAGGGTGATAGAATAGGATCAGAACTTTACTACTGTACCCCCCAAGTTACCTTAAAAACTTAGGTTTTGGAAATATGGGTGTTTAAATTAGTTGCTATGCGATTTGCGGACAACGATTTGTCTAAGTTTGACATGAAATATAAAAATAAATACGGAATTTTGGATACATGACGTAAACATAGGGTGATAGAAAAGGACCAGAACTATAGTATAATACCACTCAGGTTACCGTCAAAACTTAGGTTTTGGAAATATGGGTGATTAAAATAGTCGCTTTGGATGTATGGACAGCGATTCGCCTAAGTTTGACATGAAATATAAAATAAATACGGAAATGTGCCAACAAGACGTACTTATAGGGTGATAGAATAGGACCAGAACTTCTGTATTATACCACCCAAGTTATTGTAAAAACTTAGGTTTTGGAAATATGTCTGATTAAATTAGTCGCTTTGCGATGTGCGGACAGTGATTCGTCTAAGTTTGATATGAAATATAAAAAAATACGGAGGTGTGCCAACATGACGTACATATAGGATGATAGAATAGGACCAGAACTTTAGTACTTTACCACCCAAGTTACCTTAAAAACTTAGGTTTTGGAAATATGGGTGATTAAATTAGTCGCTATGCGATGTGCGGACAACGATTTGTCTTAGTTTACCTGAAATAAAAAATAAATACGGGATTGAGGATACATGACGTACACATAGGGTGATAAAATAGGACCAGGACTTCTGTATTATACCACCCAAGTTACTGTTAAAACTTAGGTTTTTGAAATATGGCTGATTAAAGTAGTCGCTTTGCGATGTGCGGACAGCGATTAGTCTAAGTTTGACATGAAATATAAAATAAATACGGACGTGTGCCAACATGACGTACACATAGGGAGATAGAATAGGACCAGAACTATAGTATTATACCACTCAAGTTACCGTCAAAACTTACGTTTTGGAAATACAAGTGATTAAAATAGTCGCTTTGGATGTGTGGACAGCGATCCGCCTAAGTTTGACATGGAATATAAAAATAAATACGGATTTGTGGATACATGACGTTCACACAGGGTGATAAAATAGGACTAGAAATTTAGTATTATACGACCCTGTCAACTTAAAAAAACATAGGTATTGGAAACATGGGTGATTAAAGTAGTCGCTTTGCGATGTGCGGACAGCGATTTGTCTAAGTTTGACAAGAAATATAAAATAAACACGGAAGTGTGCCAACTTGATGTACACATAGGATGATAGAATAGAATTAGAACTTTAGTACTATACCACACAACTTTGGTACTATACCTTAAAAACCTAGGACCAGAACTTTAGTATTATACCTTAAAACTTATGTTTTGGAAATATGGGGAATTAAAGTAGTCGCTTTGCGATGTGCGGACAGCGATTTGTCTAAGTTTGACATGAAATAAAAAATAAATACCGATTTAAGGAAACATGACGTACTCATAGGATGATAGTAAAGGACCAGAACTTAAGTATTATACCAACCAAGTTACCGTAAAAACGTAGGTTTTGGAAATATGCGTGATTAAAGTAGTCGCTTTGCGATTTGCGGACAACGATTTCTCTCAGTTTGACATGAAATATAAAAATAAATACGGAATTGTGCCAACATGACGTACGCGTAGGGTGATAGAATAGGACCAGAATGTCTGTATTATACCACCCAAGTTATTGTAAAAACTTAGGTTTTGGAAATATGTCTGATTAAATTAGTCGCTTTGCGATGTGCGGACAGCGATTTGTCTAAGTTTGACATGAAATATAAAAATAAATACGGAAGTGTGCCAACATGACGTACACATAGGGTGATAGAATAGGACCAGAACTTTACTACTATACCCCCCAAGTTACCTTAAAAACTTAGGTTTTGGAAATATGGGTGTTTAAATTAGTTGCTATGCGATTTGCGGACAACGATTTGTCTAAGTTTGACATGAAGTATAAAAATAAATACGGAATTGTGGATACATGACGTAAACATAGGGTGATAGAAAAGGACCAGAACTATAGTATAATACCACTCAGGTTACCGTCAAAACTTAGGTTTTGGAAATATGGGTGATTAAAATAGTCGCTTTGGATGTGTGGACAGTGATTCGCCTAAGTTTGACATGAAATATAAAATAAATACGGAAATGTGCCAACAAGACGTACACATAGGGTGATAGAATAGGACCAGAACTTCTGTATTATACCACCCAAGTTATTGTAAAAACTTAGGTTTTGGAAATATGTCTGATTGAATTAGTCGCTTTGGATGTGTGGACAGCGATCCGCCTAAGTTTGACATGGAATATAAAAATAAATACGGATTTGTGGATACATGACGTTCACATAGGGTGATAAAATAGGACTAGAAATTTAGTATTATACGACCCTGTCAACGTAAAAACATAGGTTTTGGAAACATGGGTGATTAAAGTAGTCGCTTTGCGATGTGCGGACAGCGATTTGTCTAAGTTTGACAAGAAATATAAAATAAACACGGAAGTGTGCCAACTTGATGTACACATAGGATGATAAAATAGAACCAGAACTTTAGTACTATACCACACAACTTTGGTACTATACCTTAAAAACCTAGGACCAGAACTTTAGTATTATACCTTAAAACTTATGTTTTGGAAATATGGGTAATTAAAGTAGTCGCTTTGCGATGTGCGGACAGCGATTTGTCTAAGTTTGACATGAAATATAAAAATAAATACCGAATTAAGGAAACATGATGTACTCATAGGATGATAGTATAGGACCAGAACTTAAGTATTTTACCAACCAAGTTACCGTAAAAACGTAGGTTTTGGAAATATGCGTGATTAAGTTAGTTGCTTTGTGATTTGTGGACAGAGATCCGCCTAAGTTTGACATGAAATATAAAATAAATACGGAAGTGTGGCAAAATGACGTACACATAGGGTGATAGAATAGGACCAGAACTTTAGTATTACACCACCCAAGTTACCGTAAAAACTTGGTTTTGGAAATATGGGTGAATAAAGCAAGCGCTTTGCGATGTGCGGACAGCGATTTGTATAAGTTTGAAATGAAATATAAAATAAAACAGAAGTGTGGCAACATGACGTACACATAGGGTGATTGAATAGGACCAGAACTTTAGTATTATACCTTGTAAATTACCGCAAAAATTTAGGTTTTGTAAATATGGGTGATTAAATTAGTCGCTTTGTGATGTGTGGTTAGAGATCCGCCTAACTTTGACATGAAATATAATATAAATACGGAATTGTGCAAACATGACGTACGCATACGGTGATAGAATAGGACGGGAACTATAGTATTATACCACTCAAGTTACCGTCAAAACGTACGTTTTGGAAATACAAGTGATTAAAATAGTCGATTTGGATGTGTGGACAGCGATCCGCTTACGTTTGACATCAAATATAAAAATAAATACGGAATTGTGGATACATGACGATCACATAGGTTGATAAATAAAGGACCAGAAATTTAGTATTATACCACCCAAGTTAACGTAAAAACATAGGTTTTGGAAATATGGGTGATTAAAGTAGTCGCTTTGCGATGTGCGGACAGCGATTTGTCTAAGTTTGACATGAAATATAAAATAAATACGGAAGTGTGCCAACATGACGTACACATAGGGTGATAGAAGAGGACCAGAACTATAGTACTATACCACTCAAGTTACCGTCAAAACGTACGTTTTGGAAATACAAGTGATTAAAATAGTCACTTTGGATGTGTGGACAGCGATCCGCTTACGTTTGACATGAAATATAAAAATAAATACGGAATTGTGGATACATGACGTTCACATAGGTTGATAAATAAAGGACCAGAAATTTAGTATTACACCACCCAAGTTAACGTAAAAACATAGGTTTTGGAAATATGGGTGATTAAAGTAGTCGCTTTGCGATGTGCGGACAGCGATTTGTCTAAGTTTGACATGAAATATAAAATAAATACGGAAGTGTGCCAACATGACGTACACATAGGATGATAGAATAGGACCAGAACTTTACTAATATACCCCCCAAGTTACCTTAAAAACTTAGGTTTTGGAAATATGGGTGTTTAAATTAGTTGCTATGCGATTTGCGGACAACGATTTGTCTAAGTTTGACATGAAATATAAAAATAAATACGGAATTGTGGATACATGACGTAAACATAGGGTGATAGAAAAGGACCAGAACTATAGTATAATACCACTCAGGTTACCGTCAAAACTTAGGTTTTGGAAATATGGGTGATTAAAATAGTCGCTTTTGATGTGTGGACAGTGATTCGCCTAAGTTTGACATGAAATATAAAATAAATACGGAAATGTGCCAACAAGACGTACACATAGGGTGATAGAATAGGACCAGAACTTCTGTATTATACCACCCAAGTTATTGTAAAAACTTAGGTTTTGGAAATATGTCTGATTGAATTAGTCGCTTTGGATGTGTGGACAGCGATCCGCCTAAGTTTGACATGGAATATAAAAATAAATACGGATTTGTGGATACATGACGTTCACATAGGGTGATAAAATAGGACTAGAAATTTTGTATTATACGACCCTGTCAACGTAAAAACATAGGTTTTGGAAACATGGGTGATTAAAGTAGTCGCTTTGCGATGTGCGGACAGCGATTTGTCTAAGTTTGACAAGAAATATAAAATAAACACGGAGGTGTGCCAACTTGATGTACACATAGGATGATAGAATAGAACCAGAACTTTAGTACTATACCACACAACTTTGGTACTATACCTTAAAAACCTAGGACCAGAACTTTAGTATTATACCTTAAAACTTATGTTTTGGAAATATGGGTAATTAAAGTAGTCGCTTTGCGATGTGCGGACAGCGATTTGTCTAAGTTTGACATGAAATATAAAAATAAATACCGAATTAAGGAAACATGACGTACGCATAGGGTGATAGAATAGGACGAGAACTATAGTATTATACCACTCAAGTTACCGTCAAAACGTACGTTTTGGAAATACAAGTGATTAAAATAGTCGATTTGGATGTGTGGACAGCGATCCGCTTACGTTTGACATGAAATATAAAAATAAATACGGAATTGTGGATACGTGACGTTCACATAGGTTGATAAATAAAGGACCAGAAATTTAGTATTATACCACCCAAGTTAACGTAAAAACATAGGTTTTGGAAATATGGGTGATTAAAGTAGTCGCTTTGCGATGTGCGGACAGCGATTTGTCTAAGTTTGACATGAAATATAAAATAAATACGGAAGTGTGCCAACATGACGTACACATAGGGTGATAGAAGAGGACCAGAACTATAGTACTATACCACTCAAGTTACCGTCAAAACGTACGTTTTGGAAATACAAGTGATTAAAATAGTCACTTTGGATGTGTGGACAGCGATCCGCTTACGTTTGACATGAAATATAAAAATAAATACGGAATTGTGGATACATGACGTTCACATAGGTTGATAAATAAAGGACCAGAAATTTAGTATTACACCACCCAAGTTAACGTAAAAACATAGGTTTTGGAAATATGGGTGATTAAAGTAGTCGCTTTGCGATGTGCGGACAGCGATTTGTCTAAGTTTGACATGAAATATAAAATAAATACGGAAGTGTGCCAACATGACGTACACATAGGGTGATAGAATAGGACCAGAACTTCTGTATTATACCACCCAAGTTATTGTAAAAACTTAGGTTTTGGAAATATGTCTGATTAAATTAGTCGCTTTGCGATGTGCGGACAGCGATTTGTCTAAGTTTGACATGAAATATAAAAATAAATACGGAAGTGTGCCAAAATTACGTACACATAGGGTGATAGAATAGGACCAGAACTTTACTACTATACCCCCCAAGTTACCTTAAAAACTTAGGTTTTGGAAAAATGGGTGTTTAAATTAGTTGCTATGCGATTTGCGGACAACGAATTGTCTAAGTTTGATATGAAATATAAAAATAAATACGGAATTGTGGATACATGACGTAAACATAGGGTGATAGAAAAGGACCAGAACTATAGTATAATACCACTCAGGTTACCGTCAAAACTTAGGTTTTGGAAATATGGCTGATTAAATTAGTCGCTTCGCGATTTGCGGACAACGATTTCTCTCAGTTTGACATGAAATATAAAAATAAATACGGAATTGTGCCAACATGACGTACGCATAGGGTGATAGAATATGACCGGAACGTCTGTATTATACCACCCAAGTTACTGTAAAAACTTAGGTTTTGGAAATATGGCTGATTAAGTAGTCGCTTTGCGATGTGCGGACAGCGATTCGTCTAAGTTTGACATGAAATATAAAATAAATACGGAAATGTGCGAACATGACATACACATAGGGTGATAGTATAGGACCAGAACTATAGTATTATACCACTCAAGTTAACGTCAAAACTTACGTTTTGGAAATACAAGTGATTAAAATAGTCGCTTTGGATGTGTGGACAGCGATCAGCCTAAGTTTGACATGAAATATAAAAAATAAATACGGATTTGTGGATACATGACGTTCACATAGGGCGATAAAATAGGACTAGAAATTTAGTATTATACGACCCTAGTTAACGTAAAAACATAGGTTTTGGAAATATGTCTGATTAAATTAGTCGCTTTGTGATGTGTGGACAACGATTTGTCTAAGTATGACATGAAATATAAAAATAAATACGGAAGTGTGCCAAAATTACGTACACATAGGGTGATAGAAGAGGACCAGAACATCTGTATTATACCACCCAAGTTACCGTAATAACTTAGGTTTTGGAAATATGGGTGATTAAAGTAGTCGCTTTGCGATGTGCGGACAGCGATTTGTCTAAGTTTGACATGAAATATAAAATAAATACGGTTTGTGCACATGACGTACACATAGGATGATAGAAGAGGTCCAGAACTTTAGTACTATACCACCGAAGTTACCTTAAAAACTTAGGTTTTGGAAATATGGGTGTTTAAATTAGTCGCTATGCGATTTGCGGACAACGATTTTTCTAAGTTTGACATGAAATATAAAAATAAATTCGGAATTGTGGATTCATGACGTAAACATAGGGTGATAGAATAGGACCAGAACTATAGTATTATACCACTCAGGTTACCGTCAAAACTTAGGTTTTGGAAATATGGGTGATTAAAATAGTCGCTTTGGATGTGTGGACAGCGTTCCGCCTAAGTTTGACATGAAAAATAAAATAATTACGGAAGTGTGCCAACATGACGTACAGATAGGGTGATAGTATAGGACCAGAACTTCTGTATTATACCACCCAAGTTACCGAAAAACTTAGGTTTTGGAAATATGGCTGATTAAAGTAGTCTTTTTGCGATGTGCGGACAGCGATTTGTCTAAGTTTGACATGAAATATAAATTAAATACGGAAGTGTGCCAACGTGACGTACACATAGGATGATAGAATAGGACCAGAACTTTAGTCCTATACCACCAAAGTTACCTTAAAAACGTAGGTTTTTGAAATATGGATGATTAAATTAGTCGCTATACGATGTGCGGACAAAGATTTGACTAAGTTTGACATGAAATTTAATAATAAATACGGAATTGTGGATACATAACGTACACATAGGGTGATAGTATAGGACCAGAACTTCTGTATTATCCCACCCAAGTTACCGAAAAACTTAGGTTTTGGAAATATGGCTGATTAAAGTAGTCTTTTTGCGATGTGCGGACAGCGATTTGTCTAAGTTTGACATGAAATATAAATTAAATACGGAAGTCTGCCAACATGATGTACACATAAGATGATAGAAAAGGACCAGAACTTTAGTACTATACCACCCAAGTTACTTTAAAAACGTAGGTTTTGGAAATATGGGTGATTAAATTAGTCGCTATACGGTGTGCGAACAACGATTTGACTAAATTTGACATAAAATTTAAAAATAAATACGGAAATTTAAATACATGACGTACACATAGGGTGATAGAATAGGACCAGACTATAATATTATAACACTCAGGTTACGGTCAAACCTTAGGTTTTGGAAATACGGGTGATTAAAATAGTCGCTTTGGATGTGTGGACAGCGATCCACCTAAGTTTGACATGAAATATTAAATAAATACGAAAGTGTGCCAACATGACGTACGCATAGGAAGATAGAATAGGACCAGAACTTCTGTATTATACCACCCAAGTTACCGTCAAAACTTAGGTTTTGGAAACATGGGTGATTAAATTAGTCGCTATGCGATGTGCGGACAACGATTTGTCTAAGTATGACATGAAATATAAAAATAAATACGGAAGTGTGCCAACATTACGTACACATAGGGTGATAGAATAGGACCAGAACTTCTGTATTATACCACCCAAGTTACCGTAAAAACTTAGGTTTTGGAAATATGGCTGAATACAGTAGTCGCATTGCGATGTGCGGACAGCGATTTGTCTAAGATTGACATGACATATAAAAAAAAGGAGGTGTGCCAACATGACGTACATATAGGATGATAGAATAGGACCAGAACTTTAGTACTATACCACAAATGTTACCTTAAAAACTTAGGTTTTGGAAATATGGGTGATTAATTTAGTCGCTATGCGATGTGCGGACAACGATTTGTCTAAGTTTACCTGAAATATATAAATAAATACGGAATTGTGGATACATGACGTACACATTGGGCGATAGAATAGGACCAGAACTATATTTTTATACCACTCAGGTTACCGTCAAAATTAGGTTTTAGAAATACGGGTGATAAAAATAGTCGCTTTGGATGTGTGGACAGCGATCCACCTAAGTTTGACATGAAATACGGAAGTGTGGATACATGACGTTTACAAAGGGTGATAGAATAGGACCAGAACTTCTGTATTATACCACCAAAGTTACCGTAAAAACTTAGGTTTTGGAAATATGGCCAATTAACGTAGTCGTTTTGCGAAGTGCGGACAGCGATTTGTCTAAGTTTGACATGAAATATAAAATAAATACGGAAGTGTGCCAGCATGACGTACACATAGGATGAATGAATAGGACCTGAACTTTAGTAGTATACCACCCAAGTAACCTTAAAAACTTAGGTTTTGGAAATATGGGTGATTAAATTAGTCGCTATGCGATGTGTGGGCAACGATTTGTCTAAGTATGACATGAAATATAAAAATAAATACGGAATTTTGGATACATGACGTACACATTGGGCGATAGAATAGGTCCAGAACTATATTTTTATACCACTCAGGTTACCGTCAAAACTTAGGTTTTGGAAATATGGGTGATTAAAATAGTCGCTTTGGATGTATAGACAGCGATCCGCCTAAGTTTGACATGTAATATAAAATAAATACGGAAGTGTGCCAAAAAGACGTACACATAGGGTGATAGAATTGGACCATAACTTCTGTATTATACCACCCAAGTTACCGTAAAAACTTAGGTTTTGGAAATATGGCTGATTAAAGTAGTCGCTTTGCCATGTGCGGACAGCGATTTGTCTAAGTTTGACATGAAATATAAAATAAATACGGAAGTGTGCCAGCATGGCGTACACATAGGATGAAAGAAAAGGACCAGAACTTTAGTACTCTACCACCCAAGTTACTTTAAAAACTTAGGTTTTGGAAATATGGGTGATTAAATTAGTCGCTATGCGATGTGCGGACAACGATTTGTCTAAGTATGACATGAAATATAAAAATAAATACGGAAGTGTGCCAACATTACGTACACATAGGGTGATAGAATAGGACCAGAACGTCTTTATTATACCACCCAAGTTACTGTAAAAAATTAGGTTTTGGAAATATGGCTGATTAAAGTAGGCGAATTGAGATGTGCGGACAGCGATTTGTCTAAGTTTGACATGAAATATAAAAAAAATACGGAAGTGTGCCTACTTGACTTACACATAGGATGATAGAATAGGACCAGAACTTTACTACTATACCCCCCAAGTTACCTTAAAAACTTAGGTTTTGGAAATATGGCTGATTAAAGTAGTCGAATTGAGAAGTGCGGACAGCGATTTGTCTAAGTTTGACATGAAATATAAAAATAAATACGGAATTGAGGATACATGACGTACACATAGGGTGATAAAATAGCACCAGAACTGTAGTATTATACCACTCAGGTTACCGTCAAAACTTAGGTTTTGGAAATACAGGTGATTAAAATAGTCGCTTTGGATGTGTGGACCGCGATCCACCTAAGTTTGACGTGAAATATAAAATAAATACGGAAGTGTGCCAACATGACGTACGCATAGGGTGATAGAATAGGACCGGAACGTCTGTATTATACCACCCAAGTTACTGTAAAAACTTAGGTTTTGGAAATATGGCTGATTAAGTAGTCGCTTTGCGATGTGCGGACAGCGATTCGTCTAAGTTTGACATGAAATATAAAATAAATACGGAAGTGTGCTAACATGACATACACATAGGGTGATAGTATAGGACCAGAACTATAGTATTATACCACTCAAGTTACCGTCAAAACTTACGTTTTGGAAATACAAGTGATTAAAATAGTCGCTTTGGATGTGTGGACAGCGATCAGCCTAAGTTTTTTTCATGAAATATAAAAAATAAATACGGATTTGTGGATACATGACGTTCACATAGGGTGATAAAATAGGACTAGAAATTTAGTATTATACGACCCTAGTCAATGTAAAAACATAGGTTTTGGAAATATGTCCGATTAAATTAGTCGCTTTGCGATGTGCAGACAGCGATTTGTCTAAGTTTGACATGAAATATAAAAATAAATACGGAAGTGTGCCAAAATTACGTACACATAGGGTGATAGAATAGGACCAGAACCTTACTACTATACCCCCTAAGTTACCTTAAAAACTTAGGTTTTGGAAATATGGGTGTTTAAATTAGTTGCTATGCGATTTGCGGACAACGATTTGTCTAAGTTTGACATGAAATATAAAAATAAATACGGAATTGTGGATACATGACGTAAACATAGGGTGATAGAAAAGGACCAGAACTATAATATAATACCACTCAGGTTACCGTCAAAACTTAGGTTTTGGAAATATGGGTGATTAAAATAGTCGCTTTGGATGTGTGGACAGCGATTCGCCTAAGTTTGACATGAAATATGAAATAAATACGGAAATGTGCCAACAAGACGTACACATAGGGTGATAGAATAGGACCAGAACTTCTGTGTTATACCACCCAAGTTATTGTAAAAACTTAGGTTTTGGAAATATGTCTGATTAAATTAGTCGCTTTGCGATGTGCGGACAGCGATTCGTCTAAGTTTGATATGAAATATAAAAAAAATACGGAGGTGTGCCAACATGACGTACATATAGGATGATAGAATATGACCAGAACTTTAGTTCTTTACCACCCAAGTTACCTTAAAAACTTAGGTTTTGGAAATATGGGTGATTAAATTAGTCGCTATGCGATGTGCGGACAACGATTTGTCTTAGTTTACCTGAAATAAAAAATAAATACGGAATTGAGGATACATGACATACACATAGGGTGATAAAATAGGACCAGAACTTCTGTATTATACCACCCAAGTTACTGTAAAAACTTAAGTTTTTGAAATATGGCTGATTAAAGTAGTCGCTTTGCGATGTGCGGACAGCGATTAGTCTAAGTTTGACATGAAATATAAAATAAATACGGAAGTGTGCCAACATGACGTACACATAGGGTGATAGAATAGGACCAGAACTATAGTATTATACCACTCAAGTTACCGTCAAAACTTACGTTTTGGAAATACAAGTGATTAAAATAGTCGCTTTGGATGTGTGGACAGCGATCCGCCTAAGTTTGACATGGAATATAAAAATAAATACGGATTTGTGGATACATGACGTTCACATAGGGTAATAAAATAGGACTAGAAATTTAGTATTATACGACCCTGTCAACGTAAAAACATAGGTTTTGGAAACATGGGTGATTAAAGTAGTCGCTTTGCGATGTGCGGACAGCGATTTGTCTAAGTTTGACATGAAATATAAAATAAATACGGTTTGTGGACATGACGTACACATAGGATGATAGAAGAGGTCCAGAACTATAGTACTATACCACCGAAGTTACCTTAAAAACTTAGGTTTTGGAAATATGGGTGTTTAAATTAGTCGCTATGCGATTTGCGGACAACGATTTGTCTAAGTTTGACATGAAATATAAAAATTAATACGGAATTGTGGATACATGACATAAACAAAGGGTGATAGAATAGGACCAGAACTATAGTATTATACCACTCAGGTTACCGTCAAAACTTAGGTTTTGGAAATATGGCTGATTAAATTAGTCGCTATGCGATGTGCGGACAACGATTTGTCTAAGTATGACATGAAATATAAAAACAAATACGGAAGTGTGCCAACATTACGTACACATAGGGTGATAGAATAGGACCAGAACTTCTGTATTATACCACCCAAGTTACCGTAAAAACTTAGGTTTTGGAAATATTAGGACTAGAAATTTAGTATTATACGACCCTAGTCAACGTAAAAACGTAGATTTTGGAAATATGGGTGATTAAAGTAGTCGCTTTGCGATGTGCGGACAGCGATTTGTCTAAGTTTGACATGAAATATAAAATAAATACGGTTTGTGCACATGACGTACACATAGGATGATAGAAGAGGTCCAGAACTTTAGTATTATACCACCGAAGTTACCTTAAAAACTTAGGTTTTGGAAATATGGGTGTTTAAATTAGTCGCTATGCGATTTGCGGACAACGATTTGTCTAAGTTTGACTTGAAATATAAAAATAAATTCGGAATTGTGTATTCATGACGTAAACATAGGGTGATAGAATAGGACCAGAACTATAGTATTATACCACTCAGGTTACCGTCAAAACTTTGGTTTTGGAAATATGGGTGATTAAAATAGTCGCTTTGGATGTGTGGACAGCGTTCCGCCTAAGTTTGACATGAAAAATAAAATAATTACGGAAGTGTGCCAACATGACGTAAAAATAGGGTGATAGTATAGGACCAGAACTTTTGTATTATACCACCCAAGTTACCGTAAAAACTTAGGTTTTGGAAATATGGCTGATTAAAGTAGTCGCATAGCGATGTGCGGACAGCGATTTGTCTAAGTTTGACATGAAATATAAAATAAATACGGGAGAGTGCCAGCATGACCTAGGCATAGGATGAAAGAATAGGACCAGAACATTAGTACTATACCACCCAAGTTACCTTAAAAACTTAGGTTTTGGAAATATGGGTGATTAAATTAGTCGCTATGCGATGTGCGGACAACGATTTGTCAAAGTATGACATGAAATATAAAAATAAATACGGAAGTGTGCCAACATTACGTACACATAGGGTAATAGAATAGGACCAGAACCTCTGTATTATACCACCCAAGTTACCGTAAAAACAGAGGTTTTGGAAATATGGCTGATTAAAGTAGTCGCATTGCGATGTGCGGACAGCGATTTGTCTAAGTTTGACATGAAATATAAAATAAATACGGAAGTCTGCCAACATGACGTACACATAAGATGATAGAAAAGTACCAGAACTTTAGTACTATACCACCCAAGTTACTTTAAAAACGTAGGTTTTGGAAATATGGGTGATTAAATTAGTCGCTATACGGTGTGCGAACAACGATTTGACTAAATTTGAAATAAAATTTAAAAATAAATACGGAAATTTGGATACATGTCGTACACATAGGGTGATAGAATAGGACCAGAACTTCTGTATTATACCACCCAAGTTACCGTCAAAACTTAGGTTTTGGAAATACGGGTGATAAAAATAGTCGCTTTTGATGTGTGGACAGCGATCCTCCTAAGTTTGACATGAAATATAAAATAAATACGGAAGTGTGCCACCATGACGTACGCATAGGGTTATAGAATAGGACCAGAACGTCTGTACTATACCACCCAAGTTACCATAAAAACTTAGGTTTTGGAAATATGGGTGATTAATTTAGTCGCTATGCGATGTGCGGACAACGATTTGTCTAAGTTTACATGAAATATATAAATAAATACGGAATTGTGGATACATGACGTACACATTGGGCGATAGAATAGGACCAGAACTATATTTTTATACCACTCAGGTTACCGTCAAAATTAGGTTTTAGAAATACGGGTGATAAAAATAGTCGCTTTGGATGTGTGGACAGCGATCCACCTAAGTTTGACATGAAATAAAAAATAAATACGGAAGTGTGGATACATGACGTACACATAGGGTGATAGAATAGGACCAGAACTTCTGTATTATACCACCAAAGTTACCGTAAAAACTTAGGTTTTGGAAATATGGCCAATTAACGTAGTCGTTTTGCGAAGTGCGGACAGCGATTTGTCTAAGTTTGACATGAAATAAAAAATAAATACGGAAGTGTGCCAGCATGACGTACACATAGGATGAATGAATAGGACCAGAACTTTAGTAGTATACCAACCAAGTTAACTTAAAAACTTAGGTTTTGGAAATATGGGTGATTAAATTAGTCGCTATGCGATGTGTGGACAACGATTTGTCTAAGTATGACATGAAATATAAAAATAAATACGGAGGTATGCCAACATTACGTACACATAGGGTGATAGAATAGGACCAGAACGTCTTTATTATACCACCCAAGTTACCGTAAAAACTTAGGTTTTGGAAATATGGCTGATTAAAGTAGTCGAATTGAGATGTGCGGACAGCGATTCGTCTAAGTTTGATATGAAATATAAAAAAAATACGGAGGTGTGCCAACATGACGTACATATAGGATGATAGAATATGACCAGAACTTTAGTACTTTACCACACAAGTTACCTTAAAAACTTAGGTTTTTGAAATATGGCTGATTAAAGTAGTCGCTTTGCGATGTGCGGACAGCGATTAGTCTAAGTTTGACATGAAATATAAAATAATTACGGAAGTGTGCCAACATGACGTACACATAGGGTGATAGAATAGGACCAGAACTATAGTATTATACCACTCAAGTTACCGTCAAAACTTACGTTTTGGAAATACAAGTGATTAAAATAGTCGCTATGGATGTGTGGACAGCGATCCGCGTAAGTTTGACATGGAATATAAAAATAAATACGGATTTGTGGATACATGACGTTCACATAGGGTAATAAAATAGGACTAGAAATTTAGTATTATACGACCCTCTCAACGTAAAAACATAGGTTTTGGAAACATGGGTGATTAAAGTAGTCGCTTTGCGATGTGCGGACAGCGATTTGTCTAAGTTTGACATGAAATATAAAATAAATACGGTTTGTGCACATGACGTACACATAGGATGATAGAAGAGGTCCAGAACTTTAGTACTATACCACCGAAGTTACCGTCAAAACTTAGGTTTTGGAAATATGGCTGATTAAATTAGTCGCTATGCGATTTGCGGACAACGATTTGTCTAAGTATGACATGAAATATAAAAACAAATACGGAAGTGTGCCAACATTACGTACACATAGGGTGATAGAATAGGACCAGAACTTCTGTATTATACCACCCAAGTTACCGTAAAAACTTAGGTTTTGGAAATATTAGGACTAGAAATTTAGTATTATACGACCCTAGTCAACGTAAAAACGTAGATTTTGGAAATATGGGTGATTAAAGTAGTCGCTTTGCGATGTGCGGACAGCGATTTGTCTAAGTTTGACATGAAATATAAAATAAATACGGTTTGTGCACATGACGTACACATAGGATGATAGAAGAGGTCCAGAACTTTAGTATTATACCACCGAAGTTACCTTAAAAACTTAGGTTTTGGAAATATGGGTGTTTAAATTAGTCGCTATGCGATTTGCGAACAACGATTTGTCTAAGTTTGACATGAAATATAAAAATAAATTCGGAATTGTGGATTCATGACGTAAACATAGGGTGATAGAATAGGACCAGAACTATAGTATTATACCACTCAGGTTACCGTCAAAACTTAGGTTTTGGAAATATGTGTGATTAAAATAGTCGCTTTGGATGTGTGGACAGCGTTCCGCCTAAGTTTGACATGAAAAATAAAATAATTACGGAAGTGTGCCAACATGACGTAAAAATAGGGTGATAGTATAGGACCAGAACTTCTGTATTATACCACCCAAGTTACCGTAAAAACTTAGGTTTTGGAAATATGGCTGATTAAAGTAGTCGCTTTGCGATGTGCGGACAGCGATTTGTCTAAGTTTGACATGAAATATAAATTAAATACGGAAGTGTGCCAACGTGACCTACACATAGGATGATAGAATAGGACCAGAACTTTAGTACTATACCACCAAAGTTACCTTAAAAACGTAGGTTTTTGAAATATGAATGATTAAATTAGTCGCTATACGATGTGCGGACAAAGATAAGTTTGACATGAAATTTAATAATAAATACGGAATTGTGGATACATAACGTACACATAGGGTGATAGAATAGGACCAGACTATAATATTATAACAATCAGGTTACGGTCAAACCTTAGGTTTTGGAAATACGGGTGATTAAAATAGTCGCTTTGGATGTGTGGACAGCGATCCACCTAAGTTTGACATGAAATATTAAATAAATACAGAAGTGTGCCAACATGACGTACGCATAGGAAGATAGAATAGGACCAGAACTTCTGTATTATACCACCCAAGTTACCGTCAAAACTTAGGTTTTGGAAATACGGGTGATAAAAATAGTCGCTTTTGATGTGTGGACAGCGATCCTCCTAAGTTTGACATGAAATATAAAATAAATACGGAAGTGTGCCACCATGACGTACGCATAGGGTTATAGAATAGGACCAGAACGTCTGTACTTTACCACCCAAGTTACCATAAAAACTTAGGTTTTGGAAATATGGGTGATTAATTTAGTCGCTATGCGATGTGCGGACAACGATTTGTCTAAGTTTACATGAAATATATAAATAAATACGGAATTGTGGATACATAACGTACACATTGGGCGATAGAATAGGACCAGAACTATATTTTTATACCACTCAGGTTACCGTCAAAATTAGGTTTTAGAAATACGGGTGATAAAAATAGTCGCTTTGGATGTGTGGACAGCGATCCACCTAAGTTTGACATGAAATAAAAAATAAATACGGAAGTGTGGATACATGACGTACACATAGGGTGATAGAATAGGACCAGAACTTCTGTATTATACCACCAAAGTTACCGTAAAAACTTAGGTTTTGGAAATATGGCCAATTAACGTAGTCGTTTTGCGATGTGCGGACAGCGATTTGTCTAAGTTTGACATGAAATATAAAATAAATACGGAAGTGTGCCAGCATGACGTACACGTAGGATGAATGAATAGGACCAGAACTTTAGTAGTATACCAACCAAGTTAACTTAAAAACTTAGGTTTTGGAAATATGGGTGATTAAATTAGTCGCTATGCGATGTGTGGACAACGATTTGTCTAAGTATGACATGAAATATAAAAATAAATACGGAGGTATGCCAACATTACGTACACATAGGGTGACAGAATAGGACCAGAACGTCTTTATTATACCACCCAAGTTACCGTAAAAACTTAGGTCTTGGAAATATGGCTGATTAAAGTAGTCGAATTGAGGTGTGCGGACAGCGATTTGTCTAAGTTTGACATGAAATATAAAAAAAATACGGAAGTGTGCCTACTTGACTTACACATAGGATGATAGAATAGGACCAGAACTTTACTACTATACCCCCCAAGTTACCTTAAAAACTTAGGTTTTGGAAATATGGCTGATTAAAGTAGTCGAATTGAGATGTGCGGACAGCGATTTGTCTAAGTTTGACATGAAATATAAAAATAAATACGGAATTGAGGATACGTGACGTACACATAGGGTGATAAAATAGCACCAGAACTGTAGTATTATACCACTCAGGTTACCGTCAAAACTTAGGTTTTGGAAATGCAGGTGATTAAAATAGTCGCTTTGGATGTGTGGACAGCGATCCACCTAAGTTTGACATGAAATATAAAATAAATACGGAAGTGTGCCAACATGACGTACGCATAGGGTGATAGAATAGGACGAGAACGTCTGTATTATACCACCCAAGTTACTGTAAAAACTTAGGTTTTGGAAATATGGCTGATTAAAGTAGTCGCTTTGCGATGTGCGGACAGCGATTCGTCTAAGTTTGACATGAAATATAAAATAAATACGGAAGTGTGCCAACATGACGTACGCATAGGGTGATAGAATAGGACCGGAACGTCTGTATTATACCACCCAAGTTACTGTAAAAACTTAGGTTTTGGAAATATGGCTGATTAAGTAGCCGCTTTGCGATGTGCGGACAGCGATTCGTCTAAGTTTGACATGAAATATAAAATAAATACGGAAGTTTGCTAACATGACATACACATAGGGTGATAGTATAGGACCAGAACTATAGTATTATACCACTCAAGTTACCGTCAAAACTTACGTTTTGGAAATACAAGTGATTAAAATAGTCGCTTTGGATGTGTGGACAGCGATCAGCCTAAGTTTGACATGATATATAAAAAATAAATACGGATTTGTGGATACATGACGTTCACATAGGGTGATAAAATAGGACTAGAAATTTAGTATTATACGACCATAGTAAACGAAAAAACATAGGTTTTGGAAATATGTCCGATTAAATTAGTCGCTTTGCAATGTGCGGACAGCGATTTGTCTAAGTTTGACATGAAATATAAAAATAAATACGGAATTGTGGATACATGACGTAAACATTGGGTGATAGAAAAGGACCAGAACTATAGTATAATACCACTCAGGTTACCGTCAAAACTTAGGTTTTGGAAATATGGGTGATTAAAATAGTCGCTTTGGATGTGTGGACAGCGATTCGCCTAAGTTTGACATGAAATATAAAATAAATACGGAAATGTGCCAACAAGACGTACACATAGGGTGATAGAATAGGACCAGAACTTCTGTATTATACCACCCAAGTTATTGTAAAAACTTAGGTTTTGGAAATATGTCTGATTAAATTAGTCGCTTTGCGATGTGCGGACAGCGATTCGTCTAAGTTTGATATGAAATATAAAAAAAATACGGAGGTGTGCCAACATGACGTACATATAGGATGATAGAATATGACCAGAACTTTAGTACTTTACCACCCAAGTTACCTTAAAAACTTAGGTTTTGGAAATATGGGTGATTAAATTAGTCGCTATGCGATGTGCGGACAACGATTTGTCTTAGTTTACCTGAAATTAAAAATAAATATGGAATTGAGGATACATGACGTACACATAGGGTGATAAAATAGGACCAGAAGTTCTGTATTATACCACCCAAGTTACTGTAAAAACTTAGGTTTTTGAAATATGGCTGATTAAAGTAGTCGCTTTGCGATGTGCCGACAGCGATTAGTCTAAGTTTGACATGAAATATAAAATAAATACGGAAGTGTGCCAACATGACGTACACATAGGGTGATAGAATAGGACCAGAACTATAGTATTATACCACTCAAGTTACCGTCAAAACTTACGTTTTGGAAATAAAAGTGATTAAAATAGTCGCTTTGGATGTGTGGACAGCGATTAGTCTAAGTTTGACATGGAATATAAAAATAAATACGGATTTGTGGATACATGACGTTCACATAGGGTGATAAAATAGGACTAGAAATTTAGTATTATACGACCCTGTCAACGTAAAAACATAGGTTTTGGAATCATGGGTGATTAAAGTAGTCGCTTTGCGATGTGCGGACAGCGATTTGTCTAAGTTTGACATGAAATATAAAATAAATACGGTTTGTGCACATGACGTACACATAGGATGATAGAAGAGGTCCAGAACTTTAGTACTATACCACCGAAGTTACCTTAAAAACTTAGGTTTTGGAAATATGGGTGTTTAAATTAGTCGCTATGCGATTTGCGGACAACGATTTGTCTGAGTTTGACATGAAATATAAAAATAAATACGGAATTGTGGATACATGACGTAAACAAAGGGTGATAGAATAGGACCAGAACTATAGTATTATACCACTCAGGTTACCGTCAAAACTTAGGTTTTGGAAATATGGCTGATTAAATTAGTCGCTTTGTGATGTGTGGACAACGATTTGTCTAAGTATGACATGAAATATAAAAATAAATACGGAAGTGTGCCAAAATTACGTACACATAGGGTGATAGAATAGGACCAGAACTTCTGTATTATACCACCCAAGTTACCGTAAAAACTTAGGTTTTGGAAATATGACTGATTAAAGTAGTCGCTTTGCGATGTGTGGACAGCGATTTGTCTAAGTTTGACATGAAATATAAAATAAATACGGAAGTGTGCCAGCATGACGTACACATAGGATGAAAGAATAGGACCAGAACTTTAGTACTATACCACCCAAGTTACCTTAAAAACTTAGGTTTTGGAAATATGGGTGATTAAATTAGTCGGTATGCGATGTGCGGACAACGATTTCTCTCAGTTTGACATGAAATATAAAAATAAATACGGAATTGTGGATATGTGACGTACAAATAGGGTGATAGAATAGGACCAGAACTATAGTATTATACCACTCAGGTTACCGTCAAAGTTAGGTTTTGGAAATATGGGTGATTAAAATAGTCGCTTTGGATGTGTGGACAGCGTTCCGCCTAAGTTTGACATGAAATATAAAATAAATACGGAATTGTGCCAATATGACGTACGCATAGGGTGATAGAATAGGACCAGAACTTCTCTATTATACCACCCAAGTTACCGTAAAAACTTATGTTTTGGAAATATGGCTGATTAAAATAGTCGCTTTGCGATGTGCGGACAGCGATTCGTCTAAGTTTGACATGAAATATAAAAAAAATACGGAAGTGTGCCAACATGACGTAAACATAGGATGATAGAATAGGTCCAGAACTTTAGTACTATACTAACGAAGTTACCTTAAAAACTTAGGTTTTGGAAATATGGCTGATTAAATTAGTCGCTTTGGATGTGTGGACAGCGATCCACCTAAGTTTGACATGAAATATAAAATAAATACGGAATTGTGCCAACATGACGTACGCATAGGGTGATAGAATAGGACCAGAACGTCTCTATTATACCACCCAAGTTACCGTAAAAACTTAGGTTTTGGAATATGGGTGATTAAAATAGTCGCTATGCGATGTGGGGACAACGATTTGTCTAAGTATGACATGAAATATAAAAATAAATACGGAGGTGTGCCAACATTACGTACACATAGGGTGATAGAATAGGACCAGAACGTCTTTATTATACCACCCAAGTTACCGTAAAAACTTAGGTCTTGGAAATATGGCTGATTAAAGTAGTCGAATTGAGGTGTGCGGACAGCGATTTGTCTAAGTTTGACATGAAATATAAAAAAAATACGGAAGTGTGCCTACTTGACTTACACATAGGATGATAGAATAGGACCAGAACTTTACTACTATACCCCCCAAGTTACCTTAAAAACTTAGGTTTTGGAAATATGGCTGATTAAAGTAGTCGAATTGAGATGTGCGGACAGCGATTTGTCTAAGTTTGACATGAAATATAAAAATAAATACGGAATTGAGGATACGTGACGTACACATAGGGTGATAAAATAGCACCAGAACTGTAGTATTATACCACTCAGGTTACCGTCAAAACTTAGGTTTTGGAAATGCAGGTGATTAAAATAGTCGCTTTGGATGTGTGGACAGCGATCCACCTAAGTTTGACATGAAATATAAAATAAATACGGAAGTGTGCCAACATGACGTACGCATAGGGTGATAGAATAGGACGAGAACGTCTGTATTATACCACCCAAGTTACTGTAAAAACTTAGGTTTTGGAAATATGGCTGATTAAAGTAGTCGCTTTGCGATGTGCGGACAGCGATTCGTCTAAGTTTGACATGAAATATAAAATAAATACGGAAGTGTGCCAACATGACGTACGCATAGGGTGATAGAATAGGACCGGAACGTCTGTATTATACCACCCAAGTTACTGTAAAAACTTAGGTTTTGGAAATATGGCTGATTAAGTAGCCGCTTTGCGATGTGCGGACAGCGATTCGTCTAAGTTTGACATGAAATATAAAATAAATACGGAAGTTTGCTAACATGACATACACATAGGGTGATAGTATAGGACCAGAACTATAGTATTATACCACTCAAGTTACCGTCAAAACTTACGTTTTGGAAATACAAGTGATTAAAATAGTCGCTTTGGATGTGTGGACAGCGATCAGCCTAAGTTTGACATGATATATAAAAAATAAATACGGATTTGTGGATACATGACGTTCACATAGGGTGATAAAATAGGACTAGAAATTTAGTATTATACGACCCTAGTAAACGAAAAAACATAGGTTTTGGAAATATGTCCGATTAAATTAGTCGCTTTGCAATGTGCGGACAGCGATTTGTCTAAGTTTGACATGAAATATAAAAATAAATACGGAATTGTGGATACATGACGTAAACATTGGGTGATAGAAAAGGACCAGAACTATAGTATAATACCACTCAGGTTACCGTCAAAACTTAGGTTTTGGAAATATGGGTGATTAAAATAGTCGCTTTGGATGTGTGGACAGCGATTCGCCTAAGTTTGACATGAAATATAAAATAAATACGGAAATGTGCCAACAAGACGTACACATAGGGTGATAGAATAGGACCAGAACTTCTGTATTATACCACCCAAGTTATTGTAAAAACTTAGGTTTTGGAAATATGTCTGATTAAATTAGTCGCTTTGCGATGTGCGGACAGCGATTCGTCTAAGTTTGATATGAAATATAAAAAAAATACGGAGGTGTGCCAACATGACGTACATATAGGATGATAGAATATGACCAGAACTTTAGTACTTTACCACCCAAGTTACCTTAAAAACTTAGGTTTTGGAAATATGGGTGATTAAATTAGTCGCTATGCGATGTGCCGACAGCGATTAGTCTAAGTTTGACATGAAATATAAAATAATTACGGAAGTGTGCCAACATGACGTACACATAGGGTGATAGAATAGGACCAGAACTATAGTATTATACCACTCAAGTTACCGTCAAAACTTACGTTTTGGAAATACAAGTGATTAAAATAGTCGCTATGGATGTGTGGACAGCGATCCGCGTAAGTTTGACATGGAATATAAAAATAAATACGGATTTGTGGATACATGACGTTCACATAGGGTAATAAAATAGGACTAGAAATTTAGTATTATACGACCCTCTCAACGTAAAAACATAGGTTTTGGAAACATGGGTGATTAAAGTAGTCGCTTTGCGATGTGCGGACAGCGATTTGTCTAAGTTTGACATGAAATATAAAATAAATACGGTTTGTGCACATGACGTACACATAGGATGATAGAAGAGGTCCAGAACTTTAGTACTATACCACCGAAGTTACCGTCAAAACTTAGGTTTTGGAAATATGGCTGATTAAATTAGTCGCTATGCGATTTGCGGACAACGATTTGTCTAAGTATGACATGAAATATAAAAACAAATACGGAAGTGTGCCAACATTACGTACACATAGGGTGATAGAATAGGACCAGAACTTCTGTATTATACCACCCAAGTTACCGTAAAAACTTAGGTTTTGGAAATATTAGGACTAGAAATTTAGTATTATACGACCCTAGTCAACGTAAAAACGTAGATTTTGGAAATATGGGTGATTAAAGTAGTCGCTTTGCGATGTGCGGACAGCGATTTGTCTAAGTTTGACATGAAATATAAAATAAATACGGTTTGTGCACATGACGTACACATAGGATGATAGAAGAGGTCCAGAACTTTAGTATTATACCACCGAAGTTACCTTAAAAACTTAGGTTTTGGAAATATGGGTGTTTAAATTAGTCGCTATGCGATTTGCGAACAACGATTTGTCTAAGTTTGACATGAAATATAAAAATAAATTCGGAATTGTGGATTCATGACGTAAACATAGGGTGATAGAATAGGACCAGAACTATAGTATTATACCACTCAGGTTACCGTCAAAACTTAGGTTTTGGAAATATGTGTGATTAAAATAGTCGCTTTGGATGTGTGGACAGCGTTCCGCCTAAGTTTGACATGAAAAATAAAATAATTACGGAAGTGTGCCAACATGACGTAAAAATAGGGTGATAGTATAGGACCAGAACTTCTGTATTATACCACCCAAGTTACCGTAAAAACTTAGGTTTTGGAAATATGGCTGATTAAAGTAGTCGCTTTGCGATGTGCGGACAGCGATTTGTCTAAGTTTGACATGAAATATAAATTAAATACGGAAGTGTGCCAACGTGACCTACACATAGGATGATAGAATAGGACCAGAACTTTAGTACTATACCACCAAAGTTACCTTAAAAACGTAGGTTTTTGAAATATGAATGATTAAATTAGTCGCTATACGATGTGCGGACAAAGATAAGTTTGACATGAAATTTAATAATAAATACGGAATTGTGGATACATAACGTACACATAGGGTGATAGAATAGGACCAGACTATAATATTATAACAATCAGGTTACGGTCAAACCTTAGGTTTTGGAAATACGGGTGATTAAAATAGTCGCTTTGGATGTGTGGACAGCGATCCACCTAAGTTTGACATGAAATATTAAATAAATACAGAAGTGTGCCAACATGACGTACGCATAGGAAGATAGAATAGGACCAGAACTTCTGTATTATACCACCCAAGTTACCGTCAAAACTTAGGTTTTGGAAATACGGGTGATAAAAATAGTCGCTTTTGATGTGTGGACAGCGATCCTCCTAAGTTTGACATGAAATATAAAATAAATACGGAAGTGTGCCACCATGACGTACGCATAGGGTTATAGAATAGGACCAGAACGTCTGTACTTTACCACCCAAGTTACCATAAAAACTTAGGTTTTGGAAATATGGGTGATTAATTTAGTCGCTATGCGATGTGCGGACAACGATTTGTCTAAGTTTACATGAAATATATAAATAAATACGGAATTGTGGATACATAACGTACACATTGGGCGATAGAATAGGACCAGAACTATATTTTTATACCACTCAGGTTACCGTCAAAATTAGGTTTTAGAAATACGGGTGATAAAAATAGTCGCTTTGGATGTGTGGACAGCGATCCACCTAAGTTTGACATGAAATAAAAAATAAATACGGAAGTGTGGATACATGACGTACACATAGGGTGATAGAATAGGACCAGAACTTCTGTATTATACCACCAAAGTTACCGTAAAAACTTAGGTTTTGGAAATATGGCCAATTAACGTAGTCGTTTTGCGATGTGCGGACAGCGATTTGTCTAAGTTTGACATGAAATATAAAATAAATACGGAAGTGTGCCAGCATGACGTACACGTAGGATGAATGAATAGGACCAGAACTTTAGTAGTATACCAACCAAGTTAACTTAAAAACTTAGGTTTTGGAAATATGGGTGATTAAATTAGTCGCTATGCGATGTGTGGACAACGATTTGTCTAAGTATGACATGAAATATAAAAATAAATACGGAGGTATGCCAACATTACGTACACATAGGGTGACAGAATAGGACCAGAACGTCTTTATTATACCACCCAAGTTACCGTAAAAACTTAGGTCTTGGAAATATGGCTGATTAAAGTAGTCGAATTGAGGTGTGCGGACAGCGATTTGTCTAAGTTTGACATGAAATATAAAAAAAATACGGAAGTGTGCCTACTTGACTTACACATAGGATGATAGAATAGGACCAGAACTTTACTACTATACCCCCCAAGTTACCTTAAAAACTTAGGTTTTGGAAATATGGCTGATTAAAGTAGTCGAATTGAGATGTGCGGACAGCGATTTGTCTAAGTTTGACATGAAATATAAAAATAAATACGGAATTGAGGATACGTGACGTACACATAGGGTGATAAAATAGCACCAGAACTGTAGTATTATACCACTCAGGTTACCGTCAAAACTTAGGTTTTGGAAATGCAGGTGATTAAAATAGTCGCTTTGGATGTGTGGACAGCGATCCACCTAAGTTTGACATGAAATATAAAATAAATACGGAAGTGTGCCAACATGACGTACGCATAGGGTGATAGAATAGGACGAGAACGTCTGTATTATACCACCCAAGTTACTGTAAAAACTTAGGTTTTGGAAATATGGCTGATTAAAGTAGTCGCTTTGCGATGTGCGGACAGCGATTCGTCTAAGTTTGACATGAAATATAAAATAAATACGGAAGTGTGCCAACATGACGTACGCATAGGGTGATAGAATAGGACCGGAACGTCTGTATTATACCACCCAAGTTACTGTAAAAACTTAGGTTTTGGAAATATGGCTGATTAAGTAGCCGCTTTGCGATGTGCGGACAGCGATTCGTCTAAGTTTGACATGAAATATAAAATAAATACGGAAGTTTGCTAACATGACATACACATAGGGTGATAGTATAGGACCAGAACTATAGTATTATACCACTCAAGTTACCGTCAAAACTTACGTTTTGGAAATACAAGTGATTAAAATAGTCGCTTTGGATGTGTGGACAGCGATCAGCCTAAGTTTGACATGATATATAAAAAATAAATACGGATTTGTGGATACATGACGTTCACATAGGGTGATAAAATAGGACTAGAAATTTAGTATTATACGACCCTAGTAAACGAAAAAACATAGGTTTTGGAAATATGTCCGATTAAATTAGTCGCTTTGCAATGTGCGGACAGCGATTTGTCTAAGTTTGACATGAAATATAAAAATAAATACGGAATTGTGGATACATGACGTAAACATTGGGTGATAGAAAAGGACCAGAACTATAGTATAATACCACTCAGGTTACCGTCAAAACTTAGGTTTTGGAAATATGGGTGATTAAAATAGTCGCTTTGGATGTGTGGACAGCGATTCGCCTAAGTTTGACATGAAATATAAAATAAATACGGAAATGTGCCAACAAGACGTACACATAGGGTGATAGAATAGGACCAGAACTTCTGTATTATACCACCCAAGTTATTGTAAAAACTTAGGTTTTGGAAATATGTCTGATTAAATTAGTCGCTTTGCGATGTGCGGACAGCGATTCGTCTAAGTTTGATATGAAATATAAAAAAAATACGGAGGTGTGCCAACATGACGTACATATAGGATGATAGAATATGACCAGAACTTTAGTACTTTACCACCCAAGTTACCTTAAAAACTTAGGTTTTGGAAATATGGGTGATTAAATTAGTCGCTATGCGATGTGCGGACAACGATTTGTCTTAGTTTACCTGAAATTAAAAATAAATATGGAATTGAGGATACATGACGTACACATAGGGTGATAAAATAGGACCAGAACTTCTGTATTATACCACCCAAGTTACTGTAAAAACTTAGGTTTTTGAAATATGGCTGATTAAAGTAGTCGCTTTGCGATGTGCCGACAGCGATTAGTCTAAGTTTGACATGAAATATAAAATAAATACGGAAGTGTGCCAACATGACGTACACATAGGGTGATAGAATAGGACCAGAACTATAGTATTATACCACTCAAGTTACCGTCAAAACTTACGTTTTGGAAATAAAAGTGATTAAAATAGTCGCTTTGGATGTGTGGACAGCGATTAGTCTAAGTTTGACATGGAATATAAAAATAAATACGGATTTGTGGATACATGACGTTCACATAGGGTGATAAAATAGGACTAGAAATTTAGTATTATACGACCCTGTCAACGTAAAAACATAGGTTTTGGAATCATGGGTGATTAAAGTAGTCGCTTTGCGATGTGCGGACAGCGATTTGTCTAAGTTTGACATGAAATATAAAATAAATACGGTTTGTGCACATGACGTACACATAGGATGATAGAAGAGGTCCAGAACTTTAGTACTATACCACCGAAGTTACCTTAAAAACTTAGGTTTTGGAAATATGGGTGTTTAAATTAGTCGCTATGCGATTTGCGGACAACGATTTGTCTGAGTTTGACATGAAATATAAAAATAAATACGGAATTGTGGATACATGACGTAAACAAAGGGTGATAGAATAGGACCAGAACTATAGTATTATACCACTCAGGTTACCGTCAAAACTTAGGTTTTGGAAATATGGCTGATTAAATTAGTCGCTTTGTGATGTGTGGACAACGATTTGTCTAAGTATGACATGAAATATAAAAATAAATACGGAAGTGTGCCAAAATTACGTACACATAGGGTGATAGAATAGGACCAGAACTTCTGTATTATACCACCCAAGTTACCGTAAAAACTTAGGTTTTGGAAATATGACTGATTAAAGTAGTCGCTTTGCGATGTGTGGACAGCGATTTGTCTAAGTTTGACATGAAATATAAAATAAATACGGAAGTGTGCCAGCATGACGTACACATAGGATGAAAGAATAGGACCAGAACTTTAGTACTATACCACCCAAGTTACCTTAAAAACTTAGGTTTTGGAAATATGGGTGATTAAATTAGTCGGTATGCGATGTGCGGACAACGATTTCTCTCAGTTTGACATGAAATATAAAAATAAATACGGAATTGTGGATATGTGACGTACAAATAGGGTGATAGAATAGGACCAGAACTATAGTATTATACCACTCAGGTTACCGTCAAAGTTAGGTTTTGGAAATATGGGTGATTAAAATAGTCGCTTTGGATGTGTGGACAGCGTTCCGCCTAAGTTTGACATGAAATATAAAATAAATACGGAATTGTGCCAATATGACGTACGCATAGGGTGATAGAATAGGACCAGAACTTCTCTATTATACCACCCAAGTTACCGTAAAAACTTATGTTTTGGAAATATGGCTGATTAAAATAGTCGCTTTGCGATGTGCGGACAGCGATTCGTCTAAGTTTGACATGAAATATAAAAAAAATACGGAAGTGTGCCAACATGACGTAAACATAGGATGATAGAATAGGTCCAGAACTTTAGTACTATACTAACGAAGTTACCTTAAAAACTTAGGTTTTGGAAATATGGCTGATTAAATTAGTCGCTTTGGATGTGTGGACAGCGATCCACCTAAGTTTGACATGAAATATAAAATAAATACGGAATTGTGCCAACATGACGTACGCATAGGGTGATAGAATAGGACCAGAACGTCTCTATTATACCACCCAAGTTACCGTAAAAACTTAGGTTTTGGAATATGGGTGATTAAAATAGTCGCTATGCGATGTGGGGACAACGATTTGTCTAAGTATGACATGAAATATAAAAATAAATACGGAGGTGTGCCAACATTACGTACACATAGGGTGATAGAATAGGACCAGAACGTCTTTATTATACCACCCAAGTTACCGTAAAAACTTAGGTCTTGGAAATATGGCTGATTAAAGTAGTCGAATTGAGGTGTGCGGACAGCGATTTGTCTAAGTTTGACATGAAATATAAAAAAAATACGGAAGTGTGCCTACTTGACTTACACATAGGATGATAGAATAGGACCAGAACTTTACTACTATACCCCCCAAGTTACCTTAAAAACTTAGGTTTTGGAAATATGGCTGATTAAAGTAGTCGAATTGAGATGTGCGGACAGCGATTTGTCTAAGTTTGACATGAAATATAAAAATAAATACGGAATTGAGGATACGTGACGTACACATAGGGTGATAAAATAGCACCAGAACTGTAGTATTATACCACTCAGGTTACCGTCAAAACTTAGGTTTTGGAAATGCAGGTGATTAAAATAGTCGCTTTGGATGTGTGGACAGCGATCCACCTAAGTTTGACATGAAATATAAAATAAATACGGAAGTGTGCCAACATGACGTACGCATAGGGTGATAGAATAGGACGAGAACGTCTGTATTATACCACCCAAGTTACTGTAAAAACTTAGGTTTTGGAAATATGGCTGATTAAAGTAGTCGCTTTGCGATGTGCGGACAGCGATTCGTCTAAGTTTGACATGAAATATAAAATAAATACGGAAGTGTGCCAACATGACGTACGCATAGGGTGATAGAATAGGACCGGAACGTCTGTATTATACCACCCAAGTTACTGTAAAAACTTAGGTTTTGGAAATATGGCTGATTAAGTAGCCGCTTTGCGATGTGCGGACAGCGATTCGTCTAAGTTTGACATGAAATATAAAATAAATACGGAAGTTTGCTAACATGACATACACATAGGGTGATAGTATAGGACCAGAACTATAGTATTATACCACTCAAGTTACCGTCAAAACTTACGTTTTGGAAATACAAGTGATTAAAATAGTCGCTTTAGATGTGTGGACAGCGATCAGCCTAAGTTTGACATGATATATAAAAAATAAATACGGATTTGTGGATACATGACGTTCACATAGGGTGATAAAATAGGACTAGAAATTTAGTATTATACGACCCTAGTAAACGAAAAAACATAGGTTTTGGAAATATGTCCGATTAAATTAGTCGCTTTGCAATGTGCGGACAGCGATTTGTCTAAGTTTGACATGAAATATAAAAATAAATACGGAATTGTGGATACATGACGTAAACATTGGGTGATAGAAAAGGACCAGAACTATAGTATAATACCACTCAGGTTACCGTCAAAACTTAGGTTTTGGAAATATGGGTGATTAAAATAGTCGCTTTGGATGTGTGGACAGCGATTCGCCTAAGTTTGACATGAAATATAAAATAAATACGGAAATGTGCCAACAAGACGTACACATAGGGTGATAGAATAGGACCAGAACTTCTGTATTATACCACCCAAGTTATTGTAAAAACTTAGGTTTTGGAAATATGTCTGATTAAATTAGTCGCTTTGCGATGTGCGGACAGCGATTCGTCTAAGTTTGATATGAAATATAAAAAAAATACGGAGGTGTGCCAACATGACGTACATATAGGATGATAGAATATGACCAGAACTTTAGTACTTTACCACCCAAGTTACCTTAAAAACTTAGGTTTTGGAAATATGGGTGATTAAATTAGTCGCTATGCGATGTGCGGACAACGATTTGTCTTAGTTTACCTGAAATTAAAAATAAATATGGAATTGAGGATACATGACGTACACATAGGGTGATAAAATAGGACCAGAACTTCTGTATTATACCACCCAAGTTACTGTAAAAACTTAGGTTTTTGAAATATGGCTGATTAAAGTAGTCGCTTTGCGATGTGCCGACAGCGATTAGTCTAAGTTTGACATGAAATATAAAATAAATACGGAAGTGTGCCAACATGACGTACACATAGGGTGATAGAATAGGACCAGAACTATAGTATTATACCACTCAAGTTACCGTCAAAACTTACGTTTTGGAAATAAAAGTGATTAAAATAGTCGCTTTGGATGTGTGGACAGCGATTAGTCTAAGTTTGACATGGAATATAAAAATAAATACGGATTTGTGGATACATGACGTTCACATAGGGTGATAAAATAGGACTAGAAATTTAGTATTATACGACCCTGTCAACGTAAAAACATAGGTTTTGGAATCATGGGTGATTAAAGTAGTCGCTTTGCGATGTGCGGACAGCGATTTGTCTAAGTTTGACATGAAATATAAAATAAATACGGTTTGTGCACATGACGTACACATAGGATGATAGAAGAGGTCCAGAACTTTAGTACTATACCACCGAAGTTACCTTAAAAACTTAGGTTTTGGAAATATGGGTGTTTAAATTAGTCGCTATGCGATTTGCGGACAACGATTTGTCTGAGTTTGACATGAAATATAAAAATAAATACGGAATTGTGGATACATGACGTAAACAAAGGGTGATAGAATAGGACCAGAACTATAGTATTATACCACTCAGGTTACCGTCAAAACTTAGGTTTTGGAAATATGGCTGATTAAATTAGTCGCTTTGTGATGTGTGGACAACGATTTGTCTAAGTATGACATGAAATATAAAAATAAATACGGAAGTGTGCCAAAATTACGTACACATAGGGTGATAGAATAGGACCAGAACTTCTGTATTATACCACCCAAGTTACCGTAAAAACTTAGGTTTTGGAAATATGACTGATTAAAGTAGTCGCTTTGCGATGTGTGGACAGCGATTTGTCTAAGTTTGACATGAAATATAAAATAAATACGGAAGTGTGCCAGCATGACGTACACATAGGATGAAAGAATAGGACCAGAACTTTAGTACTATACCACCCAAGTTACCTTAAAAACTTAGGTTTTGGAAATATGGGTGATTAAATTAGTCGGTATGCGATGTGCGGACAACGATTTCTCTCAGTTTGACATGAAATATAAAAATAAATACGGAATTGTGGATATGTGACGTACAAATAGGGTGATAGAATAGGACCAGAACTATAGTATTATACCACTCAGGTTACCGTCAAAGTTAGGTTTTGGAAATATGGGTGATTAAAATAGTCGCTTTGGATGTGTGGACAGCGTTCCGCCTAAGTTTGACATGAAATATAAAATAAATACGGAATTGTGCCAATATGACGTACGCATAGGGTGATAGAATAGGACCAGAACTTCTCTATTATACCACCCAAGTTACCGTAAAAACTTATGTTTTGGAAATATGGCTGATTAAAATAGTCGCTTTGCGATGTGCGGACAGCGATTCGTCTAAGTTTGACATGAAATATAAAAAAAATACGGAAGTGTGCCAACATGACGTAAACATAGGATGATAGAATAGGTCCAGAACTTTAGTACTATACTAACGAAGTTACCTTAAAAACTTAGGTTTTGGAAATATGGCTGATTAAATTAGTCGCTTTGGATGTGTGGACAGCGATCCACCTAAGTTTGACATGAAATATAAAATAAATACGGAATTGTGCCAACATGACGTACGCATAGGGTGATAGAATAGGACCAGAACGTCTCTATTATACCACCCAAGTTACCGTAAAAACTTAGGTTTTGGAATATGGGTGATTAAAATAGTCGCTATGCGATGTGGGGACAACGATTTGTCTAAGTATGACATGAAATATAAAAATAAATACGGAGGTGTGCCAACATTACGTACACATAGGGTGATAGAATAGGACCAGAACGTCTTTATTATACCACCCAAGTTACAGTAAAAAATTAGGTTTTGGAAATATGGCTGATTAAAGTAGTCGAATTGAGATGTGCGGACAGCGATTTGTCTAAGTTTGACATGAAATATAAAATAAATACGGAAGTGTGCCAGCATGACGTACACATAGGATGAAAGAATAGGACCAGAACTTTAGTACTATACCACCCAAGTTACTTTAAAAACTTAGGTTTTGGAAATATGGGTGATTAAATTAGTCGCTATGCGATGTGCGGACAACTATTTGTCTAGGTATAACATGAAATATAAAAATAAATACGGAAGTGTGCCAACATTACGTACACATAGGGTGATAGAATAGGACCAGAACGTCTTTATTATACCACCCAAGTTACCGTAAAAAATTAGGTTTTGGAAATATGGCTGATTAAAGTAGTCGAATTGAGATGTGCGGACAGCGATTTGTCTAAGTTTGACATGAAATATAAAAATAAATACGGAATTGAGGATACATGACGTCCACATAGGGTGATAAAATAGCACCAGAACTGTAGTATTATACCACTCAGGTTACCGTCAAAACTTAGGTTTTGGAAATACAGGTGATTAAAATAGTCGCTTTGGATGTGTGGACAGCGATCAGCCTAAGTTTGACATGAAATATAAAAAATAAATACGGATTTGTGGATACATGACGTACACATAGGATGAAAGAATAGGACCAGAACTTTAGTACTATACCACCCAAGTTACTTTAAAAACTTAGGTTTTGGAAATATGGGTGATTAAATTAGTCGCTATGCGATGTGCGGACAACGATTTCTCTCAGTTTGACATGAAATATAAAAATAAATACGGAATTGTGGATACGTGACGTACAAATAGGGTGATAGAATAGGACCAGAACTATAGTATTATACCACTCAGGTTACCGTCAAAGTTAGGTTTTGGAAATATGGGTGATTAAAATAGTCGCTTTGGATGTGTGGACAGCGTTCCGCCTAAGTTTGACATGAAATATAAAATAAATACGGAATTGTGCCAATATGACGTACGCATAGGGTGATAGAATAGGACCAGAACTTCTCTATTATACCACCCAAGTTACCGTAAAAACTTAGGTTTTGGAAATATGGCTGATTAAAATAGTCGCTTTGCGATGTGCGGACAGCGATTCGTCTAAGTTTGACATGAAATATAAAAAAAATACGGAAGTGTGCCAACATGACGTAAACATAGGATGATAGAATAGGTCCAGAACTTTAGTACTATACTAACGAAGTTACCTTAAAAACTTAGGTTTTGGAAATATGGCTGATTAAATTAGTCGCTTTGGATGTGTGGACAGCGATCCACCTAAGTTTGACATGAAATATAAAATAAATACGGAATTGTGCCAACATGACGTACGCATAGGGTGATAGAATAGGACCAGAACGTCTCTATTATACCACCCAAGTTACCGTAAAAACTTGGGTTTTGGAAATATGCTGATTAAAGTAGTCGCTTTGCGATGTGCGGACAAAGATTTGTCTAAGTATGACATGAATTATAAAAACAAATACGGAAGTGTGCCAACATTACGTACACATAGGGTGATAGAATAGGACCAGAACTTCTGTATTATACCACCCAAGTTACCGTAAAAACTTAGGTTTTGGAATATGGGTGATTAAAATAGTCGCTATGCGATGTGGGGACAACGATTTGTCTAAGTATGACATGAAATATAAAAATAAATACGGAGGTGTGCCAACATTACGTACACATAGGGTGATAGAATAGGACCAGAACGTCTTTATTATACCACACAAGTTACAGTAAAAAATTAGGTTTTGGAAATATGGCTGATTAAAGTAGTCGAATTGAGATGTGCGGACAGCGATTTGTCTAAGTTTGACATGAAATATAAAATAAATACGGAAGTGTGCCAGCATGACGTACACATAGGATGAAAGAATAGGACCAGAACTTTAGTACTATACCACCCAAGTTACTTTAAAAACTTAGGTTTTGGAAATATGGGTGATTAAATTAGTCGCTATGCGATGTGCGGACAACTATTTGTCTAGGTATGACATGAAATATAAAAATAAATACGGAAGTGTGCCAACATTAGGTACACATAGGGTGATAGAATAGGACCAGAACGTCTTTATTATACCACGCAAGTTACCGTAAAAAATTAGGTTTTGGAAATATGGCTGATTAAAGTAGTCGAATTGAGATGTGCGGACAGCGATTTGTCTAAGTTTGACATGAAATATAAAAATAAATACGGAATTGAGGATACATGACGTCCACATAGGGTGATAAAATAGCACCAGAACTGTAGTATTATACCACTCAGGTTACCGTCAAAACTTAGGTTTTGGAAATACAGGTGATTAAAATAGTCGCTTTGGATGTGTGGACAGCGATCAGCCTAAGTTTGACATGAAATATAAAAAAAAAATACGGATTTGTGGATACATGACGTTCACATAGGGTGATAAAATAGGACTAGAAATTTAGTATTATACGACCCTAGTCAACGTAAAAACGTAGGTTTTGGAATTATATGGGTGATCAAAAGTAGTCGCTTTGCGATGTGCGGACAGCGATTTGTCTAAGTTTGACATGAAATATAAAATAAATACGGTTTGTGCACATGACGTACACATAGTATGATAGAAGAGGTCCAGAACTTTAGTACTATACCACCGAAGTTACCTTAAAAACTTAGGTTTTGGAAATATGGGTGTTTAAATTAGTCGCTATGCTATTTGCGGACAATGATTTGTCTAAGTTTGACATGAAATATAAAAATAAATTCGGAATTGTGGATTCATGACGTAAACATAGGGTGATAGAATAGGACCAGAACTATAGTATTATACCACTCAGGTTACCGTCAAAACTTAGGTTTTGGAAATATGGGTGATTAAAATAGTCGCTTTGGATGTGTGGACAGCGTTCCGCCTAAGTTTGACATGAAAAATAAAATAATTACGGAAGTGTGCCAACATGACGTACACCTAGGGTGATAGTATAGGACCAGAACTTCTGTATTATACCACCCAAGCTACCGTAAAAACTTAGGTTTTGGAAATATGGCTGATTAACGTAGTCGCTTTGCGATGTTCGGACAGCGATTTGTCTAAGTTTGACATGAAATATAAATTAAATACGGAAGTGTGCCAACGTGACGTACACATAGGATGATAGAATAGGACCAGAACTTTAGTACTATACCACCAAAGTTACCTTAAAAACGTTGGTTTTTGAAATATGAATGATTAAATTAGTCGCTATACGATGTCCGGACAAAGATTTGACTAAGTTTGACATGAAATTTAATAATAAATACGGAATTGTGGATACATAACGTACACATAGGGTGATAGTATAGGACCAGAACTTCTGTATTATACCACCCAAGTTACCGTAAAAACTTAGGTTTTGGAAATATGGCTGATTAACGTAGTCGCTTTGCGATGTGCGGACAGCGATTTTTCTAAGTTTGACATGAAATATAAAATAAATACGGGAGAGTGCCAGCATGACGTAGGCATAGGATGAAAGAATAGGACCAGAACATTAGTACTATACCACCCAAGTTACCTTAAAAACTTAGGTTTTGGAAATATGGGTGATTAAATTAGTCGCTATGCGATATGCGGACAACGATTTGTCAAAGTATGACATGAAAAATAAAAATAAATACGGAAGTGTGCCAACATTACGTACACATAGGGTAATAGAATAGGACCAGAACCTGTGTATTATACCACCCAAGTTACCGTAAAAACAGAGGTTTTGGAAATATGGCTGATTAAAGTAGTCGCATTGCGATGTGCGGACAGCGATTTGTCTAAGTTTGACATGAAATATAAAATAAATACGGAAGTCTGCCAACATGGCGTACACATAAGATGATAGAAAAGGACCAGAACTTTAGTACTATACCACCCAAGTTACTTTAAAAACGTAGGTTTTGGAAATATGGGTGATTAAATTAGTCGCTATACGGTGTGCGAACAACGATTTGACTAAATTTGACATAAAATTTAAAAATAAATACGGAAATTTGGATACATGACGTACACATAGGGTGATAGAATAGGACCAGACTATAATATTATAACACTCAGGTTACAGTCAAACCTTAGGTTTTGGAAATACGGGTGATTAAAATAGTCGCTTTGGATGTGTGGACAGCGATCCACCTAAGTTTGACATGAAATATTAAATAAATACGGAAGTGTGCCAACATGACGTACGCATAGGAAGATAGAATAGGACCAGAACTTCTGTATTATACCACCCAAGTTACCGTCAAAACTTAGGTTTTGGAAATACGGGTGATAAAAATAGTCGCTTTGGATGTGTGGACGGCGATCCTCCTAAGTTTGACATGAAATATAAAATAAATACGGAAGTGTGCCAACATGACGTACGCATAGGGCGATAGAATAGGACCAGAACGTCTGTACTATACCACCCAAGTTACCATAAAAACTTAGGTTTTGGAAATATGGGTGATTAAATTAGTCGCTATGCGATGTGTGGACAACGATTTGTCTAAGTATGACATGAAATATAAAAACAAATACGGAAGTGTGCCAACATTACGTACACATAGGGTGATAGAATAGGACCAGAACCTCTGTATTATACCACCCAAGTTACCGTAAAAACTTAGGTTTTGGAAATATGGCTGATTACAGTAGTCGCATTGCGATGTGCGGACAGCGATTTGTCTAAGTTTGACATGACATATAAAAAAAAGGAGGTGTGCCAACATGACGTACATATAGGATGATAGAATAGGACCAGAACTTTATTACTATACCACAAATGTTACCTTAAAAACTTAGGTTTTGGAAATATGGGTGATTAATTTAGTCGCTATGCGATGTGCGGACAACGATTTGTCTAAGTTTACATGAAATATATAAATAAATACGGAATTGTGGATACATGACGTACACATTGGGCGATAGAATAGGACCAGAACTATATTTTTATACCACTCAGGTTACCGTCAAAATTAGGTTTTAGAAATACGGGTGATAAAAATAGTCGCTTTGGATGTGTGGACAGCGATCCACCTAAGTTTGACATGAAATATAAAATAAATACGGAAGTGTGTAAGCATGACGTACACATAGGATGAATGAATAGGACCAGAACTTTAGTAGTATACCACCCAAATTACCTTAAAAACTTAGGTTTTGGAAATATGGGTGATTAAATTAGTCGCTATGCGATGTGTGGACAACGATTTGTCTAAGTATGACATGAAATATAAAAATAAATACGGAGGTATGCCAACATTACGTACACATAGGGTGATAGAATTGGACCAGAACGTCTTTATTATACCACCCAAGTTACCGTAAAAACTTAGGTTTTGGAAATATGGCTGATTAAAGTAGTCGAATTGAGATGTGCGGACAGCGATTTGTCTAAGTTTGACATGAAATATAGAAAAAATACGGAAGTGTGCCTACTTGACTTACACATAGGATGATAGAATAGGACCAGAACTTTACTACTATACCCCCCAAGTTACCTTAAAAACTTAGGTTTTGGAAATATGGCTGATTAAAGTAGTCGAATTGAGATGTGCGGACAGCGATTTGTCTAAGTTTGACATGAAATATAAAAATAAATACTGAATTGAGGATACGTGACGTACACATAGGGTGATAAAATAGCACCAGAACTGTAGTATTATACCACTCAGGTTACCGTCAAAACTTAGGTTTTGGAAATACAGGTGATTAAAATAGTTGCTTTGGATGTGTGGACAGCGATCCACCTAAGTTTGACATGAAATATAAAATAAATACGGAAGTGTGCCAACATGACGTACGCATAGGGTGATAGAATAGGACCAGAACGTCTGTATTATACCACCCAAGTTACTGTAAAAACTTAGGTTTTGGAAATATGGCTGATTAAAGTAGTCGCTTTGCGATGTGCGGACAGCGATTCGTCTAAGTTTGACATGAAATATAATATAAATACGGAAGTGTGCCAACAAGACATACACATAGGGTGATAGAATAGGACCAGAACTATAGTATTATACCACTCAAGTTACCGTCAAAACTTACGTTTTGGAAATACAAGTGATTAAAATAGTCACTTTGGATGTGTGGACAGCGATCAGCCTAAGTTTGACATGAAATATAAAAAATAAATACGGATTCGTGGATACATGACATTCACATAGGGTGATAAAATAGGACTAGAAATTTAGTATTATACGACCCTAGTCAACGTAAAAACATAGGTTTTGAAAATATGGGTGATTAAAGTAGTCGCTTTGCGATGTGCGGACAGCGATTTGTCTAAGTTTGACATGAAATATAAAATAAATACGGTTTGTGCACATGACGTACACATAGGATGATAGAAGACCAGAACTTTAGTACTATACCACCGAAGTTACCTTAAAAACTTAGGTTTTGGAAATATGGGTGTTTAAATTAGTCGCTATGCGATTTGCGGACAATGAATTGTCTAAGTTTGACATGAAATATAAAAATAAATACGGAATTGTGGATTCATGACGTAAACATAGGGTGATAGAATGGGACCAGAACTATAGTATTATACCACTCAGGTTACCGTCAAAACTTAGGTTTTGGAAATATGGCTGATTAAATTAGTCGCTTTGGATGTGTGGACAGCGTTCCGCCTAAGTTTGACATGAAAAATAAAATAATTACGGAAGTGTGCCAACATGACGTACACATAAGGTGATAGTATAGGACCAGAACTTCTGTATTATACCACCCATATTACCGTAAAAACTTAGGTTTTGGAAATATGGCTGATTAAAGTAGTCGCTTTGCGATGTGCGGACAGCGATTTGTCTAAGTTTGACATGAAATATAAATTAAATACGGAAGTGCGCCAACGTGACGTACACATAGGATGATAGAAGAGGACCAGAACTTTAGTACTATACCACCAAAGTTACCTTAAAAACGTAGGTTTTTGAAATATGAATGAATTAATTAGTCGCTATACGATGTGCGGACAACGATTTGACTAAGTTTGACATGAAATTTAATAATAAATACGGAATTGTGGATACATAACGTACACATAGGGTGATAGAATAGGACCAGAACTATAGTATTATACAACTCAGGTTACCGTTAAAACTTAGGTTTCGCAAATACGGGTGATTAAAATAGTCGCTTTGGATGTGTGGACAGCGATCCGCCTAAGTTTGACATGAAATTTAAAATAAATACGGAAGTGTGCAAACAAGACGTACACATAGGATGATAGAATAGGACCAGAACGTTAGTACTATACCACCCAAGTTACCTTAAAAACTTAGGTTTTGGAAATATGGGTGATTAATTTAGTCGCTATGCTATGTGCGGACAACGATTTGTCTAATTTTACAAGAAATATAAAAATAAATACGGAATTGTAATTACATGACGTACAAATTCGTTGGTAGAATAGGACCAGAACTATATTATTATACCACTCAGATTACCGTCAAAACTTAGGTTTTGGAAATATGGGTGATTAAAATAGTCGCTTTGGATGTGTGGACAGCGATCCACCTAATTTTGACATGAAATATAAAATAAATACGGAAGTGTGCCAACATGACGTACACATAGGGTGATAGAATAGGACCAGAACGTCTGTATTATACCACCCAAGTTACCGTTAAAACTTAGGTTTTGGAATTATGGGTGATTAACGTAGTCGCTATGCGATGTGAGGACAACGATTTGTCAAAGTATGACATGAAATATAAAAATAAATACGGAAGTGTGCCAACATTACGTACACATAGGGTAATAGAATAGGACCAGAACCTCTGTATTATACCACCCAAGTTACCGTAAAAACTTAGGTTTTGGAAATATGGCTGATTAACGTAGTCGCTTTGCGATGTGCGGACAGCGATATTTCTAAGTTTGACATGAAATATAAAATAAATACGGGAGAGTGCCAGCATGACGTAGGCATAGGATGAAAGAATAGGACCAGAACATTAGTACTATACCACCCAAGTTACCTTAAAAACTTAGGTTTTGGAATTATGGGTGATTAAATTAGTCGCTTTGCGATGTGAGGACGACGATTTGTCAAAGTATGACATGAAATATAAAAAAATACGGAGGTGTGCCAACATGACGTACACATAGGATGATAGAATAGGACCAGAACTTTAGTACTATACCACCCAAGTCACCTTAAAAACTTAGGTTTTGGAAATATGGGTGATTAATTTAGTCGCTATGCGATGTGCGGACAACGATTTGTCTAATTTTACAAGAAATATAAAAATAAATACGGAATTGTAGATACATGACGTACAAATTCGTTGGTAGAATAGGACCAGAACTATATTATTATACCACTCAGATTACCGTCAAAACTTAGGTTTTGTAAATATGGCTGATTAAAGTAGTCGCATTGCGATGTGCGGACAACGATTTGTCTAAGTATGACATGAAATATAAAAACAAACACGGAAGTGTGCCAACATTACGTACACATAGGGTAATAGAATAGGACCAGAACTTCTGTATTATACCTCCCAAGTTACCGTAAAAACTTAGGTTTTGGAAATATGGCTGATTAAAGTAGTCACATTGCGATGAGCGGACAGCAATTTGTCTAAGTTTGACATCACATATAAAAAATACGGAGGTGTGCCAACATGACGTACACATAGGATGATAGAATAGGACCAGAACTTTAGTACTATACCACCCAAGATACCTTAAAAACGTAGGTTTTGGAAATATGGGTGATTAATTTAGTCGCTATGCGATGTGCGGACAACGATTTGTCTAATTTTACATGAAATATATAAATAAAAACCGAATTGTCGATACATGACGTACACAGAGAGTGATAGAATAGGACCACAACTATAGTATTAGACCACTCAGGTTACTGTTAAAACTTAGGTTTTGGAAATACGGGTGATTAAAATAGTCGCTTTGGATGTGTGGACAGCGATCCGCCTAAGTTTGACATGAAATATAAAATAAATACGGAAGTGTGCCAACAAGACATACACATAGGGTGATAGAATAGGACTTGAACTTCTGTATTATACCATCAAAGTTACCTCAAAAACTTAGGTTTTGGAAATATGGCCGATTAACTTAGTCGTTTTGCGATGTGCGGACAGCGATTTGTCTAAGTTTGACATGAAATATAAAATAAATACGGAAGTGTGCCAGCATGACGTACACATAGGATGAATGAATAGGACCAGAACTTTAGTACTATACCACCCAAGATACCTTAAAAACTTAGGTTTTGGAAATATGGGTGTTTAAATTAGTCGCTATGCGATTTGCGGACAATGAATTGTCTAAGTTTGACATGAAATATAAAAATAAATACGGAATTGTGGATTCATGACGTAAACATAGGGTGATAGAATGGGACCAGAACTATAGTATTATACCACTCAGGTTACCGTCAAAACTTAGGTTTTGGAAATATGGCTGATTAAATTAGTCGCTATGCGATGTGTGGACAACGATGTGTCTAAGTATGACATGAAATATAAAAATAAATACGGAAGTGTGCCAAAATTACGTACACATAGGGTGATAGAATAGGACCAGAAATTCTGTATTATACCACCCAAGTTACCGTAAAAACTTAGGTTTCGGAAATATGGCTGATTAAAGTAGTCGCTTTGCGATGTGCGGACAGCGATTTGTCTAAGTTTGACATGAAATATAAAATAAATACGGAAGTGTGCCAGCATGACGTACACATAGGATGAAAGAATAGGACCAGAACTTTAGTACTATACCACCCAAGTTACCTTAAAAACTTAGGTTTTGGAAATATGGGTGATTAAATTAGTCGCTATGCGATGTGCGGACAACGATTTCTCTCAATTTGACATGAAATATAAAAATAAATACGGAATTGTGGATACATGACGTACAAATAGGGTGATAGAATAGGACCAGAACTATTGTATTATACCACTCAGGTTACCGTCAAAACTTAGGTTTTGGAAATATGGGTGATTAAAATAGTCGCTTTGGATGTGTGGACAGCGTTCCGCCTAAGTTTGACATGAAAAATAAAATAATTACGGAAGTGTGCCAACATGACGTACACATAAGGTGATAGTATAGGACCAGAACTTCTGTATTATACCACCCATATTACCGTAAAAACTTAGGTTTTGGAAATATGGCTGATTAAAGTAGTCGCTTTGCGATGTGCGGACAGCGATTTGTCTAAGTTTGACATGAAATATAAATTAAATACGGAAGTGTGCCAACGTGACGTACACATAGGATGATAGAATAGGACCAGAACTTTAGTACTATACCACCAAAGTTACCTTAAAAACGTAGGTTTTTGAAATATGAATGATTAAATTAGTCGCTATACGATGTGCGGACAACGATTTGACTAAGTTTGACATGAAATTTAAAATAAATACGGAAGTGTGCAAACAAGACGTACACATAGGATGACAGAATAGGACCAGAACTTTAGTACTATACCACCCAAGTTACCTTAAAAACTTAGGTTTTGGAAATATGGGTGATTAATTTAGTCGCTATGCGATGTGCGGACAACGATTTGTCTAATTTTACAAGAAATATAAAAATAAATACGGAATTGTAGATACATGACGTACAAATTCGTTGGTAGAATAGGACCAGAACTATATTATTATACCACTCAGGTTACCGTTAAAACTTAGGTTTCGCAAATACGGGTGATTAAAATAGTCGCTTTGGATGTGTGGACAGCGATCCGCCTAAGTTTGACATGAAATTTAAAATAAATACGGAAGTGTGCAAACAAGACGTACACATAGGATGATAGAATAGGACCAGAACTTTAGTACTATACCACCCAAGTTACCTTAAAAACTTAGGTTTTGGAAATATGGCTGATTAACGTAGTCGCTTTGCGATGTGCGGACAGCGATTTGTCAAAGTATGACATGAAATATAAAAATAAATACGGAAGTGTGCCAACATTACGTACACATAGGGTAATAGAATAGGACCAGAACCTCTGTATTATACCACCCAAGTTACCGTAAAAACTTAGGTTTTGGAAATATGGCTGATTAACGTAGTCGCTTTGCGATGTGCGGACAGCGATTTTTCTAAGTTTGACATGAAATATAAAATAAATACGGGAGAGTGCCAGCATGACGTAGGCATAGGATGAAAGAATAAGACCAGAACATTAGTACTATACCACCCAAGTTACCTTAAAAACTTAGGTTTTGGAATTATGGGTGATTAAATTAGTCGCTTTGCGATGTGCGGACAACGATTTGTCTAATTTTACAAGAAATATAAAAATATATACGGAATTGTAGATACATGACGTACAAATTCGTTGGTAGAATAGGACCAGAACTATATTATTATACCACTCAGATTACCGTCAAAACTTAGGTTTTGGAAATATGGGTGATTAAAATAGTCGCTTTGGATGTGTGGACAGCGATCCACCTAAGTTTGACATGAAATATAAAATAAATACGGAAGTGTGCCAACATGACGTACGCATAGGGTGATAGAATAGGACCAGAACGTCTGTATTATACCACCCAAGTTACCGTAAAAACTTAGGTTTTGTAAATATGGCTGATTAAAGTAGTCGCATTGCGATGTTCGGACAGCGATTTGTCTAAGTTTGACATGAAATATAAAATAAATACGGAAGTGTGCCAACATGACATACACATAGGGTGATAGAATAGGACCAGAACTATAGTATTATACCACTCAAGTTACCGTCAAAACTTACGTTTTGGAAATACAAGTGATTAAAATAGTCGTTTTGGATGTGTGGACAGCGATCAGCCTAAGTTTGACATTAAATATAAAAAATAAATACGGATTTGTGGATACATGACGTAAACATATGTTGATAAAATAGGACTAGATATTTAGTAATATACGACCCTAGTCAACGTAAAAACATAGGTTTTGGAAATATGGGTGATTAAAGTAGTCGCTTTGCGATGTGCGGACAGCGATTTGTCTAAGTTTGACATTAAATGTAAAATAAATACGGTTTGTGCACATGACGTACACATAGGATGATAGAAGAGGTCCAGAACTTTAGTACTATATCACAGAAGTTACCTTAAAAACTTAGGTTTTGGAAATATGGGTGTTTAAATTAGTCGCTATGCGATTTGCGGACAACGATTTTTCTAAGTTTGACATGAAATATAAAAATAAATACGGAATTGTGGATTCATGACGTAAACATAGTATGATAGAATAGGACCAGAACTATAGTATTATACCACTCAGGTTACCGTAAAAACTTAGGTTTTGTAAATATGGCTGATTAAAGTAGTCGCATTGCGATGTGCGGACAACGATTTGTCTAAGTATGACATGAAATATAAAAACAAACACGGAAGTGTGCCAACATTACGTACACATAGGGTAATAGAATAGGACCAGAACTTCTGTATTATACCTCCCAAGTTACCGTAAAAACTTAGGTTTTGGAAATTTGGCTGATTAAAGTAGTCACATTGCGATGAGCGGACAGCGATTTGTCTAAGTTTGACATCATATATAAAAAATACGGAGGTGTGCCAACATGACGTACACATAGGATGATAGAATAGGACCAGAACTTTAGTACTATACCACCCAAGATATCTTAAAAACTTAGGTTTTGGAAATATGGGTGATTAATTTAGTCGCTATGCGATGTGCGGACAACGATTTGTCTAATTTTACATGAAATATATAAATAAAAACGGAATTGTCGATACATGACGTACACAGAGAGTGATAGAATAGGACCACAACTATAGTATTAGACCACTCAGGTTACTGTTAAAACTTAGGTTTTGGAAATACGGGTGATTAAAATAGTCGCTTTGGATGTGTGGACAGCGATCCGCTTAAGTTTGACATGAAATATAAAATAAATACGGAAGTGTGCCAGCATGACGTACACATAGGATGAATGAATAGGACCAGAACTTTAGTACTATACCACCCAAGATACCTTAAAAACTTAGGTTTTGGAAATTTGGGTGTTTAAATTAGTCGCTATGCGATTTGCGGACAATGAATTGTCTAAGTTTGACATGAAATATAAAAATAAATACGGAATTGTGGATTCATGACGTAAACATAGGGTGATAGAATGGGACCAGAACTATAGTATTATACCACTCAGATTACCGTCAAAACTTAGGTTTTGGAAATATGGGTGATTAAAATAGTCGCTTTGGATGTGTGGACAGCGATCCACCTAAGTTTGACATGAAATATAAAATAAATACGGAAGTGTGCCAACATGACGTACACATAGGGTGATAGAATAGGACCAGAACGTCTGTATTATACCACCCAAGTTACTGTAAAAACTTAGGTTTTGGAATTATGGGTGATTAAATTAGTCGCTATGCGATGTGAGGACAACGATTTGTCAAAGTATGACATGAAATATAAAAATAAATACGGAAGTGTGCCAACATTACGTACACATAGGGTAATAGAATAGGACCAGAACCTCTGTATTATACCACCCAAGTTACCGTAAAAACTTAGGTTTTGGAAATATGGCTGATTAACGTAGTCGCTTTGCGATGTGCGGACAGCGATTTTTCTAAGTTTGACATGAAATATAAAATAAATACGGGAGAGTGCCAGCATGACGTAGGCATAGGATGAAAGAATAGGACCAGAACATTAGTACTATACCACCCAAGTTACCTTAAAAACTTAGGTTTTGGAATTATGGGTGATTAAATTAGTCGCTATGCGATGTGAGGACAACGATTTGTCAAAGTATGACATGAAATATAAAAATAAATACGGAAGTGTGCCAACATTACGTACACATAGGGTAATAGAATAGGACCAGAACCTCTGTATTATACCACCCAAGTTACCGTAAAAACAGAGGTTTTGGAAATATGGCTGATTAAAGTAGTCGCATTGCGATTTGCGGACAGCGATTTGTCTAAGTTTGACATGAAATATAAAAAAATACGGAGGTGTGCCAACATGACGTACACATAGGATGATAGAATAGGACCAGAACTTTAGTACTATACCACCCAAGTCACCTTAAAAACTTAGGTTTTGGAAATATGGGTGATTAATTTAGTCGCTATGCGATGTGCGGACAACGATTTGTCTAATTTTACAAGAAATATAAAAATAAATACGGAATTGTAGATACATGACGTACAAATTCGTTGGTAGAATAGGACCAGAACTATATTATTATACCACTCAGATTACCGTCAAAACTTAGGTTTTGGAAATATGGGTGATTAAAATAGTCGCTTTGGATGTGTGGACAGCGATCCACCTAAGTTTGACATGAAATATAAAATAAATACGGAAGTGTGCCAACATGACGTACGCATAGGGTGATAGAATAGGACCAGAACGTCTGTATTATACCACCCAAGTTACCGTAAAAACTTAGGTTTTGTAAATATGGCTGATTAAAGTAGTCGCATTGCGATGTTCGGACAGCGATTTGTCTAAGTTTGACATGAAATATAAAATAAATACGGTTTGTGCACATGACGTACACATAGGATGATAGAAGAGGTCCAGAACTTTAGTACTATATCACCGAAGTTACCTTAAAAACTTAGGTTTTGGAAATATGGGTGTTTAAATTAGTCGCTATGCGATTTGCGGACAACGATTTGTCTAAGTTTGACATGAAATATAAAAATAAATACGGAATTGTGGATTCATGACGTAAACATAGGGTAATAGAATAGGACCAGAACTATAGTATTATACCACTCAGGTTACCGTAAAAACTTAGGTTTTGTAAATATGGCTGATTAAAGTAGTCGCATTGCGATGTGCGGACAACGATTTGTCTAAGTATGACATGAAATATAAAAACAAACACGGAAGTGTGCTAACATTACGTACACATAGGGTAATAGAATAGGACCAGAACTTTAGGACTATACCACCCAAGATACCTTAAAAACTTAGGTTTTGGAAATATGGGTGATTAATTTAGTCGCTATGCGATGTGCGGACAACGATTTGTCTAATTTTACATGAAATATATAAATAAAAACCGAATTGTCGATACATGACGTACACAGAGAGTGATAGAATAGGACCACAACTATAGTATTAGACCACTCAGGTTACTGTTAAAACTTAGGTTTTGGAAATACGGGTGATTAAAATAGTCGCTTTGGATGTGTGGACAGCGATCCGCCTAAGTTTGACATGAAATATAAAATAAATACGGAAGTGTGCCAACAAGACATACACATAGGGTGATAGAATAGGACTTGAACTTCTGTATTATACCATCAAAGTTACCTCAAAAACTTAGGTTTTGGAAATATGGCCGATTAACTTAGTAGTTTTGCGATGTGCGGACAGCGATTTGTCTAAGTTTGACATGAAATATAAAATAAATACGGAAGTGTGCCAGCATGACGTACACATAGGATGAATGAATAGGACCAGAACTTTAGTACTATACCACCCAAGATACCTTAAAAACTTAGGTTTTGGAAATTTGGGTGTTTAAATTAGTCGCTATGCGATTTGCGGACAATGAATTGTCTAAGTTTGACATGAAATATAAAAATAAATACGGAATTGTGGATTCATGACGTAAACATAGGGTGATAGAATGGGACCAGAACTATAGTATTATACCACTCAGATTACCGTCAAAACTTAGGTTTTGGAAATATGGGTGATTAAAATAGTCGCTTTGGATGTGTGGACAGCGATCCACCTAAGTTTGACATGAAATATAAAATAAATACGGAAGTGTGCCAACATGACGTACACATAGGGTGATAGAATAGGACCAGAACGTCTGTATTATACCACCCAAGTTACCGTAAAAACTTAGGTTTTGGAATTATGGGTGATTAAATTAGTCGCTATGCGATGTGAGGACAACGATTTGTCAAAGTATGACATGAAATATAAAAATAAATACGGAAGTGTGCCAACATTACGTACACATAGGGTAATAGAATAGGACCAGAACCTCTGTATTATACCACCCAAGTTACCGTAAAAACTTAGGTTTTGGAAATATGGCTGATTAACGTAGTCGCTTTGCGATGTGCGGACAGCGATTTTTCTAAGTTTGACATGAAATATAAAATAAATACGGGAGAGTGCCAGCATGACGTAGGCATAGGATGAAAGAATAGGACCAGAACATTAGTACTATACCACCCAAGTTACCTTAAAAACTTAGGTTTTGGAATTATGGGTGATTAAATTAGTCGCTATGCGATGTGAGGACAACGATTTGTCAAAGTATGACATGAAATATAAAAATAAATACGGAAGTGTGCCAACATTACGTACACATAGGGTAATAGAATAGGACCAGAACCTCTGTATTATACCACCCAAGTTACCGTAAAAACAGAGGTTTTGGAAATATGGCTGATTAAAGTAGTCGCATTGCGATTTGCGGACAGCGATTTGTCTAAGTTTGACATGAAATATAAAAAAATACGGAGGTGTGCCAACATGACGTACACATAGGATGATAGAATAGGACCAGAACTTTAGTACTATACCACCCAAGTCACCTTAAAAACTTAGGTTTTGGAAATATGGGTGATTAATTTAGTCGCTATGCGATGTGCGGACAACGATTTGTCTAATTTTACAAGAAATATAAAAATAAATACGGAATTGTAGATACATGACGTACAAATTCGTTGGTAGAATAGGACCAGAACTATATTATTATACCACTCAGATTACCGTCAAAACTTAGGTTTTGGAAATATGGGTGATTAAAATAGTCGCTTTGGATGTGTGGACAGCGATCCACCTAAGTTTGACATGAAATATAAAATAAATACGGAAGTGTGCCAACATGACGTACGCATAGGGTGATAGAATAGGACCAGAACGTCTGTATTATACCACCCAAGTTACCGTAAAAACTTAGGTTTTGTAAATATGGCTGATTAAAGTAGTCGCATTGCGATGTTCGGACAGCGATTTGTCTAAGTTTGACATGAAATATAAAATAAATACGGTTTGTGCACATGACGTACACATAGGATGATAGAAGAGGTCCAGAACTTTAGTACTATATCACCGAAGTTACCTTAAAAACTTAGGTTTTGGAAATATGGGTGTTTAAATTAGTCGCTATGCGATTTGCGGACAACGATTTGTCTAAGTTTGACATGAAATATAAAAATAAATACGGAATTGTGGATTCATGACGTAAACATAGGGTGATAGAATAGGACCAGAACTATAGTATTATACCACTCAGGTTACCGTAAAAACTTAGGTTTTGTAAATATGGCTGATTAAAGTAGTCGCATTGCGATGTGCGGACAACGATTTGTCTAAGTATGACATGAAATATAAAAACAAACACGGAAGTGTGCTAACATTACGTACACATAGGGTAATAGAATAGGACCAGAACTTTAGGACTATACCACCCAAGATACCTTAAAAACTTAGGTTTTGGAAATATGGGTGATTAATTTAGTCGCTATGCGATGTGCGGACAACGATTTGTCTAATTTTACATGAAATATATAAATAAAAACCGAATTGTCGATACATGACGTACACAGAGAGTGATAGAATAGGACCACAACTATAGTATTAGACCACTCAGGTTACTGTTAAAACTTAGGTTTTGGAAATACGGGTGATTAAAATAGTCGCTTTGGATGTGTGGACAGCGATCCGCCTAAGTTTGACATGAAATATAAAATAAATACGGAAGTGTGCCAACAAGACATACACATAGGGTGATAGAATAGGACTTGAACTTCTGTATTATACCATCAAAGTTACCTCAAAAACTTAGGTTTTGGAAATATGGCCGATTAACTTAGTCGTTTTGCGATGTGCGGACAGCGATTTGTCTAAGTTTGACATGAAATATAAAATAAATACGGAAGTGTGCCAGCATGACGTACACATAAAATGAATGAATAGGACCAGAACTTTAGTACTATACCACCCAAGATACCTTAAAAACTTAGGTTTTGGAAATATGGGTGTTTAAATTAGTCGCTATGCGATTTGCGGACAATGAGTTGTCTAAGTTTGACATGAAATATAAAAATAAATACGGAATTGTGGATTCATGACGTAAACATAGGGTGATAGAATGGGACCAGAACTATAGTATTATACCACTCAGGTTACCGTCAAAACTTAGGTTTTGGAAATATGGCTGATTAAATTAGTCGCTATGCGATGTGTGGACAACGATGTGTCTAAGTATGACATGAAATATAAAAATAAATACGGAAGTGTGCCAAAATTACGTACACATAGGGTGACAGAATAGGACCAGAAATTCTGTATTATACCACCCAAGTTACAGTAAAAACTTAGGTTTCGGAAATATGGCTGATTAAAGTAGTCGCTTTGCGATGTGCGGACAGCGATTTGTCTAAGTTTGACATGAAATATAAAATAAATACGGAAGTGTGCCAGCATGACGTACACATAGGATGAAAGAATAGGACCAGAACTTTAGTACTATACCACCCAAGTTACCTTAAAAACTTAGGTTTTGGAAATATGGGTGATTAAATTAGTCGCTATGCGATGTGCGGACAACGATTTCTCTCAATTTGACATGAAATATAAAAATAAATACGGAATTGTGGATACATGACGTACAAATAGGGTGATAGAATAGGACCAGAACTATTGTATTATACCACTCAGGTTACCGTCAAAACTTAGGTTTTGGAAATATGGGTGATTAAAATAGTCGCTTTGGATGTGTGGACAGCGTTCCGCCTAAGTTTGACATGAAAAATAAAATAATTACGGAAGTGTGCCAACATGACGTACACATAAGGTGATAGTATAGGACCAGAACTTCTGTATTATACCACCCATATTACCGTAAAAACTTAGGTTTTGGAAATATGGCTGATTAAAGTAGTCGCTTTGCGATGTGCGGACAGCGATTTGTCTAAGTTTGACATGAAATATAAATTAAATACGGAAGTGTGCCAACGTGACGTACACATAGGATGATAGAATAGGACCAGAACTTTAGTACTATACCACCAAAGTTACCTTAAAAACGTAGGTTTTTGAAATATGAATGATTAAATTAGTCGCTATACGATGTGCGGACAACGATTTGACTAAGTTTGACATGAAATTTAAAATAAATACGGAAGTGTGCAAACAAGACGTACACATAGGATGATAGAATAGGACCAGAACTTTAGTACTATACCACCCAAGTTACCTTAAAAACTTAGGTTTTGGAAATATGGGTGATTAATTTAGTCGCTATGCGATGTGCGGACAACGATTTGTCTAATTTTACAAGAAATACAAAAATAAATACGGAATTGTAGATACATGACGTACAAATTCGTTGGTAGAATAGGACCAGAACGATATTATTATACCACTCAGGTTACCGTTAAAACTTAGGTTTCGCAAATGCGGGTGATTAAAATAGTCGCTTTGGATGTGTGGACAGCGATCCGCCTAAGTTTGACATGAAATTTAAAATAAATACGGAAGTGTGCAAACAAGACGTACACATAGGATGATAGAATAGGACCAGAACTTTAGTACTATACCACCCAAGTTACCTTAAAAACTTAGGTTTTGGAAATATGGCTGATTAACGTAGTCGCTTTGCGATGTGCGGACAGCGATTTGTCAAAGTATGACATGAAATATAAAAATAAATACGGAAGTGTGCCAACATTACGTACACATAGGGTAATAGAATAGGACCAGAACCTCTGTATTATACCACCCAAGTTACCGTAAAAACAGAGGTTTTGGAAATATGGCTGATTAAAGTAGTCGCATTGCGATGTGCGGACAGCGATTTGTCTAAGTTTGACATGAAATATAAAAAAATACGGAGGTGTGCCAACATGACGTACACATAGGATGATAGAATAGGACCAGAACTTTAGTACTATACCACCCAAGTTACCATAAAAACTTAGGTTTTGGAAATATGGGTGATTAATTTAGTCGCTATGCGATGTGCGGACAACGATTTGTCTAATTTTACAAGAAATATAAAAATAAATACGGAATTGTAGATACATGACGTACAAATTCGTTGGTAGAATAGGACCACAACTATAGTATTAGACCACTCAGGTTACTGTTAAAACTTAGGTTTTGGAAATACGGGTGATTAAAATGGTCGCTTTGGATGTGTGGACAGCGATCCGCCTAAGTTTGACATGAAATATAAAATAAATACGGAAGTGTGCCAACAAGACATACACATAGGGTGATAGAATAGGACTTGAACTTCTGTATTATACCATCAAAGTTACCTCAAAAACTTAGGTTTTGGAAATATGGCCGATTAACTTAGTAGTTTTGCGATGTGCGGACAGCGATTTGTCTAAGTTTGACATGAAATATAAAATAAATACGGAAGTGTGCCAGCATGACGTACACATAGGATGAATGAATAGGACCAGAACCTTAGTACTATACCACCCAAGATACCTTAAAAACTTAGGTTTTGGAAATATGGGTGTTTAAATTAGTCGCTATGCGATTTGCGGACAATGAATTGTCTAAGTTTGACATGAAATATAAAAATAAATATGGAATTGTGGATTCATGACGTAAACATAGGGTGATAGAATGGGACCAGAACTATAGTATTATACCACTCAGGTTACCGTCAAAACTTAGGTTTTGGAAATATGGCTGATTAAATTAGTCGCTATGCGATGTGTGCACAACGATGTGTCTAAGTATGACATGAAATATAAAAATAAATACGGAAGTGTGCCAAAATTACGTACACATAGGGTGATAGAATAGGACCAGAAATTCTGTATTATACCACCCAAGTTACCGTAAAAACTTAGGTTTTGGAAATATGGCTGATTAAAGTAGTCGCCTTGCGATGTGCGGACAGCGATTTGTCTAAGTTTGACATGAAATATAAAATAAATACGGAAGTGTGCCAGCATGACGTACACATAGGATGAAAGAATAGGACCAGAACTTTAGTACTATACCACCCAAGTTACCTTAAAAACTTAGGTTTTGGAAATATGGGTGATTAAATTAGTCGCTATGCGATGTGCGGACAACGATTTCTCTCAATTTGACATGAAATATAAAAATAAATCCGGAATTGTGGATACATGACGTACAAATAGGGTGATAGAATAGGACCAGAACTATTGTATTATACCACTCAGGTTACCGTCAAAACTTAGGTTTTGGAAATATGGGTGATTAAAATAGTCGCTTTGGATGTGTGGACAGCGTTCCGCCTAAGTTTGACATGAAAAATAAAATAATTACGGAAGTGTGCCAACATGACGTACACATAAGGTGATAGTATAGGACCAGAACTTCTGTATTATACCACCCATATTACCTTAAAAACTTAGGTTTTGGAAATATGGCTGATTAAAGTAGTCGCTTTGCGATGTGCGGACAGCGATTTGTCTAAGTTTGACATGAAATATAAATTAAATACGGAAGTGTGCCAACGTGACGTACACATAGGATGATAGAATAGGACCAGAACTTTAGTACTATACCACCAAAGTTACCTTAAAAACGTAGGTTTTTGAAATATGAATGATTAAATTAGTCACTATACGATGTGCGGACAACGATTTGACTAATTTTACAAGAAATATAAAAATAAATACGGAATTGTAGATACATGACGTACAAATTCGTTGGTAGAATAGGACCAGAACTATATTATTATACCACTCAGGTTACCGTTAAAACTTAGGTTTCGCAAATACGGGTGATTAAAATAGTCGCTTTGGATGTGTGGACAGCGATCCGCCTAAGTTTGACATGAAATTTAAAATAAATACGGAAGTTTGCAAACAAGACGTACACATAGGATGATAGAATAGGACCAGAACTTTAGTACTATACCACCCAAGTTACCTTAAAAACTTAGGTTTTGGAAATATGGGTGATTAATTTAGTCGCTATGCGATGTGCGGACAACGATTTGTCTAATTTTACAAGAAATATAAAAATAAATACGGAATTGTAGATACATGACGTACAAATTCGTTGGTAGAATAGGACCAGAACTATATTATTATACGACTCAGATTACCGTCAAAACTTAGGTTTTGGAAATATGGGTGATTAAAATAGTCGCTATGCGATGTGAGGACAACGATTTGTCAAAGTATGACATGAAATAAAAAAATAAATACGGAAGTGTGCCAACATTACGTACACATAGGGTAATAGTATAGGACCAGAACCTCTGTATTATACCACCCAAGTTACCGTAAAAACTTAGGTTTTGGAAATATGGCTGATTAACTTAGTCGCTTTGCGATGTGCGGACAGCGATTTTTCTAAGTTTGACATGAAATATAAAATAAATACGGGAGAGTGCCAGCATGACGTAGGCATAGGATGAAAGAATAGGACCAGAACATTAGTATTATACCACCCAAGTTACCGTAAAAACTTAGGTTTTGGAAATATGGCTGATTAACTTAGTCGCTTTGCGATGTTCGGACAGCGATTTGTCTAAGTTTGACTTGAAATATAAAATAAATACGGAAGTGTGCCAACATGACATACACATAGGGTGATAGAATAGGACCAGAACTATAGTATTATACCACTCAAGTTACCGTCAAAACTTACGTTTTGGAAATACAAGTGATTAAAATAGTCGCTTTGGATGTGTGGACAGCGATCAGCCTAAGTTTGACATGAAATATAAAAAATAAATACGCATTTGTGGATACATGTCGTTAACATAGGGTGATAAAATAGGACAAGATATTTAGTATTATACGACCCTAGTCAACGTAAAAACATAGGTTTTGGAAATATGGGTGATTAAAGTAGTCGCTTTGCGATGTGCGGACAGCGATTTGTCTAAGTTTGACATGAAATATAAAATAAATACGGTTTGTGCACATGACGTACACATAGGATGATAGAAAAGGTCCAGAACTTTAGTACTATATCACCGAAGTTACCTTAAAAACTTAGGTTTTGGAAATATGGGTGTTTAAATTAGTCGCTATGCGATTTGCGGACAACGATTTGTCTAAGTTTGACATGAAATATAAAAATAAATACGGAATTGTGGATTCATGACGTAAACATAGGGTGATAGAATAGGACCAGAACTATAGTATTATACCACTCGGGTTACCGTAAAAACTTAGGTTTTGTAAATATGGCTGATTAAAGTAGTCGCATTGCGATGTGCGGACAACGATTTGTCTAAATATGACATGAAATATAAAAACAAATACGGAAGTGTGCCAACATTACGTACACATAGGGTGATAGAATAGGACCAGAACTTCTGTATTATACCTCCCAAGTTACCGTAAAAACTTAGGTTTTCGAAATATGGCTGATTAAAGTAGTCGCTTTGCGATGTGCGGACAGCGATTTGTCTAAGTTTGACATGAAATATGAAATAAATACGGAAGTGTGCCAGCATGACGTACACATAGGATGAAAGAATAGGACCAGAACTTTAGTACTATACCACCCAAGTTACCTAAAAACTTAGGTTTTGGAAATATGGGTGATTAAATTAGTCGCTATGCGATGTGCGGACAACGATTTCTCTCAATTTGACATGAAATATAAAAATAAATACGGAATTGTGGATACATGACGTACAAATAGGGTGATAGAATAGGACCAGAACTATTGTATTATACCACTCAGGTTACCGTCAAAACTTAGGTTTTGGAAATATGGGTGATTAAAATAGTCGCTTTGGATGTGTGGACAGCGTTCCGCCTAAGTTTGACATGAAAAATAAAATAATTACGGAAGTGTGCCAACATGACGTACACATAAGGTGATAGTATAGGACCAGAACTTCTGTATTATACCACCCATATTACCGTAAAAACTTAGGTTTTGGAAATATGGCTGATTAAAGTAGTCGCTTTGCGATGTGCGGACAGCGATTTGTCTAAGTTTGACATGAAATTTAAAATAAATACGGAAGTGTGCAAACAAGACGTACACATAGGATGATAGAATAGGACCAGAACTTTAGTACTATACCAACCAAGTTACCTTTAAAACTTAGGTTTTGGAAATATGGGTGATTAATTTAGTCGCTATGCGATGTGCGGACAACGATTTGTCTAATTTTACAAGAAATATAAAAATAAATACGGAATTGTAGATACATGACGTACAAATTCGTTGGTAGAATAGGACCAGAACTATATTATTATACCACTCAGATTACCGTCAAAACTTAGGTTTTGGAAATATGGGTGATTAAAATAGTCGCTTTGGATGTGTGGACAGCGATCCACCTAAGTTTGACATGAAATATAAAATAAATACGGAAGTGTGCCAACATGACGTACACATAGGGTGATAGAATAGGACCAGAACGTCTGTATTATACCACCCAAGTTACCGTAAAAACTTAGGTTTTGGAATTATGGGTGATTAAATTAGTCGCTATGTGATGTGAGGACAACGATTTGTCAAAGTATGACATGAAATATAAAAATAAATACGGAAGTGTGCCAACATTACGTACACATAGGGTAATAGAATAGGACCAGAACCTCTGTATTATACCACCCAAGTTACCGTAAAAACTTAGGTTTTGGAAATATGGCTGATTAACGTAGTCGCTTTGCGATGTGCGGACAGCGATTTTTCTAAGTTTGACATGAAATATAAAATAAATACGGGAGAGTGCCAGCATGACGTAGGCATAGGATGAAAGAATAGGACCAGAACATTAGTACTATACCACCCAAGTTACCTTAAAAACTTAGGTTTTGGAATTATGGGTGATTAAATTAGTCGCTATGCGATGTGAGGACAACGATTTGTCAAAGTATGACATGAAATATAAAAATAAATACGGAAGTGTGCCAACATTACGTACACATAGGGTAATAGAATAGGACCAGAACCTCTGTATTATACCACCCAAGTTACCGTAAAAACAGAGGTTTTGGAAATATGGCTGATTAAAGTAGTCGCATTGCGATGTGCGGACAGCGATTTGTCTAAGTTTGACATGAAATATAAAAAAATACGGAGGTGTGCCAACATGACGTACACATAGGATGATAGAATAGGACCAGAACTTTAGTACTATACCACCCAAGTTACCTTAAAAACTTAGGTTTTGGAAATATGGGTGATTAATTTAGTCGCTATGCGATGTGCGGACAACGATTTGTCTAATTTTACAAGAAATATAAAAATAAATACGGAATTGTAGATACATGACGTACAAATTCGTTGGTAGAATAGGACCAGAACTATATTATTATACCACTCAGATTACCGTCAAAACTTAGGTTTTGGAAATATGGGTGATTAAAATAGTCGCTTTGGATGTGTGGACAGCGATCCACCTAAGTTTGACATGAAATATAAAATAAATACGGAAGTGTGCCAACATGACGTACGCATAGGGTGATAGAATAGGACCAGAACGTCTGTATTATACCACCCAAGTTACCGTAAAAACTTAGGTTTTGTAAATATGGCTGATTAAAGTAGTCGCATTGCGATGTTCGGACAGCGATTTGTCTAAGTTTGACATGAAATATAAAATAAATACGGAAGTGTGCCAACATGACATACACATAGGGTGATAGAATAGGACCAGAACTATAGTATTATACCACTCAAGTTACCGTCAAAACTTACGTTTTGGAAATACAAGTGATTAAAATAGTCGCTTTGGATGTGTGGACAGCGATCAGCCTAAGTTTGACATGAAATATAAAAAATAAATACGCATTTGTGGATACATGTCGTTAACATAGGGTGATAAAATAGGACTAGATATTTAGTATTATACGACCCTAGTCAACGTAAAAACATAGGTTTTGGAAATATGGGTGATTAAAGTAGTCGCTTTGCGATGTGCGGACAGCGATTTGTCTAAGTTTGACATGAAATATAAAATAAATACGGGAGAGTGCCAGCATGACGTAGGCATAGGATGAAAGAATAGGACCAGAACATTAGTACTATACCACCCAAGTTACCTTAAAAACTTAGGTTTTGGAAATATGGGTGATTAAATTAGTCGCTATGCGATGTGCGGACAACGATTTGTCTAATTTTACAAGAAATATAAAAATAAATACGGAATTGTAGATACATGACGTACAAATTCGTTGGTAGAATAGGACCAGAACTATATTATTATACCACTCAGATTACCGTCAAAACTTAGGTTTTGGAAATATGGGTGATTAAAATTGTCGCTTTGGATGTGTGGACAGCAATCCACCTAAGTTTGACATGAAATATAAAATAAATACGGAAGTGTGCCAACATGACGTACGCATAGGGTGATAGAATAGGACCAGAACGTCTGTATTATACCACCCAATTTACCGTAAAAACTTAGGTTTTGTAAATATGGCTGATTAAAGTAGTCGCATTGCAATGTTCGGAAAGCGATTTGTCTAAGTTTGACATGAAATATAAAATAAATACGGAAGTGTGCCAACATGACATACACATAGGGTGATAGAATAGGACCAGAACTATAGTATAATACCACTCAAGTTACCGTCAAAACTTACGTTTTGGAAATACAAGTGATTAAAATAGTCGTTTTGGATGTGTGGACAGCGATCAGCCTAAGTTTGACATGAAATATAAAAAATAAATACGGATTTGTGGATACATGACGTAAACATAGGGTGATAAAATAGGACTAGATATTTAGTATTATACGACCCTAGTCAACGTAAAAACATAGGTTTTGGAAATATGGGTGATTAAAGTAGTCGCTTTGCGATGTGCGGACAGCGATTTGTCTAAGTTTGACATGAAATATAAAATAAATACGGTTTGTGCACATGACGTACATATAGGATGATAGAAGAGGTCCAGAACTTTAGTACTATATCACCGAAGTTACCTTAAAAACTTAGGTTTTGGAAATATGGGTGTTTAAATTAGTCGCTATGCGATTTGCGGACAACGATTTGTCTAAGTTTGACATGAAATATAAAAATAAATACGGAATTGTGGATTCATGACGTAAACATAGGGTGATAGAATAGGACCCGAACTATAGTATTATACCACTCAGGTTACCGTAAAAACTTAGGTTTTGTAAATATGGCTGATTAAAGTAGTCGCATTGCGATGTGCGGACAACGATTTGTCTAAGTATGACATGAAATATAAAAACAAACACGGAATATAATACAGAAGTTCTGGTCCTATTCTATTACCCTATGTGTACGTAATGTTGGCACACGCCAACATTACGTACACATAGGGTAATAGAATAGGACCAGAACTTCTGTATTATACCTCCCAAGTTACCGTAAAAACTTAGGTTTTGTAAATATGGCTGATTAAAGTAGTCACATTGCGATTTGCGGACAGCGATTTGTCTAAGTTTGACATCACATATAAAAAATACGGAGGTGTGCCAACATGACGTACACATAGGATGATAGAATAGGACCAGAACTTTAGTACTATACCACCCAAGATACCTTAAAAACTTAGGTTTTGGAAATATAGGTGATTAATTTAGTCGCTATGCGATGTGCGGACAACGATTTGTCTAATTTTACATGAAATATATAAATAAAAACGGAATTGTCGAAACATGACGTACACAGAGAGTGATAGAATAGGACCACAACTATAGTATTAGACCACTCAGGTTACTGTTAAAACTTAGGTTTTGGAAATACGGGTGATTAAAATAGTCGCTTTGGATGTGTGGACAGCGATCCGCCTAAGTTTGACATGAAATATAAAGTAAATACGGAAGTGTGCCAACAAGACATACACATAGGGTGATAGAATAGGACTTGAACTTCTGTATTATACCATCAAAGTTACCTCAAAAACTTAGGTTTTGGAAATATGGCCGATTAACTTAGTCGTTTTGCGATGTGCGGACAGCGATTTGTCTAAGTTTGACATGAAATATAAAATAAATACGGAAGTGTGCCAGCATGACGTACACATAGGATGAATGAATAGGACCAGAACTTTAGTACTATACCACCCAAGATACCTTAAAAACTTAGGTTTTGGAAATATGGGTGATTAAATTAGTCGCTATGCGATGTGCGGACAACAATTTGTCTAAGTATGACATGAAATATAAAAATAAATACGGAAGAGTGCCAACATTACGTACACATAGGGTGATAGAATGAAACCAGAACTTCTGTATTATACCACCCAAGTTACCTTAAAAACTTAGGTTTTGGAAATATGGGTGATTAATTTAGTCGCTATGCGATGTGCGGACAACGATTTGTCTAAATTTACATGAAATATAAAAATAAATATGGAATTGTGGATACATGACGTACACATAGGGTGATAGAATAGGACCAGAACTATAGTATTATACCACTCAGGTTACCGTTAAAACTTAGGTTTTGGAAATACGGGTGATTAAAATAGTCGCTTTGGATGTGTGGACAGCGATCCGCCTAAGTTTGACATGAAATTTAAAATAAATACGGAAGTGTGCAAACAAGACGTACACATAGGGTGATAGAATAGGACCAGAACGTCTGTATTATACCACCCAAGTTACCGTAAAAACTTAGGTTTTGGAAATATGGCTGATTAACGTAGTCGCTTTGCGATGTGCGGACAGCGATTTTTCTAAGTTTGACATGAAATATAAAATAAATACGGGAGAGTGCCAGCATGACGTAGGCATAGGATGAAAGAATAGGACCAGAACATTAGTACTATACCACCCAAGTTACCTTAAAAACTTAGGTTTTGGAAATATGGGTGATTAAATTAGTCGCTATGCGATGTGAGGACAACGATTTGTCAAAGTATGACATGAAATATAAACATAAATACGGAAGTGTGCCAACATTACGTACACATAGGGTAATAGAATAGGACCAGAACGTCTTTATTATACCACCCAAGTTACTGTAAAAAATTAGGTTTTGGAAATATGGCTGATTAAAGTAGGCGAATTGAGATGTGCGGACAGCGATCCGCCTAAGTTTGACATGAAATTTAAAATAAATACGGAAGTGTGCAAACAAGACGTACACATAGGGTAATAGAATAGGACCAGAACCTCTGTATTATACCACCCAAGTTACCGTAAAAACAGAGGTTTTGGAAATATGGCTGATTAAAGTAGTCGCATTGCGATGTGCGGACAGCGATTTGTCTAAGTTTGACATGAAATATAAAAAAATACGGAGGTGTGCCCACATGACGTACACATAGGATGATAGAATAGGACCAGAACTTTAGTACTATACCAACCAAGTTACCTTAAAAACTTAGGTTTTGGAAATATGGGTGATTAATTTAGTCGCTATGCGATGTGCGGACAACGATTTGTCTAATTTTACAAGAAATATAAAAATAAATACGGAATTGTAGATACATGACGTACAAATTCGTTGGTAGAATAGGACCAGAACTATATTATTATACCACTCAGATTACCGTCAAAACTTAGGTTTTGGAAATATGGGTGATTAAAATAGTCGCTTTGGATGTGTGGACAGCAATCCACCTAAGTTTGACATGAAATATAAAATAAATACGGAAGTGTGCCAACATGACGTACGCATAGGGTGATAGAATAGGACCAGAACGTCTGTATTATACCACCCAATTTACCGTAAAAACTTAGGTTTTGTAAATATGGCTGATTAAAGTAGTCGCATTGCAATGTTCGGACAGCGATTTGTCTAAGTTTGACATGAAATATAAAATAAATACGGAAGTGTGCCAACATGACATACACATAGCGTGATAGAATAGGACCAGAACTATAGTATTATACCACTCAAGTTACCGTCAAAACTTACGTTTTGGAAATACAAGTGATTAAAATAGTCGTTTTGGATGTGTGGACAGCGATCAGCCTAAGTTTGACATGAAATATAAAAAATAAATACGGATTTGTGGATACATGACGTAAACATAGGGTGATAAAATAGGACTAGATATTTAGTATTATACGACCCTAGTCAACGTAAAAACATAGGTTTTGGAAATATGGGTGATTAAAGTAGTCGCTTTGCGATGTGCGGACAGCGATTTGTCTAAGTTTGACATGAAATATAAAATAAATACGGTTTGTGCACATGACGTACACATAGGATGATAGAAGAGGTCCAGAACTTTAGTACTATATCACCGAAGTTACCTTAAAAACTTAGGTTTTGGAAATATGGGTGTTTAAATTAGTCGCTATGCGATTTGCGGACAACGATTTGTCTAAGTTTGACATGAAATATAAAAATAAATACGGATTTGTGGATTCATTACGTAAACATAGGGTGATAGAATAGGACCAGAACAATAGTATTATACCACTCAGGTTACCGTAAAAACTTAGGTTTCGTAAATATGGCTGATTAAAGTAGTCGCATTGCGATATGCGGACAACGATTTGTCTAAGTATGACATGAAATATAAAAACAAACACGGAAGTGTGCCAACATTACGTACACATAGGGTAATAGAATAGGACCAGAACTTCTGTATTATACCTCCCAAGTTACCGTAAAAACTTAGGTTTTGGAAATATGGCTGATTAAAGTAGTCACATTGCGATGAGCGGACAGCGATTTGTCTAAGTTTGACATCACATATAAAAAATACGGAGGTGTGCCAACATGACGTACACATAGGATGATAGAATAGGACCAGAACTTTAGTACTATACCACCCAAGATACCTTAAAAACTTAGGTTTTGGAAATATGGGTGATTAATTTAGTCGCTATGCGATGTGCGGACAACGATTTGTCTAATTTTACATGAAATATATAAATAAAAACGGAATTGTCGAAACATGACGTACACAGAGAGTGATAGAATAGGACCACAACTATAGTATTAGACCACTCAGGTTACTGTTAAAACTTAGGTTTTGGAAATACGGGTGATTAAAATAGTCGCTTTGGATGTGTGGACAGCGATCCGCCTAAGTTTGACATGAAATATAAAATAAATACGGAAGTGTGCCAACAAGACATACACATAGGGTGATAGAATAGGACTTGAACTTCTGTATTATACCATCAAAGTTACCTCAAAAACTTAGGTTTTGGAAATATGGCCGATTAACTTAGTCGTTTTGCGATGTGCGGACAGCGATTTGTCTAAGTTTGACATGAAATATAAAATAAATACGGAAGTGTGCCAGCATGACGTACACATAGGATGAATGAATAGGACCAGAACTTTAGTACTATACCACCCAAGATACCTTAAAAACTTAGGTTTTGGAAATATGGGTGATTAAATTAGTCGCTATGCGATGTGCGGACAACAATTTGTCTAAGTATGACATGAAATATAAAAATAAATACGGAAGAGTGCCAACATTACGTACACATAGGGTGATAGAATGAAACCAGAACTTCTGTATTATACCACCGAAGTTAATGTAAAAACTTAGGTTTTGGAAATATGGCTGATTAAAGTAGTCGCTTTGCGATGTGCGGACAGCGATTTGTCTAAGTTTGACATGAAATACAAAATAAATACGGAAGTGTGCTAACATGATGTACACATAGGATGATAGAATAGGACCAGAACTTTTGTATTATACCACCCAAGTTACCGTAAAAACTTAGGTTTTGGAAATATGGCTGATTAAAGTAGTCGCTTTGCGATGTGCGGACAGCGATTTGTCTAAGTTTGAGAAGAAATATAAAATATATACGGAAGTGTGCCAACATGATGTACACATAGGATGATAGAATAGGACCAGAACTTTTGTACTATACCACCCAAGTTACCTTAAAAACTTAGGTTTTGGAAATATGGGTGATTAAATTAGTCGCTATACGATGTGCGGACAACGATTTGACTTAGTTTGACATGAAATTTAATAATAAATACGGAATTGTGGATACATGACGTACACATAGGGTGATAGAAAAGGACCAGAAATATAGTATTATACCACTCAGGTTACCGTCAAAACTTAGGTTTTGGAAATACGGGTGATAAAACTAGTCGCTTTGGATGTGTGGACAGCGATCCACCTGAGTTTGACATGAAATATAAAATATATACGGAAGTGTGCCAACATGACGTACGCATAGGGTGATAGAATAGGACCAGAACTTCTGTATTATACCACCCAAGTTACCGTAAAAACTTAGGTTTTGGAAATATGGCTGATTAAAGTAGTCGCTTTGCGATGTGCGGACAGCGATTTGTCTAAGTTTGAGATGAAATATAAAATAAATACGGAAGTGTGCCAACATGATGTACACATAGGATGATAGAATAGGACCAGAACTTTTGTACTATACCACCCAAGTTACCTTAAAAACTTAGGTTTTGGAAATATGGGTGATTAAATTAGTCGCTATACGATGTGCGGACAACGATTTGACTTAGTTTGACATGAAATTTAATAATAAATACGGAATTGTGGATACATAACGTACACATAGGGTGATAGAATAGGACCAGAACTATAGTATTATACCACTCAGGTTACCGTTAAAACTTAGGTTTTGGAAATACGGGTGATTAAAATAGTCGCTTTGGATGTGTGGACAGCAATCCGCCTAAGTTTGACATGAAATATAAAATGAAGTGTGCCAACAAGACGTACACATAGGGTGATAGTATAGGACCAGAACGTCTGTATTATACCACCCAAGTTACAGTAAAAACTTAGGTTTTGGAAATATGGCTGATTAACGTAGTCGCTTTGCGATGTGCGGACAGCAATTTGTCTAAGTTTGACATGAAATATAAAAAAAATACGGAGGTGTGTCAACATGACGTACACATAGGATGATAGAATAGGACCAGAACTTTAGTACTATACCACCCAAGTTACCTTAAAAACTTAGGTTTTGGAAATATGGGTAATAAAAATAGTCGCTTTGGATGTGTGGACAGCGATCCACCTAAGTTTGACATGAAATATAAAGAAAATACGGAGGTGTGCCAACATGACGTACACATAGGATGATAGAATAGCACCAGAACTTTAGTACTATACCACCCAAGTTACCTTAAAAACTTAGGTTTTGGAAATATGGGTGATTAAATTATTCGTTATGCGATGTGCGGACAACGATTTGTCTAAGTATGACATGAAATATAAAAATAAATACGGAAGTGTGCCAACATTACGTACACATAGGATGATAGAATAGCACCAGAACTTTAGTACTATACCACCCAAGTTACCTTAAAAACTTAGGTTTTGGAAATATGGGTGATTAATTTAGTCGCTATGCGATGTGCGGACAACGATTTGTCTAATTTTACATGAAAGATATAAATAAAAACGGAATCGTCGATACATGACGTACACATAGAGTGATAGAATAGGACCACAACTATAGTATTAGACCACTCAGGTTACTGTTAAAACTTAGGTTTTGGAAATATGGGTGATTAAATTAGTCGTTATGCGATGTGCGGACAACGATTTGTCTAAGTATGACATGAAATATAAAAATAAATACGGAAGTGTGCCAACATTACGTACACATAGGATGATAGAATAGCACCAGAACTTTAGTACTATACCACCCAAGATACCTTAAAAACTTAGGTTTTGGAAATATGGGTGATTAAATTAGTCGCTATGCGATGTGCGGACAACGATTTGTCTAAGTATGACATGAAATATAAAAATAAATACGGAAGAGTGCCAACATTACGTACACATAGGGTGATAGAATGAAACCAGAGCATCTGTATTATACCACCGAAGTTAATGTAAAAACTTAGGTTTTGGAAATATGGCTGATTAAAGTAGTCACATTGCGATGTGCGGACAGCGATTTGTCTAAGTTTGACATGAAATATAAAAAAATATCGAGGTGTGTCAACATGACGTACACATAGGATAATAGAACAGGACCAGAACTTTAGTACTATACCACCCAAGTTACCTTAAAAACTTAGGTTTTGGAAATATGGGTGATAAAAATAGTCGCTTTGGATGTGTGGACAGCGATCCACATAAGTTTGACATGAAATATAAAAAAATACGGAGGTGTGCCAACATGAGGTACACATAGGATGATAGAATAGCACCAGAACGTTAGTACTATACCACCCAAGTTACCTTAAAAACTTAGGTTTTGGAAATATGGGTGATTAATTTAGTCGCTATGCGATGTGCGGACAACGATTTGTATAAATTTACATGAAATATAAAAATAAATACGGAATTGTGGATACATGACGTACACATTGGGTGATAGAATAGGACTAGAACTATAGTATTATACCACTCAGGTTACCGTCAAAACTTAGGATTTGGAAATACGGGTGATAAAAATAGTCGCTTTGGATGTGTGGACAGCGATCCACATAAGTTTGACATGAAATATAAAATATATACGGAAGTGTGCCAACATGACGTACGCATAGGGTGATAGAATAGGACCAGAACTTTTGTATTATACCACCAAAGTTACCGTAAAAACTTAGGTTTTGGAAATATGGCTGATTAAAGTAGTCGCTTTGCGATGTGCGGACAGCGATTTGTCTAAGTTTGACATTAAATATAAAATAAATACGGAAGTGTGCCAGCATGACGTACACATAGGATGAAAGAATACGACCAGAACTTTAGTACTATACCACCCAAGTTACCTTAAAAACTTAGGTTTTGGAAATATGGGTGATTAAATTAGTCGTTATGCGATGTGCGGACAACGATTTGTCTAAGTATGACATGAAATATAAAAATAAATAGGGAAGTGTGCCAACATTACGTACACATAGGGGAATAGGACCAGAACTTCTGTATTATACCACCCAAGTTACCGTAAAAACTTAGGTTTTGGAAATATCGCTGATTAAAGTAGTCGCATTGCGATTTGCGGACAGCGATTTGTCTAAGTTTGACATGAAATATAAAAAAATACGGAGGTGTGTCAACATTACGTACACATAGAATGATAGAATAGGACCAGAACTTCTGTATCATACCACCCAAGTTACCGTAAAAACTTAGGTTTTGGAAATATGGCTGATTAAAGTAGTCGCTTTGCGATGTACGGACAGCGATTTGTCTAAGTTTGGCATGAAATATAAAAAAAATACGGATGTGTGCCAACATGACGTACATATAAGATGATAGAATAGGACCAGAACTTTAGTACTATACAACCCAAGTTACCTTAAAAACTTAGGTTTTGGAAATACGGGTGATAAAAATAGTCGCTTTGGATGTGTGGACAGCGATCCACCTAAGTTTGACATGAAATATAAAAAAAATACGGAGGTGTGCCAACATGACGTGCACATAGGATGATAGAATAGCACCAGAACTTTAGTACTATACCACCCAAGTTACCTTAAAAACTTAGGTTTTGGAAATATGGGTGATTAATTTAGTCGCTATGCGATGTGCGGACAACGATTTGTCTAAGTTTACATGAAATATAAAAATAAATACGGAATTGTGGATACATGACGTACACATAGGATGAATGAATAGGACCAGAACTTTAGTACTATACCACCCAAGATACCTTAAAAACTTAGGTTTTGGAAATATGGGTGATTAAATTAGTCGCTATGCGATGTGCGGACAACGATTTGTCTATGTATGACATGAAATATAAAAATAAATACGGAAGAGTGCCAACATTACGTACACATAGGGTGATAGAATGAAACCAGAACATCTGTGTTATACCACCGAAGTTAATGTAAAAACTTAGGTTTTGGAAATATGGCTGATTAAAGTAGTCACATTGCGATGTGCGGACAGCGATTTGTCTAAGTTTGACATGAAATATAAAGAAATATCGAGGTGTGTCAACATGACGTACACATAGGATAATAGAATAGGACCAGAACTTTAGTACTATACCACCCAAGTTACCTTAAAAACTTAGGTTTTGGAAATATGGGTGATAAAAATAGTCGCTTTGGATGTGTGGACAGCGATCCACCTAAGTTTGACATGAAATATAAAAAAATACGGATGTGTGCCAACATGAGGTACACATAGGATGATAGAATAGCACCAGAACTTTAGTACTATACCACCCAAGTTACCTTAAAAACTTAGGTTTTGGAAATATGGGTGATTAATTTAGTCGCTATGCGATGTGCGGACAACGATTTGTCTATGTTTACATGAAATATAAATAAATACGGAATTGTGGATACATGACGTACACATTGGGTGATAGAATAGGACTAGAACTATAGTATTATACCACTCAGGTTACCGTCAAAACTTAGGATTTGGAAATACGGGTGATAAAAATAGTCGCTTTGGATGTTGGACTTCGATCCACCTAAGTTTGACATGAAATATAAAATAAATACGGAAGTGTGCCAACAAGACGTACACATAGGGTGATAGAATAGGACCAGAACTTCTGTATAATACCACCCAAGTTACCGTAAAAACTTAGGTTTTGGAAATATGGCTGATTAACGTAGTCGCTTTGCGATGTGCGGACAGCGATTTGTCTAAGTTCAACATTAAATATAAAATAAATACGGAAGTTTGCCAGCATGACGTACACATGGGATGAAAGAATAGGACCACAACTTTAGTACTATACCACCCAAGTTACCTTAAAAACTTAGGTTTTGGAAATTGGGTGATTAAATTAGTCGTTATGCGATGTGCGGACAACGATTTGTCTAAGTATGACATGAAATATAAAAATAAATACGGAAGTGTGCCAACATAACCTACACATAGGGTGATAGAATAGGACCAGAACGTCTGTGTTATACCACCCAAGTTTCCGTAAAAACCTAGGTTTTGAAATATGGCTGATTAAAGTAGTCGCATTGCGATGTGCGGACAGCGATTTGTCTAAGTTTGGCATGAAATATAAAAAATACGGATGTGTGCCAACATGACGTACATATAAGATGATAGAATGGGACCAGAACCTTAGTACTATACAACCCAAGTTACCTTAAAAACTTAGGTTTTGGAAATAAGGGTGATAAAAATAGTCGCTTTGGATGTGTGGACAGCGATCCACCTAAGTTTGACATGAAATATAAAAAAAAATACGGAGGTGTGCCAACATGACGTACACATAGGATGATAGAATAGCACCAGAACTTTAGTACTATACCACCCAAGTTACCTTAAAAACTTAGGTTTTGGAAATATGGGTGATTAATTTAGTCGCTATGCGATGTGCGGACAACGATTTGTCTAAGTTTACATGAAATATAAAAATAAATACGGAATTGTGGATACATTACGTACACATTGGGTGATAGAATAGGACCAGAACTATAGTATTATACCACTCAGGTTACCTGAACTTAGGTTTTGGAAATACGGGTGATAAAAATAGTCGCTTTGGATGTGTGGACAGCGATCCACCAAGTTTGACATGAAATATAAAATAAATACGGAAGTGTGACAACATGACGTACATGTTGGGTGATAGAATAGGTACAGAACTTCTGTATTATACCAACCAAGTTACCGTAAAAACTTAGGTTTTGGAAATATGGCTGATTAAATTAGTCGCATTGCGATGTGCGGACAGCGATTTGTCTAAGTTTGGCATGAAATATAAAAAAATACGGATGTGTGCCAACATGACGTACACATAAGATGATAGAATAGGACCAGAACTTTAGTACTATACCACCCAAGTTACCTTAAATACTTAGGTTTTGGAAATATGGGTGATTAAATTAGACGCTATGCGATGTGCAGACAACGATTTGTCTAAGTATGACATGAAATATAAAAATAAATACGGAAGTGTGCCAACATTACGTACACATAGGGTGATAGAATAGGACAAGAACTTCTGTATTATACCACCCAAGTTACCGTAAAAACTTAGGTTTTGGAAATATGGCGGATTAAAGTAGTCGCATTGCGATGTGCGGACAGCGATTTGTCTAAGTTTGACATGAAATATAAAAAAATACGGAGGTGTGCCAACATGACGTACACATAGGATGATAGAACAGGACCAGAACTTTAGTACTATACCACCCAAGTTACCTTAAAAACTTAGGTTTTCGAAATACGGGTGATAAAAATAGTCGCTTTGGATGTGTGGACAGCGATCCACCAAGTTTGACATGAAATATAAATTAAATACGGAAGTGTGCCAACATGACGTACGCATAGGGTGATAGAATAGGACCAGAACTTCTGTATTATACCACACAAGTTACCGTAAAAACTTATGTTTTGGAAATTTGGGTGATTAAATTAGTCGCTATACGATGTGCGGACAACGATTTGACTAAGTTTGACATGAAATTTAATAATAAATACGGAATTGTGGATACATGTCGTACACATAGGGTGATAGAATAGGGCCAGAACTATAGTATTGTACCACTCAGGTTACCGGTAAAACTTAGGTTTTGGAAATACGGGTGATTAAAATAGCCGCTTTGGATGTGTGGACAGCGATCCACCTAAGTTTGACATGAAATATAAAATAAATACGGAAGTGTGCCAACAAGACGTACACATAGGGTGATAGAATATGACCAGAACTTCTGTATTATACCACCCAAGTTACCGTAAAAACGTAGGTTTTGGAAATATGGCTGACTAACGTAGTCGCTTTGCGATGTGCGGACAGCGATTTGTCTAAGTTTGACATTAAATATAAAATAAATACGGAAGTGTGCCAGCATGACGTACACATTGGACGAAAGAATAGGACCAGAATTTTAGTACTATACCACCCAAGTTACCTTAAAAACTTAGGTTTTGGAAATATGGGTGATTAAATTAGTCGTTATGCGATGTGCGGACAACGATTTGTCTAAGTATGACATGAAATATAAAAATAAATACGGAAGTGTGCCAACAATACGTACACATAGGGTGATAGAATAGGACCAGAACTTCTGTATTATACCACCCAAGTTACCGTAAAAACTTAGGTTTTGGAAATATGGCTGATTAAAGTAGTCGCAATGCGATTTGCGGACAGCGATTTGTCTAAGTTTGACATGAAATATAATAAAATACGGAGGTGTGCCAACATGACGTACACATAGGATGATAGAATAGGACCAGAAATTTAGTACTATACCACCCAAGTTACCTTAAAAACTTAGGTTTTGGAAATATGGGTGATTAATTTAGTTGCTATGCGATGTGCGGACAACGATTTGTCTAAGTTTATATGAAATATAAAAATAAATACGGAATTGTGGATACATGACGTACACATTGGGTGATAGAATAGGACCAGAACTATAGTATTATACCACTCAGGTTACCGTCAAAAATTAGGTTTTGGAAATACGGGTGATGGAAATGGTCGCTTTGGATGTGTGGACAGCGATCCACATAAGTTTGACATGAAATATAAAATAAATACAGAAGTGTGCCAACATGACGTACGCATAGGGTGATAGAATAGGACCAGAACTTCTGTATTATACCACCCAAGTTACCGTAAAAACATAGGTTTTGGAAATATGGCTGATTAACGTAGTCGCTTTGCGATGTGCGGACAGCGATTTGTCTAAGTTTGACATTAAATATAAAATAAATACGGAAGTGTGCCAACATGACGTACACATAGGATGAAAGAATAGGACCAGAACTTTAGTACTATACCACCCAAGTTACCTTAAAAACTTAGGTTTTTGGAAATATGGGTGATTAAATTAGTCGCATTGCGATTTGCGGACAGCGATTTGTCTAAGTTTGACATTAAATATAAATTAAATACGGAAGTGTGCCAACATGACGTACACATAGGATGAAAGAATAGGACAAGAACTTTAGTACTATACCACCCAAGTTACCTTACAAACTTAGGTTTTTGGAAATATGGGTGATTAAATTAGTCGTTAAGCGATGTGCGGACAACGATTTGTTTAAGTATGACATGAAATATAAAAATAAATACGGAAGTGTGCCAACATTACGTACACAGAGGGTGATAGAAAAGGCCCAGAACTTCTGTATTATACCACCCAAGTTACCGTAAAAACTTAGGTTTTGGAAATATGGCTGATTAAAGTAGTCTTATTGCGATTTGCGGACAGCGATTTGTCTAAGTTTGACATGAAATATAAAAATAAATACTGAATTATGGATACATGACGTACACTTTGGGTGATAGAATAGGACCAGAACTATAGCATTATACCACTCAGGTTACCGTCAAAACGTAGGTTTTGGAAATACGGGTGATGGAAATAGTCGCTTTGGATGTGTGGACAGCGATCCACCAAAAATTGACATGAAATATAAAAGAAATACGGAAGTGTGCCAACATGACGTACGCATAGGGTGATAGAATAGGGCCAGAACTTCTGTATTATACCACCCAAGTTACCTTAAAAACTTAGGTTTTGGAAATATGGGTGATTAAATTAGTCGTAATGCGATGTGCGGACAACGATTTGTCTAAGTATGACATGAAATATATAAATAAATAGGGAAGTGTGCCAACATTACGTACACATAGGGAAAAAGGACCAGAACGTCTGTATTATACCACCCAAGTTACCGTAAAAACTTAGGTTTTGGAAATATGGCTGATTAAAGTAGTCGCATTGCGATTTGCGGACAGCGATTTGTCTAAGTTTGACATGAAATATAAAAAAAACGGAGGTGTGTCCAGAACTTTAGTACTATACCACCCAAGTTACCTTAAAAACTTAGGTTTTGGAAATACGGGTGATAAAAATAGTCGCTTTGGATGTGTGGACAGCGATCCACCTAAGTTTGACATGAAATATAAAAAAAAATACGGAGGTGTGCCAACATGACTTACACATAGGATGATAGAATAGCACCAGAACTTTAGTACTATACCACCCAAGTTACCTTAAAAACTTAGGTTTTGGAAATATGGGTGATTAATTTAGTCGCTATGCGATGTGCGGACAACGATTTGTCTAAGTTTACATGAAATATAAAAATTAATACGGAATTGTGGATACATGACGTACACATTGGGTGATAGAATAGGACCAGAAATATAGTATTATACCACTCAGGTTACCGTCAAAACTTAGGTTTTGGAAATACGGGTGATAAAAATAGTCGCTTTGGATGTGTGGACAGCGATCCGCCTGTTTGACATGAAATATAAAATAAATACGGAAGTGTGACAACATGACGTACGCATAGGGTGATAGAATAGGTACAGAACCTCTGTATTATACCAACCAAGTTACCGTAAAAACTTAGGTTTTGGAAATATGGCTGATTAAAGTAGTCGCATTGCGATGTGCGGACAGCGATTTGTCTAAGTTTGGCATGAAATATAATAAAATACGGAGGTGTGCCAACATGACGTACACATAGGATGATAGAATAGGACCAGAACTTTAGTACTATACCACCCAAGTTACCTTAAAAACTTAGGTTTTGGAAATATGGGTGATTAATTTAGTTGCTATGCGATGTGCGGACAACGATTTGTCTATGTTTACATGAAATATAAAAATAAATACGGAATTGTGGATACATGACGTACACATTGGGTGATAGAATAGGACCAGAACTATAGTATTATACCACTCAGGTTACCGTCAAAACTTAGGTTTTGGAAATACGGGTGATGGAAATGGTCGCTTTAGATGTGTGGACAGCGATCCACATAAGTTTGACATGAAATATAAAATAAATCCGGAAGTGTGCCAACATGACGTACGCATAGGGTGATAGAATAGGACCAGAACTTCTGTATTATACCACCCAAGTTACCGTAAAAACTTAGGTTTTGGAAATATGGCTGATTAAAGTAGTCGCTTTGCGATGTGCGGGCAGCGATTTGTCAAAGTTTGACATGAAATATAAAATAAATACGGAAGTGTGCCAACATGACGTACACATAGGATGATAGAATAGGACCAGAACTTTAGTACTATACCACCCAAGTTACCTTAGAAACTTAGGTTTTGGAAATATGGGTGATTAAATTAGTCGCTATACGATGTGCGGACAACGATTTGACTAAGTTTGACATGAAATTTAATAATAAATATTGAATTGTGAATACGTAACGTACACATAGCGTGATAGAATAGGACCATAACTATAGTATTATACCACTCAGGTTACCGTCAAAACTTAGGTTTTGGGTATACGGGTGATTAAAATAGTCGCTTTGGATGTGTGGACAGCGATCCGCCTAAGTTTGACATGAAATATAAAATAAAAACGGACGTGTACCAACAAGACGTACACATAGAGTGATAGAATAGGACCAGAACTTCTGTATTATACCACCCAAGTTACCGTAAAAACTTAGGTTTTGGAAATATGGCTGATTAACGTATTCGCTTTGCGATGTGCGGACAGCGATTTGTCTAAGTTTGACATTAAATATAAAATAAATACGGAAGTGTGCCAGCATGACGTACACATGGGATGAAAGAATAGGACCAGAACTTTAGTACTATACCACCCAAGTTACCTTAAAATTTTAGGTTTTGGAAATATGGGTGATTAAATTACTCGTTATGCGATGTGCGGAAAACGATTTGTCTAAGTATGACATGAAATATAAAAATAAATACGGAAGTGTGCCAACAATACGTACACATAGGGTGATAGAATAGGACCAGAACTTCTGTATTATACCACCCAAGTTACCGTAAAAACTTAGGTTTTGGAAATATGGCTGATTAAAGTAGTCGCATTGCGATTTGCGGACAGCGATTTGTCTAAGTTTGACATGAAATATAATAAAATACGGAGGTGTGCCAACATGACGTACACATAGGATGATAGAATAGGACCAGAACTTTAGTACTATACCACCCAAGTTACCTGATAAACTTAGGTTTTGGAAATATGGGTGATTAATTTAGTTGCTATGCGATGTGTGGACAACGATTTGTCTAAGTTTACATGAAATATAAAAAGAAATAAGGAATTGTGGATACATGACGTACACATTGGGTGATAGAAGAGGACCAGAAGTAGAGTATTAAACCACTCAGGTTACCGTCAAAACTTAGGTTTTGGAAATACGGGTGATGGAAAAAGTCGCTTTGGATGTGTGGACAGCGATCCACCTAAGTTTGACATGAAAGATAAAATAAATACGGAAGTGTGCCAACATGACGTACGCATAGGGTGATAGAATAGGACCAGAAATTCTGTATTATACCACCCAAGTTACCGTAAAAACTTAGGTTTTGGAAATATGGGTGATTAACGTAGTCGCTTTGCGATGTGCGGACAGCGATTTGTCTAAGTTTGACATTAAATATAAAATAAACCCGGAAGTGTGCCAACATGACGTACACATAGGATGAAAGAATAGGACCAGAACTTTAGTACTATACCACCCAAGTTACCTTAAAAACTTAGGTTTTTGGAAATATGGGTGATTAAATTAGTCGCATTGCGATTTGCGGACAGCGATTTGTCTAAGTTTGACATTAAATATAAATTAAATACGGAAGTGTGCCAACATGACGTACACATAGGATGAAAGAATAGGACAAGAACTTTAGTACTATACCACCCAAGTTACGTTAAAAACTTAGGTTTTGGAAATATGGGTGATTAAATTAGTCGTTAAGCGATGTGCGGACAACGATTTGTCTAAGTATGACATGAAATATAAAAATAAATACGGAAGTGTGCCAACATTACGTACACAGAGGGTGATAGAAAAGGCCCAGAACTTCTGTATTATACCACCCAAGTTACCGTAAAAACTTAGGTTTTGGAAATATGGCTGATTAAAGTAGTCTTATTGCGATTTGCCGTCAGCGATTTGTCTAAGTTTGACATGAAATATAAAAATAAATACGGAATTATGGATACATGACGTACACATTGGGTGATAGAATAGGACCAGAACTATAGCATTATACCACTCAGGTTACCGTCAAAACGTAGGTTTTGGAAATACGGGTGATGGAAATAGTCGCTTTGGATGTGTGGACAGCGATCCACCTAAGATTGACATGAAATATAAAAGAAATACGGAAGTGTGCCAACATGACGTACGCATAGGGTGATAGAATAGGGCCAGAACTTCTGTATTATACCACCCAAGTTACTTTAAAAACTTAGGTTTTGGAAATATGGGTGATTAAATTAGTCGTAATGCGATGTGCGGACAACGATTTGTCTAAGTATGACATGAAATATATAAATAAATAGGGAAGTGTGCCAACATTACGTACACATAGGGGAAAAGGACCAGAACGTCTGTATTATACCACCTAAGTTACCGTAAAAACTTAGGTTTTGGAAATATGGCTGATTAAAGTAGTCGCATTGCGATTTGCGGACAGCGATTTTTCTAAGTTTGACATGAAATATAAAAAAAAAACGGAGGTGTGTCCAGAACTTTAGTACTATACCACCCAAGTTACCTTAAAAACTTAGGTTTTGGAAATACGGGTGATAAAAATAGTCGCTTTGGATGTGTGGACAGCGATCCACCTATGTTTGACATGAAATATAAAATAAATACGGAAGTGTGCCAACAAGAGGTACACAGAGGGTGATAGAATATGACCAGAACTTCTGTATTATACCACCCAAGTTACCGTAAAAACGTAGGTTTTGGAAATATGGCTGATTAACGTATTCGCTTTGCGATGTGCGGACAGCGATTTGTCTAAGTTTGACATTAAATATAAAATAAATACGGAAGTGTGCCAGCATGACGTACACATGGGATGAAAGAATAGGACCAGAACTTTAGTACTATACCACCCAAGTTACCTTAAACTTTTAGGTTTTGGAAATATGGGTGATTAAATTACTCGTTATGCGATGTGCGGACAACGATTTGTCTAAGTATGACATGAAATATAAAAATAAATACGGAAGTGTGCCAACAATACGTACACATAGGGTGATAGAATAGGACCAGAACTTCTGTATTATACCACCCAAGTTACCGTAAAAACTTAGGTTTTGGAAATATGGCTGATTAAAGTAGTCGCATTGCGATTTGCGGACAGCGATTTGTCTAAGTTTGACATGAAATATAATAAAATACGGAGGTGTGCCAACATGACGTACACATAGGATGATAGAATAGGACCAGAACTTTAGTACTATACCACCCAAGTTACCTTATAAACTTAGGTTTTGGAAATATGGGTGATTAATTTAGTTGCTATGCGATGTGTGGACAACGATTTGTCTAAGTTTACATGAAATATAAAAATAAATACGGAATTGTGGATACATGACGTAGACATTGGGTGATAGAATAGGACCAGAAGTATAGTATTATACCACTCAGGTTACCGTCAAAACTTAGGTTTTGGAAATACGGGTGATAAAAATAGTCGCTTTGGATGTGTGGACAGCGATCCACCAAGTTTGACATGAAATATAAAATAAATACGGAAGTGTGACAACATGACGTACGCATAGGGTGATAGAATAGGTACAGAACCTCTGTATTATACCAACCAAGTTACCGTAAAAACTTAGGTTTTGGAAATATGGCTGATTAAAGTAGTCGCATTGCGATGTGCGGACAGCGATTTGTCTAAGTTTGGCATGAAATATAAAACAAATACGGATGTGTGCCAACATGACGTACACATAAGATGATAGAAAAGGACCAGAACTTTAGTACTATACCACCCAAGTTACCTTAAAAACTTAGGTTTTGGAAATATGGGTGATTAATTTAGACGCTATGCGATGTGCGGACAACGATTTGTCTAAGTATGACATGAAATATAAAAATAAATACGGAAGTATGCCAACATTACGTACACATAGGATGATAGAATAGGACAAGAACACTGTATTATACCACCCAAGTTACCGTAAAATCTTAGGTTTTGGAAATATGGCTGATTAAAGAAGTCGCATTGCGATGTGCGGACAGCGATTTGTCTAAGTTTGACATAAAATATAAAAAAAATACGGAGGTGTGCCAACATAACGTACACATAGGATGATAGAACAGGACCAGAACTTTAGTACTATACCACGCAAGTTACCTTAAAAACTTAGGTTTTGGAAATACGGGTGATAAAAATAGTCGCTTTGGATGTTGGACTGCGATCCACCTAAGTTTGACATGAAATATAAATTAAATACGGAAGTGTGCCAACAAGAGGTACACAGAGGGTGATAGAATATGACCAGAACTTCTGTATTATACCACCCAAGTTACCGTAAAAACGTAGGTTTTGGAAATATGGCTGATTAACGTATTCGCTTTGCGATGTGCGGACAGCGATTTGTCTAAGTTTGACATTAAATATAAAATAAATACGGAAGTGTGCCAGCATGACGTACACATGGGATGAAAGAATAGGACCAGAACTTTAGTACTATACCACCCAAGTTACCTTAAAATTTTAGGTTTTGGAAATATGGGTGATTAAATTACTCGTTATGCGATGTGCGGAAAACGATTTGTCTAAGTATGACATGAAATATAAAAATAAATACGGAAGTGTGCCAACAATACGTACACATAGGGTGATAGAATAGGACCAGAACTTCTGTATTATACCACCCAAGTTACCGTAAAAACTTAGGTTTTGGAAATATGGCTGATTAAAGTAGTCGCATTGCGATTTGCGGACAGCGATTTGTCTAAGTTTGACATGAAATATAATAAAATACGGAGGTGTGCCAACATGACGTACACATAGGATGATAGAATAGGACCAGAACTTTAGTACTATACCACCCAAGTTACCTGATAAACTTAGGTTTTGGAAATATGGGTGATTAATTTAGTTGCTATGCGATGTGTGGACAACGATTTGTCTAAGTTTACATGAAATATAAAAATAAATAAGGAATTGTGGATACATGACGTACACATTGGGTGATAGAAGAGGACCAGAAGTAGAGTATTAAACCACTCAGGTTACCGTCAAAACTTAGGTTTTGGAAATACGGGTGATGGAAAAAGTCGCTTTGGATGTGTGGACAGCGATCCACCTAAGTTTGACATGAAAGATAAAATAAATACGGAAGTGTGCCAACATGACGTACGCATAGGGTGATAGAATAGGACCAGAAATTCTGTATTATACCACCCAAGTTACCGTAAAAACTTAGGTTTTGGAAATATGGGTGATTAACGTAGTCGCTTTGCGATGTGCGGACAGCGATTTGTCTAAGTTTGACATTAAATATAAAATAAACCCGGAAGTGTGCCAACATGACGTACACATAGGATGAAAGAATAGGACCAGAACTTTAGTACTATACCACCCAAGTTACCTTAAAAACTTAGGTTTTTGGAAATATGGGTGATTAAATTAGTCGCATTGCGATTTGCGGACAGCGATTTGTCTAAGTTTGACATTAAATATAAATTAAATACGGAAGTGTGCCAACATGACGTACACATAGGATGAAAGAATAGGACAAGAACTTTAGTACTATACCACCCAAGTTACCTTAAAAACTTAGGTTTTGGAAATATGGGTGATTAAATTAGTCGTTAAGCGATGTGCGGACAACGATTTGTCTAAGTATGACATGAAATATAAAAATAAATACGGAAGTGTGCCAACATTACGTACACAGAGGGTGATAGAAAAGGCCCAGAACTTCTGTATTATACCACCCAAGTTACCGTAAAAACTTAGGTTTTGGAAATATGGCTGATTAAAGTAGTCTTATTGCGATTTGCCGTCAGCGATTTGTCTAAGTTTGACATGAAATATAAAAATAAATACGGAATTATGGATACATGACGTACACATTGGGTGATAGAATAGGACCAGAACTATAGCATTATACCACTCAGGTTACCGTCAAAACGTAGGTTTTGGAAATACGGGTGATGGAAATAGTCGCTTTGGATGTGTGGACAGCGATCCACCTAAGATTGACATGAAATATAAAAGAAATACGGAAGTGTGCCAACATGACGTACGCATAGGGTGATAGAATAGGGCCAGAACTTCTGTATTATACCACCCAAGTTACTTTAAAAACTTAGGTTTTGGAAATATGGGTGATTAAATTAGTCGTAATGCGATGTGCGGACAACGATTTGTCTAAGTATGACATGAAATATATAAATAAATAGGGAAGTGTGCCAACATTACGTACACATAGGGGAAAAGGACCAGAACGTCTGTATTATACCACCTAAGTTACCGTAAAAACTTAGGTTTTGGAAATATGGCTGATTAAAGTAGTCGCATTGCGATTTGCGGACAGCGATTTTTCTAAGTTTGACATGAAATATAAAAAAAAAACGGAGGTGTGTCCAGAACTTTAGTACTATACCACCCAAGTTACCTTAAAAACTTAGGTTTTGGAAATACGGGTGATAAAAATAGTCGCTTTGGATGTGTGGACAGCGATCCACCTATGTTTGACATGAAATATAAAATAAATACGGAAGTGTGCCAACAAGAGGTACACAGAGGGTGATAGAATATGACCAGAACTTCTGTATTATACCACCCAAGTTACCGTAAAAACGTAGGTTTTGGAAATATGGCTGATTAACGTATTCGCTTTGCGATGTGCGGACAGCGATTTGTCTAAGTTTGACATTAAATATAAAATAAATACGGAAGTGTGCCAGCATGACGTACACATGGGATGAAAGAATAGGACCAGAACTTTAGTACTATACCACCCAAGTTACCTTAAACTTTTAGGTTTTGGAAATATGGGTGATTAAATTACTCGTTATGCGATGTGCGGACAACGATTTGTCTAAGTATGACATGAAATATAAAAATAAATACGGAAGTGTGCCAACAATACGTACACATAGGGTGATAGAATAGGACCAGAACTTCTGTATTATACCACCCAAGTTACCGTAAAAACTTAGGTTTTGGAAATATGGCTGATTAAAGTAGTCGCATTGCGATTTGCGGACAGCGATTTGTCTAAGTTTGACATGAAATATAATAAAATACGGAGGTGTGCCAACATGACGTACACATAGGATGATAGAATAGGACCAGAACTTTAGTACTATACCACCCAAGTTACCTTATAAACTTAGGTTTTGGAAATATGGGTGATTAATTTAGTTGCTATGCGATGTGTGGACAACGATTTGTCTAAGTTTACATGAAATATAAAAATAAATACGGAATTGTGGATACATGACGTAGACATTGGGTGATAGAATAGGACCAGAAGTATAGTATTATACCACTCAGGTTACCGTCAAAACTTAGGTTTTGGAAATACGGGTGATAAAAATAGTCGCTTTGGATGTGTGGACAGCGATCCACCAAGTTTGACATGAAATATAAAATAAATACGGAAGTGTGACAACATGACGTACGCATAGGGTGATAGAATAGGTACAGAACCTCTGTATTATACCAACCAAGTTACCGTAAAAACTTAGGTTTTGGAAATATGGCTGATTAAAGTAGTCGCATTGCGATGTGCGGACAGCGATTTGTCTAAGTTTGGCATGAAATATAAAACAAATACGGATGTGTGCCAACATGACGTACACATAAGATGATAGAAAAGGACCAGAACTTTAGTACTATACCACCCAAGTTACCTTAAAAACTTAGGTTTTGGAAATATGGGTGATTAATTTAGACGCTATGCGATGTGCGGACAACGATTTGTCTAAGTATGACATGAAATATAAAAATAAATACGGAAGTATGCCAACATTACGTACACATAGGATGATAGAATAGGACAAGAACACTGTATTATACCACCCAAGTTACCGTAAAATCTTAGGTTTTGGAAATATGGCTGATTAAAGAAGTCGCATTGCGATGTGCGGACAGCGATTTGTCTAAGTTTGACATAAAATATAAAAAAAATACGGAGGTGTGCCAACATAACGTACACATAGGATGATAGAACAGGACCAGAACTTTAGTACTATACCACGCAAGTTACCTTAAAAACTTAGGTTTTGGAAATACGGGTGATAAAAATAGTCGCTTTGGATGTTGGACTGCGATCCACCTAAGTTTGACATGAAATATAAATTAAATACGGAAGTGTGCCAACATGACGTACGCATAGGGTGATAGAATAGGACCAGAACTTCTGTATAATACCACCCAAGTTACCGTAAAAACTTAGGTTTTGGAAATTTGGCTGATTAAAGTAGTCGCTTTGCGATGTGCGGACAGCGATTTTTCTAAGTTTGACATGAAATATAAAATAAATACGGAAGTGTGCCAACATGACGTACACATAGGATGATAGAATAGGACCAGAACCTTAGTACTATACCACCCAAGTTACCTTAAAAACTTAGGTTTTGGAAATATGGGTGATTAAATTAGTCGCTATACGATGTGCGGACAATAATATGACTTAGTTTGACATGAAATTTAATAATAAATACGGAATTGTGGATACATGACGTACACATAGGGTGATAGAATAGGACCAGAAATATAGTATTATACCACTCAGGTTACCGTTAAAACTTAGGTTTTGGAAATATGGCTGATTAAAATAGTCGCTTTGCATGTGTGGACAGCGATTTGTCTAAGTTTGACATTAAATATAAAATAAATACGGAAGTGTGCCAACACGTCGTACACATAGGATAAAAGAATAGGACCAGAACTTTAGTACTATACCACCCAAGTTACCTTAAAAACTTAGGTTTTGGAAATATGGGTGATTAATTTAGACGCTATGCGATGTGCGGACAACGATTTGTCTAAGTATGACATGAAATATAAAAATAAATACGGAAGTGTGCCAACAGAACGTACACATAGGGTGATAGAATAGGACAAGAACTTCTGTATTATACCACCCCGTAAAAACTTAGGTTTTGGAAATATGGCTGATTAAAGTAGTCGCATTGCGATGTGCGGACAGCGATTTGTCTAAGTTTGACATGAAATATAAAAAAATACGGAGGTGAGCCAACATGTCGTACGCATAGGGTGATAGAATAGGACCAGAACTTCTGTATTATACCACCCAAGTTACCGTAAAAACTTAGGTTTTGGAAATTTGGCTGATTAAAGTAGTCGCTTTGCGATGTGCGGACAGCGATTTTTCTAAGTTTGACATGAAATATAAAATAAATACGGAAGTGTGCCAACATGACGTACACATAGGATGATAGAATAGGACCAGAACCTTAGTACTATACCACCCAAGTTACCTTAAAAACTTAGGTTTTGGAAATACGGGTGATTAAAATAGTCGCTTTGGATGTGTGTAAGCGATCCGCCTAAGTTTGACATGAAATATAAAATAAATACGGAAGTGTGCCAACAAGACGTACACATAGGCTGATAGAATAGGACCAGAACTTCTGTATTATACCACCCAAGTTTCCGTAAAAAACCTAGGTTTTGGAAAAATGGCTGATTAAAGTAGTCGCTTTGCGATGTGCGGACAGCAATTTGTCTAAATTTGACACGAAATACAAAATAAATACGGAAGTGTGCCAACATGACGTACACATAGGGTGATAGAATAGGACCAGAACTATAGTATTATACCACTCGAGTTACCGTCAAAACTTACGTTTTGGAAATACAAGTGATTAAAATAGTCGCTTTGGATGTGTGGACAGCGACCCGCCTAAGTTGACATGAAATATAAAATAAATACGGAATTGTGCCAACATTACGTACACATAAGGTGATAGAATAGGACCAGAACTTCTGTATTATACCAACCAAGTTTTCCGTAAAAACTTAGGATTTGGAAATATGGCTGATTAAAATAGTCGCTTTGCGATGTGCGGACAGCGATTTTCCTAAGTTTGACATGAAAGATAAAATAAATACGGAAGTGTGCCAACATGACGTAAGCATAGGGTGATAGAATAGGACCAGAACTTCTGTATTATACCACCCAAGTTACCGTAACAACTTAGGTTTTGGAAATATGGCTGATTAAAGTAGTCGCTTTGCGATGTGCGGACAGCGATTTGTCAAAGTTTGACATGAAATATAAAATAAATACGGAAGTATGCAAACATGACGTACACATAGGATGATGGAATAGGACCAGAACTTTAGTACTATACCACCCAAGTTACCTTAGAAACTTAGGTTTTGGAAATATGGGTGATTAAATTAGTCGCTAAACGATGTGCGGACAACGATTTGACTAAGTTTGACATGAAATTTAATAATAAATACGGAATTGTGGATACATAACGTACACATAGGGTGATAGAATAGGACCAGAACTATAGTATTATACCACTCAGGTTACCGTTAAAACTTAGGTTTTGGAAATACGTGTGATTAAAATAGTCGCTTTGGATGTGTGGACAGCGATCCGCCTAAGTTTGACTTGAAATATAAAATAAATACGGAAGTGTGCCAACAAGACGTACACATAGGGTGATAGAATAGGACCAGAACGTCTGTATTATACCACCCAAGTTACCGTAAAAACTTAGGTTTTGGAAATATGGCTGATTAAAGTAGTCGCTTTGCGATGTGCGGACAGCGATTTGTCTAAGTTTGACATGAAATATAAAATAAATACGGAAGTGTGCCAACACGACGTACACATAGGATAAAAGAATAGGACCAGAACTTTAGTACTATACCACCCAAGTTACCTTAAAAACTTAGGTTTTGGAAATATGAGTGATTAATTTAGACGCTATGCGATGTGCGGACAACGATTTGTCTAAGTATGACATGAAATATAAAAATAAATACGGAAGTGTGCCAACATTACTTACACATAGGGTGATAGAATAGGACAAGAACTTCTGCATTATACCACCCAAGTTACCGTAAAAACTTAGGTTTTGGAAATATGGCTGATTAAAGTAGTCGCATTGCGATGTGCGGACAGCGATTTGTCTAAGTTTGACATGAAATATAAAAAAATACGGAGGTGTGCCAACATGACGTACACATAGGATGATAGAATAGGACCAGAACTTTAGTACTATACCACCCAAGTTACCTTAAAAACTTAGGTTTTGGAAATATGGGTGATTAATTTAGTTGCTATGCGATGTGTGGACAACGATTTGTCTAAGTTTACATGAAATATAAAAATAAATACGGAATTGTGGATACATGACGTACACATTGGGTGATAGAATAGGACCAGAACTAGAGTATTAAACCACTCAGGTTACCGTCAAAACTTAGGTTTTGGAAATACGGGTGATGGAAATAGTCGCTTTGGATGTGTGAACAGCGATCCACCTTAGTTTGACATGAAAGATAAAATAAATACGGAAGTGTGCCAACATGACGTACGCATAGGATGATAGAATAGGACCAGAACCTTAGTACTATACCACCCAAGTTACCTTAAAAACTTAGGTTTTGGAAATATGGGTGATTAAATTAGTCGCTATGCGATGTGCGGACAATAATTTGACTTAGTTTGACATGAAATTTAATAATAAATACGGAATTGTGGATACATGACGAACACATAGGGTGATAGAATAGGACCAGAAATATAGTATTATACCACTCAGGTTGACGTTAAAACTTAGGTTTTGGAAATACGGGTGATTAAAATAGTCGCTTTGGATGTGTGGACAGCGATCCGCCTAAGTTTGACATGAAATATAAAATAAATACGGAAGTGTGCCAACAAGACGTACACAGAGGGTGATAGAATATGACCAGAACTTCTGTATTATACCACCCAAGTTACCGTAAAAACGTAGGTTTTGGAAATATGGCTGATTAACGTAGTCGCTTTGCGATGTGCGGACAGCGATTTGTCTAAGTTTGACATTAAATATAAAATAAATACGGAAGTGTGCCAGCATGACGTACACATGGGATGAAAGAATGGGACCAGAACTTTAGTACTATACCACTCAAGTTACCTTAAAAACTTAGGTTTTGGAAATATGGGTGATTAAATTAGTCGTTATGCGATGTGCGGACAACGATTTGTCTAAGTATGACATGAAATATAAAAATAAATACGGAAGTGTGCCAACAATACGTACACATAGGGTGATAGAATAGGACCAGAACTTCTGTATTATACCACCCAAGTTACCTTAAAAACTTAGGTTTTGGAAATATGGGTGATTAATTTAGTTGCTATGCGATGTGCGGACAACGATTTGTCTAAGTTTACATGAAATATAAAAATAAATACGGAATTGTGGATACATGACGTACACATAGGGTGATAGAATAGGACCAGAACTTACCCAAGTTACCATAAAAACTTAGGTTTTGGAAATATGGCTGATTAAAGTAGTCGCATTGCGATTTGCGGACAGCGATTTGTCTAAGTTTGACATGAAATATAAAAATAAATACGGAATTATGGATACATGACGTACACATTAGGTGATAGAAAAGGACCAGAACTATAGTATTATACCACTCAGGTTACCGTCAAAACTTAGGTTTTGGAAATACGGGTGATGGAAATAGTCGCTTTGGATGTGTGGACAGCGATCCACCTAAGTTTGACATGAAATATAAAATTAATACGGAAGTGTGCCAACATGACGTACGTATAGGGTGATAGAATAGGACCAGAACTTCTGTATTATACCACCCAAGTTACCGTAAAAACTTAGGTTTTGGAAATATGGCTGATTAAAGTAGTCGCTTTGCGATGTGCGGACAGCGATTTGTCTAAGTTTGACATGAAATATAAAATAAATACGGAAGTGTGCCAACACGACGTACACATAGGATAAAAGAATAGGACCAGAACTTTAGTACTATACCACCCAAGTTACCTTAAAAACTTAGGTTTTGGAAATATGAGTGATTAATTTAGACGCTATGCGATGTGCGGACAACGATTTGTCTAAGTATGACATGAAATATAAAAATAAATACGGAAGTGTGCCAACATTACTTACACATAGGGTGATAGAATAGGACAAGAACTTCTGCATTATACCACCCAAGTTACCGTAAAAACTTAGGTTTTGGAAATATGGCTGATTAAAGTAGTCGCATTGCGATGTGCGGACAGCGATTTGTCTAAGTTTGACATGAAATATAAAAAAATACGGAGGTGTGCCAACATGACGTACACATAGGATGATAGAATAGGACCAGAACTTTAGTACTATACCACCCAAGTTACCTTAAAAACTTAGGTTTTGGAAATATGGGTGATTAATTTAGTTGCTATGCGATGTGTGGACAACGATTTGTCTAAGTTTACATGAAATATAAAAATAAATACGGAATTGTGGATACATGACGTACACATTGGGTGATAGAATAGGACCAGAACTAGAGTATTAAACCACTCAGGTTACCGTCAAAACTTAGGTTTTGGAAATACGGGTGATGGAAATAGTCGCTTTGGATGTGTGAACAGCGATCCACCTTAGTTTGACATGAAAGATAAAATAAATACGGAAGTGTGCCAACATGACGTACGCATAGGATGATAGAATAGGACCAGAACCTTAGTACTATACCACCCAAGTTACCTTAAAAACTTAGGTTTTGGAAATATGGGTGATTAAATTAGTCGCTATGCGATGTGCGGACAATAATTTGACTTAGTTTGACATGAAATTTAATAATAAATACGGAATTGTGGATACATGACGAACACATAGGGTGATAGAATAGGACCAGAAATATAGTATTATACCACTCAGGTTGACGTTAAAACTTAGGTTTTGGAAATACGGGTGATTAAAATAGTCGCTTTGGATGTGTGGACAGCGATCCGCCTAAGTTTGACATGAAATATAAAATAAATACGGAAGTGTGCCAACAAGACGTACACAGAGGGTGATAGAATATGACCAGAACTTCTGTATTATACCACCCAAGTTACCGTAAAAACGTAGGTTTTGGAAATATGGCTGATTAACGTAGTCGCTTTGCGATGTGCGGACAGCGATTTGTCTAAGTTTGACATTAAATATAAAATAAATACGGAAGTGTGCCAGCATGACGTACACATGGGATGAAAGAATGGGACCAGAACTTTAGTACTATACCACTCAAGTTACCTTAAAAACTTAGGTTTTGGAAATATGGGTGATTAAATTAGTCGTTATGCGATGTGCGGACAACGATTTGTCTAAGTATGACATGAAATATAAAAATAAATACGGAAGTGTGCCAACAATACGTACACATAGGGTGATAGAATAGGACCAGAACTTCTGTATTATACCACCCAAGTTACCTTAAAAACTTAGGTTTTGGAAATATGGGTGATTAATTTAGTTGCTATGCGATGTGCGGACAACGATTTGTCTAAGTTTACATGAAATATAAAAATAAATACGGAATTGTGGATACATGACGTACACATAGGGTGATAGAATAGGACCAGAACTTACCCAAGTTACCATAAAAACTTAGGTTTTGGAAATATGGCTGATTAAAGTAGTCGCATTGCGATTTGCGGACAGCGATTTGTCTAAGTTTGACATGAAATATAAAAATAAATACGGAATTATGGATACATGACGTACACATTAGGTGATAGAAAAGGACCAGAACTATAGTATTATACCACTCAGGTTACCGTCAAAACTTAGGTTTTGGAAATACGGGTGATGGAAATAGTCGCTTTGGATGTGTGGACAGCGATCCACCTAAGTTTGACATGAAATATAAAATTAATACGGAAGTGTGCCAACATGACGTACGTATAGGGTGATAGAATAGGACCAGAACTTCTGTATTATACCACCCAAGTTACCGTAAAAACTTAGGTTTTGGAAATATGGCTGATTAAAGTAGTCGCTTTGCGATGTGCGGACAGCGATTTGTCAAAGTTTGACATGAAATATAAAATAAATACGGAAGTGTGCCAACATGACGTACACATAGGATGATGGAATAGGACGAGAACTTTAGTACTATACCACCCAAGTTACCTTAAAAACTTAGGTTTTGGAAATGTGGGTGATTAAATTAGTAGCTAAACGATGTGCGGACAACGATTTGACTAAGTTTGACATGAAATTTAATAATAAATACGGAATTGTGGATACATAACGTACACATTGGGTGATAGAATAGGACCAGAACTATAGTATTATACCACTCAGGTTACCGTCAAAACGTGAGTTTTGGAAATACGGGTGATGGAAATATTCGCTTTGGATGTGTGGACAGCGATCCACCTAAGTTTGACATGAACTATAAAATAAATACGGAAGTGTGCCAACATTACGTACGCATAGGGTGATAGAATAGGACCAAAACTTCTGTATTATACCACCCAATTACCGTAAAAACTTAGGTTTTGGAAATATGGGTGATTAACGTAGTCGCTTTGCGATGTGCGGACAGCGATTTGTCTAAGTTTGACATGAAATATAAAATAAATACGGAAGTATGCCAGCATGACTTACACATAGGATGAAAGAATAGGACCAGAAATTTAGTACTATATCACCCAAGTTACCTCAAAAACTTAGGTTTTGGAAATATGGGTGATTAAATTAGTCGCTATGCGATGTGCGGACAAGGATTTGTCTAAGTATGACATGAAATATAAAAATAAATACGGAAGTGTGCCAACATTACGTACACATAGGGTGATAGAATAGGACCAGAACTTATGTATTATACCACCCAAGTAACCATAAAAACTTAGGTTTTGGAAATATGGCTGATTAAAGTAGTCGCATTGCGATTTGCGGACAGCGATTTGTCTAGGTTTGACATGAAATATCAAAATAAATACGGAATTATGGATACATGACGTACACATTGGGTGATAGAATAGGACCAGAACTATAGTATTATACCACTCAGGTTACCGTCAAAACTTAGGTTTTGGAAATACGGGTGATGGAAATAGTCGCTTTGGATGTTTAGACAGCGATCAACCTAAGTTTGACATGAAATATAAAATAAATACGGAAGTGTGCCAACATTACGTACGCATTGGATGAAAGAATAGGACCAGAACTTTAGTACTATACCACCCAAGTTACCTTAGAAACTTAGGTTTTGGAAATATGGGTGATTAAATTAGTCGCTAAACGATATGCGGACAACGATTTAACTAAGTTTGACATGAAATTTTATAATAAATACGGAATTGTGGATACATAACGTACACATAGGGTGATAGAATAGGACAAGAACTATAGTATTATACCACTCAGGTTACCGTTAAAACTTAGGTTTTGGAAATACGGGTGATTAAAATAGTCGCTTTGGATGTGTGGACAGCGATCTGCCTAAGTTTGAATTGAAATATAAAATAAATACAGAAGTGTGCCAACAAGAAATACACATAGGGTGATAGAATAGGACCAGAACTTCAGTATTATACCACCCAGGTTACCGTAAAAACGTAGGTTTTGGAAATATGGCTGAAAAACGTAGTCGCTTTGCGATGTGCGGACAGCGATTTGTCTAAGTTTGACATTAAATATAAAATAAAGACGGAAGTGTGCCAACATGACGTACACATAGGGTGATAGAATAGGACCAGAACTTCTGTATTATACCACCCAAGATACCATAAAAACTTAGGTTTTGGAAATATGGCTGATTAAAGTAGTCGCATTGCGATTTGCGGACAGCGATTTGTCTAGGTTTGACATCAAATATAAAAATAAATAAGGAATTATGGATACATGACGTACACATTGGGTGATAGAGTAGGACCAGAACTATAGTATTATACCACTCAGTCTACCGTCAAAACTTAGGTTTTGGAAATACGGGTGATGGAAATAGTCGCTTTGGATGTTTGGACAGCGATCAACCTAAGTTTGACATGAAATATAAAATAAATACGGAAGTGTGCCAACATGACGTACGCATAGGGTGATAGAATAGGACCAAAACTTCTGTTTTATACCACCCAAGTTACCGTAAAAACTTAGGTTTTGGAAATATGGGTGATTAACGTAGTCGCTTTGCGATGTGCGGACAGCGATTTGTCAAAGTTTAACATGAAATATAAAATAAATACGGAAGTGTGCCAACATGACGTACACATACGATGATAGAATAGGACCAGAACTTTAGTACTATACCATCCAAGTTACCTTAAAAACCTAGGTTTTGGAAATATGGGTGATTAAATTAGTCGTTAAGCGATGTGCGGACAACGATTTGTCTAAGTGTGACATGAAATATAAAAATATATACGGAAGTGTGCCAGCATGACTTACACATAGGATGAAAGAATAGGACCAGAACTTTAGTACTATATCACCCAAGTTACCGTAAAAACTTAGGTTTTGAAAATATGGGTGATTAACGTAGTCGCTTTGCGATGTGCGGACAGCGATTTGTCTAAGTTTGACATGAAATATAAAATAAATACGAAAGTGTGCCAGCATGACTTACACATAGGATGAAAGAATAGGACCAGAACTTTAGTACTATATCACCCAAGTTACCTCAAAAACTTAGGTTTTGGAAATATGGGTGATTAAATTAGTCGCTATGCGATGTGCGGACAACGATTTGTCTAAGTATGACATGAAATATAAAAATAAATACGGAAGTGTGCCAACATTACGTACACATAGGGTGATAGAATAGGACCAGAACTTCTGTATTATACCACCCAAGTTACCATAAAAACTTAGGTTTTGGAAATATGGCTGATTAAAGTAGTCGCATTGCGATTTGCGGACAGCGATTTGTCTAGGTTTGACATCAAATATAAAAATAAATAAGGAATTATGGATACATGACGTACACATTGGGTGATAGAGTAGGACCAGAACTATAGTATTATACCACTCAGTCTACCGTCAAAACTTAGGTTTTGGAAATACGGGTGATAAAACTTAGGTTTTGGAAATATGGGTGATTAAATTAGTCACTATACGATGTGCGGTCAACGATTTGACTTAGTTTGACATGAAATTTAATAATAAATACGGAATTGTAGATACATAACGTACACATAGGGTGATAGAATAGGACCAGAACTATAGTATTATACCACTCAGGTTACCGTTAAAACTTAGGTTTTGGAAATACGGGTGATTAAAATAGTCGCTTTGGATGTGTGGACAGCGATCCGCCTAAGTTTGACATGAAATATAAAATAAATACGGAAGTGTGCCAGCAAGACGTACACATAGGGTGATAGAATAGGACCAGAACTTCTGTATTATACCACCCAAGTTACCGTAAAAACTTAGGTATTGGAAATATGGCTGATTAACGTAGTCGCTTCGCGATGTGCGGACAGCGATTTGTCCAAGTTTGAAATGAAATAAAAAATAAATACGGAAGTGTGCCAGCATGACTTACACATAGGGTAAAAGAATAGGACCAGAAGTTTAGTACTATATCACCCAAGTTACCTCAAAAACTTAGGTTTTGGAAATATGGGTGATTAAATTAGTCGCTATGCGATGTGCGGACAACGATTTGTCTATGTATGACATGAAATATAAAAGTAAATACGGAAGTGTGCCAACATTACGTACACATAGGGTGATAGAATAGGACAAGAATTTCTGTATTATACCACCCAAGTAACCGTAAAAACTTAGGTTTTGGAAATATGGCTGATTAACGTAGTCGCTTCGCGATGTGCGGACAGCGATTTGTCCAAGTTTGAAATGAAATATAAAAAAATACGGAGGTGTGCCAACATGACTTACACATAGGATGAGAGAATAGGACCAGAACTTTAGTACTATACCACCCAAGTTACCTTAAAGACATAGGTTTTGGAAATATGGGTGATAAATATAGTCGCTATGCGATGTACGGACAACGATTTGTCTAAGTTTACATGAAATATAAAAATAAATACGGAATTCTGGATACATGACGTACACATAGGGTGATAGAATAGGACCAGAACTTCTGTATTATACCACCCAAGTTACCGTAAAAACGTAGGTTTTAGAAATATGGCTGACTAAAGCAGTCGCATTGCGATGTGCGGACAGCGATTTGTCTAAGTTTGACATGAAATATAAAAAAATATGGAGGTGTGCCAACATAACGTACACATAGGATGATAGAATAGGACCAGAACTTTAGTACTATATTACCCAAGTTACCTTAAAAACTTAGGTTTTGGAAATATGGGTGATTAATTTAGTCGCTATGCGATGCGCGGACAACGATTTGTCTAGGTTTACATGAAATATAAAAATAAATAAGGAATTTTGGATACATGACGTACACATAGGGTGATAGAATAGGACGAGAACTATAGTATTATACCACTCAGGTTACCGTTAAAACTTAGGTTTTGGAAATACGGGTGATTAAAATAGTCGCTTTGGATCTGTGGAAAGCGATCCACCTGAGTTTGACATGAAATATAAAATAAATACGGACGTGTGCCAACATGACGTACGCATAGGGTGATAGAATAGGACCAGAACTTCTGTATTATACCACCCAAGTTACCGTAAAAACTTAGGTTTTGGAAATATGGCTGATTAAAACAGTCGCTTTGCGATGTGCGGACAGCGATTTGTCTAAATTTGACATGAAATATAAAATAAATACGGAAGTGTGCCAACACAACGTACACATAGGATGATAGAATAGGACCAGAACTTTAGTACTATACCACCCGAGTTACCTTAAAAACTTAGGTTTTGGAAATACGGGTGATTAAATTAGTCGATAAACGATGTGCGGACAACGATTTGACTAAGTTTGACATGAAATTTAAAAATTAATACGGAATTGTGGATACATTACGTACACATAGGGTGATAGAATAGGACCAGAACTATAGTATTATACCACTCAGGTTACCGTTAAAACTTAGGTTTTGGAAATACGGGTGATTAAAATAGTCGCTTTGGATCTGTGGACAGCGATCCACCTGAGTTTGACATGAAATTTAAAATAAATACGGACGTGTGCCAACATGACGTACGCATAGGGTGATAGAGTAGGACCAGAACTTGTGTATTTTACCACCCAAGTTACCGTAAAAACTTAGGTTTTGGAAATATGGCTGATTAAAGTAGTCGCTTTGCCATGTGTGGACAGCGATTTGTCTAAGTTTGACATGAAATATAAAATAAATACGGAAGTGTGCCAACATTACGTACACATAGGATGATAGAATAGGACCAGAACTTTAGTACTATACCACCCAAGTTACCTTAAAAACTTAGGTTTTGGAAATATGGGTGATTAAATTAGTCGCTATACGACGTGCGGACAACGATTTGACTAATTTTGACATGAAATTTAATAATAAATAAGGAATTGTGGATACATAACGTACACATAGGGTGATAGAATAGGACCAGAACTATAGTACTATACCACTCAGGTTACCGTTAAAACTTAGGTTTTGGAAATACAGGTGATTAAAATAGTCGCTTTGGATGTGTGAACAGCGATCCGCCTAAGTTTGACATGAAATATAAAATAAATACGGAAGTGTGCCAACAAGACGTACACATAGGGTGATAGAATAGGACCAGAACTTCTGTATTATACCACCCAAGTTAACGTAAAAACCTAGGTATTGGAAGTATGGCTGATTAACGTAGTCGCTTCGCGATGTGCGGACAGCGATTTGTCTAAGTTTGACATGAAATATAAAATAAATACGGAAGTGTGCCAACATGACGTACACATAGGATGATAGAATAGGACCAGAACTTTATTACTATACCACCCAAGTTACCTTAAAAACTTAGGTTTTGGAAATATGGGTGATTAAATTAGTCGCTATACGATGTGCGGACAACGATTTGACTATGTTTGACATGAAATTTAATAATAAATACGGAATTGTGGATACATAACGTACACATTGGGTGATAGAATGGGACCAGAACTATAGTACTATACCACTCAGGTTACCGTTAAAACTTAGGTTTTTGAAATACGGGTGATTAAAATAGTCGCTTTGGATGTGTGCCAACATGACGTATGCATAGGGTGATAGATAGGACCAGAACTATAGTATTATACCACTCAGGTTACCGTCAAAACGTAGGTTTTGGAAATATGGGTGATTAAAATAGTCGCTTTGGATGTGTTGACAGCGATTTGTCTAAGTTTGACATGAAATATAAAATAAATACGGAAGTGTGCCAACAAGACGTACGCATAGGGTGATAGAATAGCACCAGAACTTCTGTACTATACCACCCAAGTTACCTTAAAAACTTAGGTTTTGGAAATATGGGTGATTAAATTAGTCGTTAAGCGATGTGCGGACAACGATTTGTCTAAGTATGACATGAAATATAAAAATAAATGCGGAAGTGTGCCAACATTACGTACACATAGGGTGATAGAATAGGACAAGAACTTCTGTATTATACCACCCAAGTTACCTTAAAAACTTAGGTTTTGGAAATATGGGTGATTAATATAGTTGCTATGCGATGTGCGGACAACGATTTGTCTAAGTTTACATGAAATATAAAAATAAATGCGGAATTGTGGATATATGACGTTTACTTTGGGTGATAGAATAGGAACAGAACTATAGTATTATACCACTCAGGTTACCGTCAAAACTTAGGTTTTGGAAATACGGGTGATAAAAATAGTCGCTTTGGATGTGTGGACAGCGATCCACCTAAGTTTGACATGAAATATAAAATAAATACGGAAGTGTGCCAACATGACGTACACATAGGGTGATAGAATAGGACAAGAATTTCTACATTATACCACCCAAGTTACCGTAAAAACTTAGGTTTTGGAAATATGGCTGATTAAAACAATCGCTTTGCGATGTGCGGATAGCGATTTGTCTAAATTCGACATGAAATATAAAATAAATACGGAAGTGTGCCAACACAACGTACACATAGGATGAAAGAATAGGACCAGAACTTTAGTACTATACCACCCAAGTTACCTTAGAAACTTAGGTTTTGGAAATATGGGTGATTAAATTAGTCGCTAAACGATATGCGGACAACGATTTAACTAAGTTTGACATGAAATTTTATAATAAATACGGAATTGTGCATACATAACGTACACATAGGGTGATAGAATAGGAAAAGAACTATAGTATTATACCACTCAGGTTACCGTTAAAACTTAGGTTTTGGAAATACGGGTGATTAATATAGTTGCTATGCGATGTGCGGACAACGATTTGTCTAAGTTTACATGAAATATAAAAATAAATGCGGAATTGTGGATATATGACGTTTACTTTGGGTGATAGAATAGGAACAGAACTATAGTATTATACCACGCAGGTTACCGTCAAAACTTAGGTTTTGGAAATACGGGTGATGGAAATAGTCGCTTTGGATGTTTGGACAGCGATCAACCTAAGTTTGACATGAAATATAAAATAAATACGGAAGTGTGCCAACATGACGTACGCATAGGGTGATAGAATAGGACCAAAACGTCTGTTTTATACCACCCAAGTTACCGTAAAAACTTAGGTTTTGGAAATATGGGTGATTAAATTAGTCGCTAAACGATGTGCGGACAACGATTTGACTAAGTTTGACATGAAATTTAATAATAAATACGAAATTGTGGATACATAACGTACACATAGGGTGATAGAATAGGACAAGAACTATAGTATTATACCAGTCAGGTTACCGTTAATACTTAGGTTTTGGAAATACGGTTGATAAAAATTGTCGCTTTGGATGTGTGGACAGCGATCCACGTAAGTTTGACATGAATTATAAAATAAGTACGGAAGTGTGCCAACATGACGTACGCATAGGGTGATAGAATAGGACCAGAACTTCTGTATTATACCACCCAAGTTACCGTAAAAACGTAGGTTTTGGAAATATGGCTGACTAAAGTATTCGCATTGCGATGTGCGGACAGCGATTTGTCTAAGTTTAACATGAAATATAAAAAAATACGGAGTTGTGCCAACATAACGTACACATAGGATGAAAGAATAGGATCAGAACTTTAGTACTATACGACCCAAGTTACCTTAAAAACTCAGGTTTTGGAAATATGGGTGATTAAATTAGTCGTTATGCGATGTGCGGACAAAGATTTGTCTAAGTATGACATGAAATATAAAAATAAATACGGAAGTGTGCCACCATTACGTACACATAGGGTGATAGAATAGGACCAGAACGTCTGTATTATACCACCCAAGTTACCGTAAAAACTTAGGTTTTGGAAATATGGGTGATTAATATAGTTGCTATGCGATGTGCGGACAACGATTTGTCTAAGTTTACATGAAATATAAAAATAAATGCGGAATTGTGGATACATGACGTACACTTTGGGTGATAGAATAGGACCAGAACTATAGTATTATACCACTCAGGTTTCCGTCAAAACTTAGGTTTTGGAAATACGGTTGATAAAAATTGTCGCTTTGGATGTGTGGACAGCGATCCACGTAAGTTTGACATGAATTATAAAATAAGTACGGAAGTGTGCCAACATGACGTACGCATAGGGTGATAGAATAGGACCAGAACTTCTGTATTATACCACCCAAGTTACCGTAAAAACGTAGGTTTTGGAAATATGGCTGACTAAAGTATTCGCATTGCGATGTGCGGACAGCGATTTGTCTAAGTTTAACATGAAATATAAAAAAATACGGAGTTGTGCCAACATAACGTACACATAGGATGATAGAATACGACCAGAACTTTAGTACTATATTACCCAAGTTACCTTAAAAACTTAGGTTTTGGAAATATGGGTGATTAATTTAGTCGCTATGCGATGCGCGGACAACGATTTGTCTAGGTTTACATGAAATATAAAAATAAATAAGGAATTGTGGATACATGACGTACACATAGGGTGATAGAATAGGACCAGAACTATAGTATTATACCACTCAGGTTACCGTTAAAACTTAGGTTTTGGAAATACGGGTGATTAAAATAGTCGCTTTGGATGTGTGGACAGCGATCCGCCTAAGTTTGACATGAAATATAAAATAAATACGGAAGTGTGCCAACAAGACGTACACATAGGGTGATAGAATAGGACCAGAACTTCTGTATTATACCACCCAAGTTACCGTAAAAACTTAGGTATTGGAAATATGGCTGATTAACGTAGTCGCTTCGCGATGTGCGGACAGCGATTTGTCCAAGTTTGAAATGAAATAAAAAATAAATACGGAAGTGTGCCAGCATGACTTACACATAGGGTAAAAGAATAGGACCAGAAGTTTAGTACTATATCACCCAAGTTACCTCAAAAACTTAGGTTTTGGAAATATGGGTGATTAAATTAGTCGCTATGCGATGTGCGGACAACGATTTGTCTAAGTATGACATGAAATATAAAAGTAAATACGGAAGTGTGCCAACATTACGTACACATAGGGTGATAGAATAGGACAAGAATTTCTGTATTATACCACCCAAGTTACCGTAAAAACTTAGGTTTTGGAAATATGGCTGATTAAAATAGTCGCATTGCGATGTGCGGACAGCGATTTGTCTAAGTTTGACATGAAATATAAAAAAATACGGAGGTGTGCCAACATGACGTACACATAGGATGAGAGAATAGGACCAGAACTTTAGTACTATACCACCCAAGTTACCTTAAAGACATAGGTTTTGGAAATATGGGTGATAAATATAGTCGCTATGCGATGTACGGACAACGATTTGTCTAAGTTTACATGAAATATAAAGATAAATACGGAATTCTGGATACATGACGTACACATAGGGTGATAGAATAGGACCAGAACTTCTGTATTATACCACCCAAGTTACCGTAAAAACGTAGGTTTTAGAAATATGGCTGACTAAAGCAGTCGCATTGCGATGTGCGGACAGCGATTTGTCTAAGGTTGACATGAAATATAAAAACATACGGAGGTGTGCCAACATAACGTACACATAGGATGATAGAATAGGACCAGAACTTTAGTACTATATTACCCAAGTTACCTTAAAAACTTAGGTTTTGGAAATATGGGTGATTAATTTAGTCGCTATGCGATGCGCGGACAACGATTTGTCTAGGTTTACATGAAATATAAAAATAAATAAGGAATTGTGGATACATGACGTACACATAGGGTGATAGAATAGGACGAGAACTATAGTATTATTCAACTCAGGTTACCGTCAAAACTTAGGTTTTGGAAATACGGGTGATAAAAATAGTCGCTTTGGATGTGTGGACAGCGATACACCTGAGTTTGAAAGGAAATATAAAATAAATACGGAAGTGTGCCAACATGACGTACGCATAGGGTGATAGAATAGGACCAGAACTTCTGTATTATACCACCCAAGTTACCGTAAAAACTTAGGTTTTGGAAATATGGCTGATTAAAACAGTCGCTTTGCGATGTGCGGACAGCGATTTGTCTAAATTTGACATGAAATATAAAATAAATACGGAAGTGTGCCAACACAACGTACACATAGGATGATAGAATAGGACCAGAACTTTAGTACTATACCACCCAAGTTACCTTAAAAACTTAGGTTTTGGAAATACGGGTGATTAAATTAGTCGATAAACGATGTACGGACAACGATTTGACTAAGTTTGACATGAAATTTAAAAATAAATACGGAATTGTGGATACATTACGTACACATAGGGTGATAGAATAGGACCAGAACTATAGTATTATACCACTCAGGTTACCGTTAAAACTTAGGTTTTGGAAATACGGGTGATTAAAATAGTCGCTTTTGATCTCTGGACAGCGATCCACCTGAGTTTGACATGAAATATAAAATAAATACGGAAGTGTGCCAACATGACGTACGCATAGGGTGATAGAGTAGGACCAGAACTTGTGTATTTTACCACCCAAGTTACCGTAAAAACTTAGGTTTTGGAAATATGGCTGATTAAAGTAGTCGCTTTGCCATGTGTGGACAGCGATTTGTCTAAGTTTGACATGAAATATAAAATAAATACGGAAGTGTGCCAACATGACGTACACATAGGATGATAGAATAGGACCAGAACTTTAGTACTATACCACCCAAGTTACCTTAAAAACTTAGGTTTTGGAAATATGGTTGATTAAATTAGTCGCTATACGATGTGCGGACAACGATTTGTCTAATTTTGACATGAAATTTAATAATAAAAACGGAATTGTGGATACATAACGTACACATAGGGTGATAGAATAGGACCAGAACTATAGTACTATACCACTCAGGTTACCGTTAAAACTTAGGTTTTGGAAATACAGGTGATTAAAATAGTCGCTTTGGATGTGTTGACAGCGATTTGTCTAAGTTTGACATGAAATATAAAATAAATACGGAAGTGTGCCAACATGACGTATGCATAGGGTGATAGATAGGACCAGAACTATAGTATTATACCACTCAGGTTACCGTCAAAACGTAGGTTTTGGAAATATGGGTGATTAAAATAGTCGCTTTGGATGTGTTGACAGCGATTTGTCTAAGTTTGACATGAAATATAAAATAAATACGGAAGTTTGCCAACAAGACGTACGCATAGGGTGATAGAATAGCACCAGAACTTCTGTACTATACCACCCAAGTTACCTTAAAAACTTAGGTTTTGGAAATATGGGTGATTAATATAGTTGCTATGCGATGTGCGGACAACGATTTGTCTAAGTTTACATGAAATATAAAAATAAATGCGGAATTGTGGATATATGACGTTTACTTTGGGTGATAGAATAGGAACAGAACTATAGTATTATACCACTCAGGTTACCGTCAAAACTTAGGTTTTGGAAATACGGGTGATAAAAATAGTCGCTTTGGATGTGTGGACAGCGATCCACCTAAGTTTGACATGAAATATAAAATAAATACGGAAGTGTGCCAACATGACGTACACATAGGGTGATAGAATAGGACAAGAACTTCTACATTATACCACCCAAGTTACCGTAAAAACTTAGGTTTTGGAAATATGGCTGATTAAAACAATCGCTTTGCGATGTGCGGATAGCGATTTGTCTAAATTCGACATGAAATATAAAATAAATACGGAAGTGTGCCAACACAACGTACACATAGGATGAAAGAATAGGACCAGAACTTTAGTACTATACCACCCAAGTTACCTTAGAAACTTAGGTTTTGGAAATATGGGTGATTAAATTAGTCGCTAAACGATATGCGGACAACGATTTAACTAAGTTTGACATGAAATTTTATAATAAATACGGAATTGTGGATACATAACGTACACATTGGGTGATAGAATGGGACCAGAACTTCTGTATTATACCACCCAAGTTAACGTAAAAACTTAGGTATTGGAAATATGGCTGATTAACGTAGTCGCTTCGCGATGTGCGGACAGCGATTTGTCTAAGTTTGACATGAAATATAAAATAAATACGGAAGTGTGCCAACATGACGTACACATAGGATGATAGAATAGGACCAGAACTTTATTACTATACCACCCAAGTTACCTTAAAAACTTAGGTTTTGGAAATATGGGTGATTAAATTAGTCGCTATACGATGTGCGGACAACGATTTGACTAAGTTTGACATGAAATTTAATAATAAATACGGAATTGTGGATACATAACGTACACATTGGGTGATAGAATGGGACCAGAACTATAGTACTATACCACTCAGGTTACCGTTAAAACTTAGGTTTTTAAAATACGGGTGATTAAAATAGTCGCTTTAGATGTGTGCCAACATGACGTATGCATAGGGTGATAGATAGGACCAGAACTATAGTATTATACCACTCAGGTTACCGTCAAAGCGTAGGTTTTGGAAATATGGGTGATTAAAATAGTCGCTTTGGATGTGTTGACAGCGATTTGTCTAAGTTTGACATGAAATATAAAATAAATACGGAAGTGTGCCAACAAGACGTACGCATAGGGTGATAGAATAGCACCAGAACTTCTGTACTATACCACCCAAGTTACCTTAAAAACTTAGGTTTTGGAAATATGGGTGATTAAATTAGTCGTTAAGCGATGTGCGGACAACGATTTGTCTAAGTATGACATGAAATATAAAAATAAATACGGAAGTGTGCCAACATTACGTACACATAGGGTGATAGAATAGGACCAGAACTTCTGTATTATACCACCCAAGTTACCATAAAAACTTAGGTTTTGGAAATATGGGTGATTAATATAGTTGCTATGCGATGTGCGGACAACGATTTGTCTAAGTTTACATGAAATATAAAAATAAATGCGGAATTGTGGATATATGACGTTTACTTTGGGTGATAGAATAAGAACAGAACTATACTATTATACCACTCAGGTTACCGTCAAAACTTAGGTTTTGGAAATACGGGTGATAAAAATAGTCGCTTTGGATGTGTGGACAGCGATCCACCTAAGTTTGACATGAAATATAAAATAAATACGGAAGTGTGCCAACATGACGTACACATAGGGTGATAGAATAGGACAAGAACTTCTACATTATACCACCCAAGTTACCGTAAAAACTTAGGTTTTGGAAATATGGCTGATTAAAACAATCGCTTTGCGATGTGCGGATAGCGATTTGTCTAAATTCGACATGAAATATAAAATAAATACGGAAGTGTGCCAACACAACGTACACATAGGATGAAAGAATAGGACCAGAACTTTAGTACTATACCACCCAAGTTACCTTAGAAACTTAGGTTTTGGAAATATGGGTGATTAAATTAGTCGCTAAACGATATGCGGACAACGATTTAACTAAGTTTGACATGAAATTTTATAATAAATACGGAATTGTGGATACATAACGTACACATAGGGTGATAGAATAGGAAAAGAACTATAGTATTATACTACTCAGGTTACCGTTAAAACTTAGGTTTTGGAAATACGGGTGATTAAAATAGTCGCTTTGGATGTGTGGACAGCGATCTGCCTAAGTTTGAATTGAAATATAAAATAAATACAGAAGTGTGCCAACAAGAAATACACATAGGGTGATAGAATAGGACCAGAACTTCAGTATTATACCAGCCAAGTTACCGTAAAAACGTAGGTTTTGGAAATATGGCTGATTAACGTAGTCGCTTTGCGATGTGCGGACAGCGATTTGTCTAAGTTTGACATTAAATATAAAATAAAGACGGAAGTGTGCCAACATGACGTACACATAGGGTTATAGAATAGGACCAGAACTTTAGTACTATACCACCCAAGTTACCTTAAAAACTTAGGTTTTGGAAATATGGGTGATTAAATTTGTCGCTATACGATGTGCGGACAACGATTTGACTAATTTTGACATGAAATTTAATAATAAATACGGAATTGTGGATACATAACGTATACATAGGGTGATAGAATAGGACCAGAACTATAGTACTATACCACTCAGGTTACCGTTAAAACTTAGGTTTTGGAAATACAGGTGATTAAAATAGTCGCTTTGGATGTGTGAACAGCGATCCGCCTAAGTTTGACATGAAATATAAAATAAATACGGAAGTGTGCCAACAAGACGTACACATAGAGTGATAGAATAGGACCAGAACTTCTGTATTATACCACCCAAGTTAACGTAAAAACTTAGGTATTGGAAATATGGCTGATTAACGTAGTCGCTTCGCGATGTGCGGACAGCGATTTGTCTAAGTTTGACATGAAATATAAAATAAATACGGAAGTGTGCCAACATGACGTACACATAGGATGATAGAATAGGACCAGAACTTTATTACTATACCACCCAAGTTACCTTAAAAACTTAGGTTTTGGAAATATGGGTGATTAAATTAGTCGCTATACGATGTGCGGACAACGATTTGACTAAGTTTGACATGAAATTGAATAATAAATACGGAATTGTGGATACATAACGTACACATTGGGTGATAGAATGAGACCAGAACTATAGTACTATACCATTTAGGTTACCGTTAAAACTTAGGTTTTTAAAATACGGGTGATTAAAATAGTCGCTTTGGATGTGTGCCAACATGACGTATGCATAGGGTGATAGATAGGACCAGAACTATAGTATTATACCACTCAGGTTACCGTCAAAACGTAGGTTTTGGAAATATGGGTGATTAAAATAGTCGCTTTGGATGTGTTGACAGCGATTTGTCTAAGTTTGACATGAAATATAAAATAAATACGGAAGTGTGCCAACAAGACGTACGCATAGGGTGATAGAATAGCACCAGAACTTCTGTACTATACCACCCAAGTTACCTTAAAAACTTAGGTTTTGGAAATATGGGTGATTAAATTAGTCGTTAAGCGATGTGCGGACAACGATTTGTCTAAGTATGACATGAAATATAAAAATAAATACGGAAGTGTGCCAACATTACGTACACATAGGGTGAATGAATAGGACCAGAACTTCTGTATTATACCACCCAAGTTACCATAAAAACTTAGGTTTTGGAAATATGGGTGATTAATATAGTTGCTATGCGATGTGCGGACAACGATTTGTCTAAGTTTACATGAAATATAAAAATAAATGCGGAATTGTGGATATATGACGTTTACTTTGGGTGATAGAATAGGAACAGAACTATAGTATTATACCACGCAGGTTACCGTCAAAACTTAGGTTTTGGAAATACGGGTGATAAAAATAGTCGCTTTGGATGTGTGGACAGCGATCCACCTAAGTTTGACATGAAATATAAAATAAATACGGAAGTGTGCCAACACAACGTACACATAGGATGAAAGAATAGGACCAGAACTTTAGTACTATACCACCCAAGTTACCTTAGAAACTTAGGTTTTGGAAATACGGGTGATTAAAATAGTCGCTTTGGATGTGTGGACAGCGATCTGCCTAAGTTTGAATTGAAATATAAAATAAATACATAAGTGTGCCAACAAGAAATACACATAGGGTGATAGAATAGGACCAGAACTTCAGTATTATACCACCCAAGTTACCGTAAAAACGTAGGTTTTGGAAACATGGCTGATTAACGTAGTCGCTTTGCGATGTGCGGACAGCGATTTGTCTAAGTTTGACATTAAATATAAAATAAAGACGGAAGTGTGCCAACATGACGTACACATAGGGTGATAGAATAGAACCAGAACTTCTGTATTATACCACCCAAGATACCATAAAAACTTAGGTTTTGGAAATATGGCTGATTAAAGTAGTCGCATTGCGATTTGCGGACAGCGATTTGTCTAGGTTTGACATCAAATATAAAAATAAATAAGGAATTATGGATACATGACGTACACATTGGGTGATAGAGTAGGACCAGAACTATAGTATTATACCACTCAGTCTACCGTCAAAACTTAGGTTTTGGAAATACGGGTGATGGAAATAGTCGCTTTGGATGTTTGGACAGCGATCAACCTAAGTTTGACATGAAATATAAAATAAATACGGAAGTGTGCCAACATGACGTACGCATAGGGTGATAGAATAGGACCAAAACTTCTGTTTTATGCCACCCAAGTTACCGTAAAAACTTAGGTTTTGGAAATATGGGTGATTAAATTAGTCGCTAAACGATGTGCGGACAACGATTTGACTAAGTTTGACATGAAATTTAATAATAAATACGAAATTGTGGATACATAACGTACACATAGGGTGATAGAATAGGACAAGAACTATAGTATTATACCACTCAGGTTACCGTTAAAACTTAGGTTTTGGAAATACGGGTGATTAAAATAGTCGCTTTGGATGTGTGGACAGCGATCCGCCTAAGTTTGACATTAAATATAAAATAAATACGGAAGTGTGCCAACATGACGTACACATAGGATGAAAGAATAGGATCAGAACTTTAGTACTATACGACCCAAGTTACCTTAAAAACTCAGGTTTTGGAAATATGGGTGATTAAATTAGTCGTTATGCGATGTGCGGACAACGATTTGTCTAAGTATGACATGAAATATAAAAATAAATACGGAAGTGTGCCACCATTACGTACACATAGGGTGATAGAATAGGACCAGAACTTCTGTATTATACCACCCAAGTTACCGTAAAAACTTAGGTTTTGGAAATATGGGTGATTAATATAGTTGCTATGCGATGTGCGGACAACGATTTGTCTAAGTTTACATGAAATATAAAAATAAATGCGGAATTGTGGATACATGACGTACACTTTGGGTGATAGAATAGGACCAGAACTATAGTATTATACCACTCAGGTTTCCGTCAAAACTTAGGTTTTGGAAATACGGTTGATAAAAATTGTCGCTTTGGATGTGTGGACAGCGATCCACGTAAGTTTGACATGAATTATAAAATAAGTACGGAAGTGTGCCAACATGACGTACGCATAGGGTGATAGAATAGGACCAGAACTTCTGTATTATACCACCCAAGATACCATAAAAACTTAGGTTTTGGAAATATGGCTGATTAAAGTAGTCGCATTGCGATTTGCGGACAGCGATTTTTCTAGGTTTGACATCAAATATAAAAATAAATAAGGAATTATGGATACATGACGTACACATTGGGTGATAGAGTAGGACCAGAACTATAGTATTATACCACTCAGTCTACCGTCAAAACTTAGGTTTTGGAAATACGGGTGATGGAAATAGTCGCTTTGGATGTTTGGACAGCGATCAACCTAAGTTTTACATGAAATATAAAATAAATACGGAAGTGTGCCAACATGACGTACGCATAGGGTGATAGAATAGGACCAAAACTTCTGTTTTATACCACCCAAGTTACCGTAAAAACTTAGGTTTTGGAAATATGGGTGATTAAATTAGTCGCTAAACGATGTGCGGACAACGATTTAAATAAGTTTGACATGAAATTTAATAATAAATACGAAATTGTGGATACATAACGTACACATAGGGTGATAGAATAGGACAAGAACTATAGTATTATACCACTCAGGTTACCGTTAAAACTTAGGTTTTGGAAATACGGGTGATTAAAATAGTCGCTTTGGATGTGTGGACAGCGATCCGCCTAAGTTTGACATTAAATATAAAATAAATACAGAAGTGTGCCAACATGACGTACGCATAGGGTGATAGAATAGGACCAAAACTTCTGTTTTATACCACCCAAGTTACCGTAAAAACTTAGGTTTTGGAAATATGGGTGATTAAATTAGTCGTTAAGCGATGTGCGGACAACGATTTGTCTAAGTATGACATGAAATATAAAAATAAATACGGAAGTGTGCCAACATTACGTACACATAGGGTGATAGAATAGGACCAGAACTTCTGTATTATACCACCCAAGTTACCATAAAAACTTAGGTTTTGGAAATATGGGTGATTAATATAGTTGCTATGCGATGTGCGGACAACGATTTGTCTAAGTTTACATGAAATATAAAAATAAATGCGGAATTGTGGATATATGACGTTTACTTTGGGTGATAGAATAGGAACAGAACTATAGTATTATACCACTCAGGTTACCGTCAAAACTTAGGTTTTGGAAATACGGGTGATAAAAATAGTCGCTTTGGATGTGTGGACAGCGATCCACCTAAGTTTGACATGAAATATAAAATAAATACGGAAGTGTGCCAACATGACGTACACATAGGGTGATAGAATAGGACAAGAACTTCTACATTATACCACCCAAGTTACCGTAAAAACTTAGGTTTTGGAAATATGGCTGATTAAAACAATCGCTTTGCGATGTGCGGACAGCGATTTTTCTAAATTCGACATGAAATATAAAATAAATACGGAAGTGTGCCAACACAACGTACACATAGGATGATAGAATAGGACCAGAACTTTAGTACTACACCACCCAAGTTACCTTAAAAACTTAGGTTTTGGAAATATGGGTGATTAAATTATTCGCTATAAGATGTGCGGACAACGATTTGACTAAGTTTGACATGAAATTTAATAATAAATAGGGAATTGTGGATACATTACGTACACATAGGGTGATAGAATAGGACCAGAACTATAGTACTATACCTCTCAGATTACCGTTAAAACTTAGGTTTTAGAAATACGGGTGATTAAAATAGTCGCTTTGGATGTGTGGACAGCGATCCGCCTAAGTTTGACATGAAATATAAAATAAATACGGAAGTGTGCCAACAAGACGTACACATAGTGTGATAGAATAGGACCAAAACTTCTGTATTATACCACCCAAATTACCGTAAAAACTTAGGTTTTGGAAATATTCCTGATTAACGTAGTCGCTTTGCGATGTGCGGACAGCGATTTGTCTAAGTTTGACATTAAATATAAAATAAATACGGAAGTGTGCCAACATGACGTACACATAGGATGAAAGAATAGGATCAAAACTTTAGTACTATACGACCCAAGTTACCTTAAAAACTCAGGTTTTGGAAATATGGGTGATTAAATTAGTCGTTATGCGATGTGCGGACAAAGATTTGTCTAAGTATGACATGAAATATAAAAATAAATACGGAAGTGTGCCAACATTACGTACCTATAGGGTGATAGAATCGGACCAGAACTTCTGTATCATACCACCCAAGTTACCGTAAAAACTTAGGTTTTGGAAATATGGGTGATTAATATAGTTGTTATGCGATGTGCGGACAACGATTTGTCTAAGTTTACATGAAATATAAAAATAAATGCGGAATTGTGGATACATGACGTACACTTTGAGTGATAGAATAGGACCAGAACTATAGTTTTATACCACTCAGGTTTCCGTCAAAACCTAGGTTTTGGAAATACGGTTGATAAAAATTGTCGCTTTGGATGTGTGGACAGCGATCCACGTAAGTTTGACATGAATTATAAAATAAGTACGGAAGTGTGCCAACATGACGTACGCATAGGGTGATAGAATAGGACCAGAACTTCTGTATTATACCACCCAAGTTACCGTAAAAACGTAGGTTTTGGAAATATGGCTGACTAAAGTAGTCGCATTGCGATGTGCGGACAGCGATTTGTCTAAGTTTGACATGAAATATAAAAAAATACGGAGTTGTGCCAACATAACGTACACATAGGATGATAGAATAGGACCAGAACTTTAGTACTATATTACCCAAGTTACCTTAAAAACTTAGGTTTTGGAAATATGGGTGATTAATTTAGTCGCTATGCGATGCGCGGACAACGATTTGTCTAGGTTTACATGAAATATAAAAATAAATAAGGAATTGTGGATACATGACGTACACATAGGGTAATAGAATAGGACGAGAACTATAGCATTATTCAACTCAGGTTACCGTCAAAACTTAGGTTTTGGAAATACGGGTGATAAAACTAGTCGCTTTGGAAATATGGGTGATTAAATTAGTCACTATACGATGTGCGGTCAACGATTTGACTTAGTTTGACATGAAATTTAATAATAAATACGGAATTGTGGATACATAACGTACACATAGGGTGATAGAATAGGACCAGAACTATAGTATTATACCACTCAGGTTACCGTTAAAACTTAGGTTTTGGAAATACGGGTGATTAAAATAGTCGCTTTGGATGTGTGGACAGCGATCCGCCTAAGTTTGACATGAAATATAAAATAAATACGGAAGTGTGCCAACAAGACGTACACATAGGGTGATAGAATAGGACCAGAACTTCTGTATTATACCACCCAAGTTACCGTAAAAACTTAGGTATTGGAAATATGGCTGATTAACGTAGTCGCTTCGCGATGTGCGGACAGCGATTTGTCCAAGTTTGAAATGAAATAAAAAATAAATACGGAATTGTGCCAGCATGACTTACACATAGGGTAAAAGAATAGGACCAGAAGTTTAGTACTATATCACCCAAGTTACCTCAAAAACTTAGGTTTTGGATATATGGGTGATTAAATTAGTCGCTATGCGATGTGCGGACAACGATTTGTCTAAGTATGACAGGAAATATAAAATAAATACGGACGTGTGCCAACATGACGTACGCATAGGGTGATAGAATAGGACCAGAACTTCTGTATTATACCACCCAAGTTACCGTAAAAACTTAGGTTTTGGAAATATGGCTGATTAAAACAGTCGCTTTGCGATGTGCGGACAGCGATTTGTCTAAATTTGACATGAAATATAAAATAAATACGGAAGTTTGCCAACACAACGTTCACATAGGATGATAGAATAGGACCAGAACTTTAGTACTATACCACCCAAGTTACCTTAAAAACTTAGGTTTTGGAAATATGGGTGATTAAATTAGTCGATAAACGATGTGCGGACAACGATTTGACTAAGTTTGACATGAAATTTAAAAATAAATACGGAATTGTGGATACATTACGTACACATAGGGTGATAGAATAGGACCAGAACTATAGTATTATACCACTCAGGTTACCGTTAAAACTTAGGTTTTGGAAATACGGGTGATTAAAATAGTCGCTTTGGATCTGTGGACAGCGATCCACCTGAGTTTGACATGAAATATAAAATAAATACGGAAGTGTGCCAACATGACGTACGCATAGGGTGATAGAGTAGGACCAGAACTTGTGTATTTTACCACCCAAGTTACCGTAAAAACTTAGGTTTTGGAAATATGGCTGATTAAAGTAGTCGCTTTGCCATGTGTGGACAGCGATTTGTCTAAGTTTGACATGTAATATAAAATAAATACGGAAGTGTGCCAACATGACGTACACATAAGATGATAGAATAGGACCAGAACTTTAGTACTATACCACCCAAGTTACCTTAAAAACTTAGGTTTTGGAAATATGGGTGATTAAATTAGTCGCTATACGATGTGCGGACAACGATTTGACTAAGTTTGACATGAAATTTAATAATAAATACGGAATTGTGGATACATAACGTACACATAGGGTGATAGAATAGGACCAGAACTATAGTACTATACCACTCAGGTTACCGTTAAAACTTAGGTTTTGGAAATACAGGTGATTAAAATAGTCGCTTTGGATGTGTGAACAGCGATCCGCCTAAGTTTGACATGAAATATAAAATAAATACGGAAGTGTGCCAACAAGACGTACACATTGGGTGAAAGAATAGGACCAGAACTTCTGTATTATACCACCCAAGTTAACGTAAAAACTTAGGTATTGGAAATATGGCTGATTAACGTAGTCGCTTCGCGATGTGCCGACAGCGATTTGTCTAAGTTTGACATGAAATATAAAATAAATACGGAAGTGTGCCAACATGACGTACACATAGGATGATAGAATAGGACCAGAACTTTATTACTATACCACCCAAGTTACCTTAAAAACTTAGGTTTTGGAAATATGGGTGATTAAATTAGTCGCTATACGATGTGCGGACAACGATTTGACTAAGTTTGACATGAAATTTAATAATAAATACGGAATTGTGGATACATAACGAACACATTGGGTGATAGAATGGGACCAGAACTATAGTACTATACCACTCAGGTTACCGTTAAAACTTAGGTTTTTGAAATACGGGTGATTAAAATAGTCGCTTTGGATGTGTGGACAGCGATCCGCCTAAGTTTGACATGAAATATAAAATAAAAACGGAAGTGTGCCAACAAGACGTACACATAGGGTGATAGAATAGGACCAGAACTTCTGTATTATACCACCCAAGTTACCGTAAAAACTTAGGTATTGGAAATATGGCTGATTAACGTAGTCGCTTCGCGATGTGCGGACAGCGATTTGTCCAAGTTTGAAATGAAATAAAAAATAAATACGGAAGTGTGCCAGCATGACTTACACATAGGGTAAAAGAATAGGACCAGAAGTTTAGTACTATATCACCCAAGTTACCTCAAAAACTTAGGTTTTGGAAATATGGGTGATTAAATTAGTCGCTATGCGATGTGCGGACAACGATTTGTCTAAGTATGACATGAAATATAAAAGTAAATACGGAAGTGTGCCAACATTACGTACACATAGGGTGATAGAATAGGACAAGACTTTCTGTATTATACCACCCAAGTTACCGTAAAAACTTAGGTTTTGGAAATATGGCTGATTAAAATAGTCGCATTGCGATGTGCGGACAGCGATTTGTCTAAGTTTGACATGAAATGTAAAAAAATACGGAGGTGTGCCAACATGACGTACACATAGGATGAGAGAATAGGACCAGAACTTTAGTACTATACCACCCAAGTTACCTTAAAGACATAGGTTTTCTAAATATGGGTGATAAATATAGTCGCTATGCGATGTACGGACAACGATTTGTCTAAGTTTACATGAAATATAAAAATAAATACGGAATTCTGGATACATGACGTACACATAGGGTGATAGAATAGGACCAGAACTTCTGTATTATACCACCCAAATTACCGTAAAAACGTAGGTTTTAGAAATATGGCTGACTAAATCAGTCGCATTGCGATGTGCGGACAGCGATTTGTCTAAGTTTGACATGAAATATAAAAAAATACGGAGGTGTGCCAACATAACGTACACATAGGATGATAGAATAGGACCAGAACTTTAGTACTATATTACCCAAGTTACCTTAAAAACTTAGGTTTTGGAAATATGGGTGATTAATTTAGTCGCTATGCGATGCGCGGACAACGATTTGTCTAGGTTTACATGAAATATAAAAATAAATAAGGAATTGTGGATACATGACGTACACATAGGGTGATAGAATAGGACGAGAACTATAGTATTATTCAACTCAGGTTACCGTCAAAACTTAGGTTTTGGAAATACGGGTGATAAAACTAGTCGCTTTGGATGTGTGGACAGCGATACACCTGAGTTTGAAAGGAAATATAAAATAAATACGGAAGTGTGCCAACATGACGTACGCATAGGGTGATAGAATAGGACCAGAACTTCTGTATTATACCACCCAAGTTACCGTAAAAACTTAGGTTTTGGAAATATGGCTGACTAAAACAATCGCTTTGCGATGTGCGGACAGCGATTTGTCCAAATTCGACATGAAATATAAAATAAATACGGAAGTGTGCCAACAAAACGTACACATAGAATGATAGAATAGGACCAGAACTTTAGTACTACACCACCCAAGTTACCTTAAAAACTTAGGTTTTGGAAATATGGGTGATTAAATTAGTTGTTATAAGTTGTGCGGACAACGATTTGACTAAGTTTGACATGAAATTTAATAATAAATACGGAATTGTGGATACATTACGTACACATAGGGTGATAGAATAGGACCAGAACTTTAACTATACCACCCAAGTTACCTTAAAAACTTAGGTTTTGGAAATACGGGTGATTAAATTAGTCGATAAACGATGTGCGGACAACGATTTGACTAAGTTTGACATGAAATTTAAAAATAAATACGGAATTGTGGATACATTACGTACACATAGGGTGATAGAATAGGACCAGAACTATAGTATTATACCACTCAGGTTACCGTTAAAACTTAGGTTTTGGAAATACGGGTGATTAAAATAGTTGCTTTGGATCTGTGGACAGCGATCCACCTGAGTTTGACATGAAATATAAAATAAATACGGAAGTGTGCCAACATGACGTACGCATAGGGTGATAGAGTAGGACCAGAACTTGTGTATTTTACCACCCAAGTTACCGTAAAAACTTAGGTTTTGAAAATATGGCTGATTAAAGTAGTCGCTTTGCCATGTGTGGACAGCGATTTGTCTAAGTTTGACATGAAATATAAAATAAATACGGAAGTGTGCCCACATGACGTACACATAGGGTGATAGAATAGCACCAGAACTTCTGTACTATACCACCCAAGTTACCTTAAAAACTTAGGTTTTGGAAATATGGGTGATTAAATTAGTCGCTATACGATGTGCGGACAACGATTTGACTAAGTTTGACATGAAATTTAATAATAAATACGGAATTGTGGATACATAACGTACACATAGGGTGATAGAATAGGACCAGAACTATAGTACTATACCACTCAGGTTACCGTTAAAACTTAGGTTTTGGAAATACAGGTGATTAAAATAGTCGCTTTGGATGTGTGAACAGCGATCCGCCTAAGTTTGACATGAAATATAAAATAAATACGGAAGTGTGCCAACAAGACGTACACATAGGGTGAAAGAATAGGACCAGAACTTCTGTATTATACCACCCAAGTTAACGTAAAAACTTAGGTATTGGAAATATGGCTGATTAACGTAGTCGCTTCGCGATGTGCGGACAGCGATTTGTCTAAGTTTGACATGAAATATAAAATAAATACGGAAGTGTGCAAACATGACGTACACATAGGATGATAGAATAGGACCAGAACTTTATTACTATACCACCCAAGTTACCTTAAAAACTTAGGTTTTGGAAATATGGGTGATTAAATTAGTCGCTATGCGATGTGCGGACAACGATTTGTCAAAGTATGACATGAAATATAAAAGTAAATACGGAAGTGTGCCAACATTACGTACACATAGGGTGATAGAATAGGACAAGACTTTCTGTATTATACCACCCAAGTTACCGTAAAAACTTAGGTTTTGGAAATATGGCTGATTAAAATAGTCGCATTGCGATGTGCGGACAGCGATTTGTCTAAGTTTGACATGAAATGTAAAAAAATACGGAGGTGTGCCAACATGACGTACACATAGGATGAGAGAATAGGACCAGAACTTTAGTACTATACCACCCAAGTTACCTTAAAGACATAGGTTTTGGAAATATGGGTGATAAATATAGTCGCTATGCGATGTACGGACAACGACTTGTCTAAGTTTACATGAAATATAAAAATAAATACGGAATTCTGGATACATGACGTACACATAGGGTGATAGAATAGGACCAGAACTTCTGTATTATACCACCCAAATTACCGTAAAAACGTAGGTTTTAGAAATATGGCTGACTAAATCAGTCGCATTGCGATGTGCGGACAGCGATTTGTCTAAGTTTGACATGAAATATAAAAAAATACGGAGGTGTGCCAACATAACGTACACATAGGATGATAGAATAGGACCAGAACTTTAGTACTATATTACCCAAGTTACCTTAAAAACTTAGGTTTTTGAAATATGGGTGATTAATTTAGTCGCTATGCGATGCGCGGACAACGATTTGTCTAGGTTTACATGAAATATAAAAATAAATAAGGAATTGTGGATACATGACGTACACATAGGGTGATAGAATAGGACGAGAACTATAGTATTATTCAACTCAGGTTACCGTCAAAACTTAGGTTTTGGAAATACGGGTGATAAAACTAGTCGCTTTGGATGTGTGGACAGCGATACACCTGAGTTTGAAAGGAAATATAAAATAAATACGGAAGTGTGCCAACATGACGTACGCATAGGGTGATAGAATAGGACCAGAACGTCTGTATTATACCACCCAAGTTACCGTAAAAACTTAGGTTTTGGAAATATGGCTGATTAAAACAGTCGCTTTGCGATGTGCGGACAGCGATTTGTCTAAATTTGACATGAAATATAAAATAAATACGGAAGTGTGCCAACACAACGTACACATAGGATGATAGAATAGGACCAGAACTTTAACTATACCACCCAAGTTACCTTAAAAACTTAGGTTTTGGAAATACGGGTGATTAAATTAGTCGATAAACGATGTGCGGACAACGATTTGACTAAGTTTGACATGAAATTTAAAAATAAATACGGAATTGTGGATACATTACGTACACATAGGGTGATAGAATAGGACCAGAACTATAGTATTATACCACTCAGGTTACCGTTAAAACTTAGGTTTTGGAAATACGGGTGATTAAAATAGTCGCTTTGGATCTGTGGACAGCGATCCACCTGAGTTTGACATGAAATATAAAATAAATACGGAAGTGTGCCAACATGACGTACGCATAGGGTGATAGAGTAGGACCAGAACTTGTGTATTTTACCACCCAAGTTACCGTAAAAACTTAGGTTTTGAAAATATGGCTGATTAAAGTAGTCGCTTTGCCATGTGTGGACAGCGATTTGTCTAAGTTTGACATGAAATATAAAATAAATACGGAAGTGTGCCAACATGACGTACACATAGGGTGATAGAATAGCACCAGAACTTCTGTACTATACCACCCAAGTTACCTTAAAAACTTAGGTTTTGGAAATATGGGTGATTAAATTAGTCGTTAAGCGATGTGCGGACAACGATTTGTCTAAGTATGACATGAAATATAAAAATAAATACGGAAGTGTGCCAACATTACGTACACATAGGGTAATAGAATAGGACCAGAACTTCTGTATTATACCACCCAAGTTAACGTAAAAACTTAGGTATTGGAAATATGGCTGATTAACGTAGTCGCTTCGCGATGTGCGGACAGCGATTTGTCTAAGTTTGACATGAAATATAAAATAAATACGGAAGTGTGCAAACATGACGTACACATAGGATGATAGAATAGGACCAGAACTTTATTACTATACCACCCAAGTTACCTTAAAAACTTAGGTTTTGGAAATATGGGTGATTAAATTAGTCGCTATGCGATGTGCGGACAACGATTTGCCTAAGTATGACATGAAATATAAAAGTAAATACGGAAGTGTGCCAACATTACGTACACATAGGGTGATAGAATAGGACAAGACTTTCTGTATTATACCACCCAAGTTACCGTAAAAACTTAGGTTTTGGAAATATGGCTGATTAAAATAGTCGCATTGCGATGTGCGGACAGCGATTTGTCTAAGTTTGACATGAAATGTAAAAAAATACGGAGGTGTGCCAACATGACGTACACATAGGATGAGAGAATAGGACCAGAACTTTAGTACTATACCACCCAAGTTACCTTAAAGACATAGGTTTTGGAAATATGGGTGATAAATATAGTCGCTATGCGATGTACGGACAACGATTTGTCTAAGTTTACATGAAATATAAAAATAAATACGGAATTCTGGATACATGACGTACACATAGGGTGATAGAATAGGACCAGAACTTCTGTATTATACCACCCAAATTACCGTAAAAACGTAGGTTTTAGAAATATGGCTGACTAAATCAGTCGCATTGCGATGTGCGGACAGCGATTTGTCTAAGTTTGACATGAAATATAAAAAAATACGGAGGTGTGCCAACATAACGTACACATAGGATGATAGAATAGGACCAGAACTTTAGTACTATATTACCCAAGTTACCTTAAAAACTTAGGTTTTGGAAATATGGGTGATTAATTTAGTCGCTATGCGATGCGCGGACAACGATTTGTCTAGGTTTACATGAAATATAAAAATAAATAAGGAATTGTGGATACATGACGTACACATAGGGTGATAGAATAGGACGAGAACTATAGTATTATTCAACTCAGGTTACCGTCAAAACTTAGGTTTTGGAAATACGGGTGATAAAACTAGTCGCTTTGGATGTGTGGACAGCGATACACCTGAGTTTGAAAGGAAATATAAAATAAATACGGAAGTGTGCCAACATGACGTACGCATAGGGTGATAGAATAGGACCAGAACGTCTGTATTATACCACCCAAGTTACCGTAAAAACTTAGGTTTTGGAAATATGGCTGATTAAAACAGTCGCTTTGCGATGTGCGGACAGCGATTTGTCTAAATTTGACATGAAATATAAAATAAATACGGAAGTGTGCCAACACAACGTACACATAGGATGATAGAATAGGACCAGAACTTTAACTATACCACCCAAGTTACCTTAAAAACTTAGGTTTTGGAAATACGGGTGATTAAATTAGTCGATAAACGATGTGCGGACAACGATTTGACTAAGTTTGACATGAAATTTAAAAATAAATACGGAATTGTGGATACATTACGTACACATAGGGTGATAGAATAGGACCAGAACTATAGTATTATACCACTCAGGTTACCGTTAAAACTTAGGTTTTGGAAATACGGGTGATTAAAATAGTCGCTTTGGATCTGTGGACAGCGATCCACCTGAGTTTGACATGAAATATAAAATAAATACGGAAGTGTGCCAACATGACGTACGCATAGGGTGATAGAGTAGGACCAGAACTTGTGTATTTTACCACCCAAGTTACCGTAAAAACTTAGGTTTTGAAAATATGGCTGATTAAAGTAGTCGCTTTGCCATGTGTGGACAGCGATTTGTCTAAGTTTGACATGAAATATAAAATAAATACGGAAGTGTGCCAACATGACGTACACATAGGGTGATAGAATAGCACCAGAACTTCTGTACTATACCACCCAAGTTACCTTAAAAACTTAGGTTTTGGAAATATGGGTGATTAAATTAGTCGTTAAGCGATGTGCGGACAACGATTTGTCTAAGTATGACATGAAATATAAAAATAAATACGGAAGTGTGCCAACATTACGTACACATAGGGTAATAGAATAGGACCAGAACTTCTGTATTATACCACCCAAGTTACCATAAAAACTTAGGTTTTGGAAATATGGGTGATTAATATAGTTGCTATGCGATGTGCGGACAACGATTTGTCTAAGTTTACATGAAATATAAAAATAAATGCGGACTTGTGGATATATGACGTTTACTTTGGGTGATAGAATAGGAACAGAACTATAGTATTATACCACTCAGGTTACCGTCAAAACTTAGGTTTTGGAAATACGGGTGATAAAAATAGTCGCTTTGGATGTGTGGACAGCGATCCACCTAAGTTTGACATGAAATATAAAATAAATACGGAAGTGTGCCAACATGACGTACACATAGGGTGATAGAATAGGTTAAGAACTTCTACATTATACCACCCAAGTTACCGTAAAAACTTAGGTTTTGGAAATATGGCTGATTAACGTAGTCGCTTCGCGATGTGCGGACAGCGATTTGTCCAAGTTTGAAATGAAATAAAAAATAAATACGGAAGTGTGCCAGCATGACTTACACATAGGGTAAAAGAATAGGACCAGAAGTTTAGTACTATATCACCCAAGTTACCTCAAAAACTTAGGTTTTGGAAATATGGGTGATTAAATTAGTCGCTATGCGATGTGCGGACAACGATTTGTCTAAGTATGACATGAAATATAAAAGTAAATACGGAAGTGTGCCAACATTACGTACACATAGGGTGATAGAATAGGACAAGAACCTCTGTATTATACCACCAAAGTTACCGTAAAAACTTAGGTTTTGGAAATATGGCTGATTAAAATAGTCGCATTGCGATGTGCGGACAGCGATTTGTCTAAGTTTAACATGAAATATAAAAAAATACGGAGGTGTGCCAACATGACGTACACATAGGATGAGAGAATAGGACCAGAACTTTAGTACTATACCACCCAAGTTACCTTAAAAACTTAGGTTTTAGAAATATGGGTGATTAAATTAGTCGCTATGCGATGCGCGGACAACGATTTGTCTAGGTTTACATGACATATAAAAATAAATAAGGAATTGTGGATACATGACGTACACATAGGGTGATAGAATAGGACCAGAACTTCTGTATTATACCACCCAAGTTACCGTAAAAAATTAGGTTTTGGAAATATGGCTGATTAAAACAGTCGCTTTGCGATGTGCGGACAGCGATTTGTCTAAATTTGACATGAAATATAAAATAAATACGGAAGTGTGCCAACAAACCGTTCACATAGGATGATAGAATAGGAACAGAACTTTAGTACTATACCACCCAAGTTACCTTAAAAACTTAGGTTTTGGAAATATAGGTGATTAAATTAGTCGTTAATCGATGTGGGGACAACGATTTGACTAAGTTTGACATGAAATTTAAAAATAAATACGGAATTGTGGATACATTACGTACACATAGGGTGATAGAATAGGACCAGAACTATAGTATTATACCACTCAGGTTACCGTTAAAACTTAGGTTTTGGAAATACGGGTGATTAAAATAGTCGCTTTGGATCTGTGGACAGCGATCCACCTGAGTTTGACATGAAATATAAAATAAATACGGAAGTGTGCCAACATGACGTACGCATAGGGTGATAGAGTATGACCAGAACTTGTGTATTTTACCACCCAAGTTAACGTAAAAACTTAGGTATTGGAAATATGGCTGATTAACGTAGTCGCTTCGCGATGTGCGGACAGCGATTTGTCTAAGTTTGACATGAAATATAAAATAAATACGGAAGTGTGCCAACATGACGTACACATAGGATGATAGAATAGGACCAGAACTTTATTACTATACCACCCAAGTTACCTTAAAAACTTAGGTTTTGGAAATATGGGTGATTAAATTAGTCGCTATACGATGTGCGGACAACGATTTGACTAAGTTTGACATGAAATTTAATAATAAATACGGAATTGTGGATACATAACGTACACATTGGGTGATAGAATGGGACCAGAACTATAGTACTATACCACTCAGGTTACCGTTAAAACTTAGGTTTTGGAAATATGGCAGATTAACGTAGTCGCTTCGCGATGTGCGGACAGCGATTTGTCTAAGTTTGACATGAAATATAAAATAAATACGGAAGTGTGCCAACAAGACGTACACATAGGGTGATAGAATAGGACCAGAACTTCTGTATTATACCACCCAAGTTACCGTAAAAACTTAGGTATTGGAAATATGGCTGATTAACGTAGTCGCTTCGCGATGTGCGGACAGCGATTTGTCTAAGTTTGAAATGAAATATAAAATAAATACGGATGTGTGCCAGCATGACTTACACATAGGGTAAAAGAATAGGACCAGAAGTTTAGTACTATATCACCCAAGTTACCTCAAAAACTTAGGTTTTGGAAATATGGGTGATTAAATTAGTCGCTATGCGATGTGCGGACAACGATTTGTCTAGGTATGACATGAAATATAAAAGTAAATATGGAAGTGTGCCAACAAGACGTACACATAGGGTGATAGAATAGGACCAGAACTTCTGTGTTATACCACCCAAGTTACCGTAAAAACTTAGGTTTTGGAAATATGGCTGATTAACGTAGTCGCTTTGCGATGTGCGGACAGCGATTTGTCTAAGTTTGACATGAAATATAAAAAAATACGGAGGTGTGCCAACATAACGTACACATAGGATGATAGAATAGGACCAGAACTTTAGTACTATATTACCCAAGTTACCTTAAAAACTTAGGTTTTGGAAATATGGGTGATTAATTTAGTCGCTATGCGATGTGCGGACAACGATTTGTCTAGGTTTACATGAAATATAAAAATAAATAAGGAATTGTGGATACATGACGTACACATAGGGTGATAGAATAGGACGAGAACTATAGTATTATTCAACTCAGGTTACCGTCAAAACTTAGGTTTTGGAAATACGGGTGATAAAACTAGTCGCTTTGGATGTGTGGACAGCGATACACCTGAGTTTGAAAGGAAATATAAAATAAATACGGAAGTGTGCCAACATGACGTACGCATAGGGTGATAGAGTAGGACCAGAACTTGTGTATTTTACCACCCAAGTTACCGTAAAAACTTAGGTTTTGAAAATATGGCTGATTAAAGTAGTCGCTTTGCCATGTGTGGACAGCGATTTGTCTAAGTTTGACATGAAATATAAAATAAATACGGAAGTGTGCCAACATGACGTACACATAGGATGATAGAATAGGACCAGAACTTTAGTACTATACCACCCAAGTTACCTTAAAAACTTAGGTTTTGGAAATATGGGTGATTAAATTAGTCGTTAAGCGATGTGCGGACAACGATTTGTCTAAGTATGACATGAAATATAAAAATAAATACGGAAGTGTGCCAACATTACGTACACATAGGGTAATAGAATAGGACCAGAACTTCTGTATTATACCACCCAAGTTACCATAAAAACTTAGGTTTTGGAAATATGGGTGATTAATATAGTTGCTATGCGATGTGCGGACAACGATTTGTCTAAGTTTACATGAAATATAAAAATAAATGCGGACTTGTGGATATATGACGTTTACTTTGGGTGATAGAATAGGAACAGAACTATAGTATTATACCACTCAGGTTACCGTCAAAACTTAGGTTTTGGAAATACGGGTGATAAAAATAGTCGCTTTGGATGTGTGGACAGCGATCCACCTAAGTTTGACATGAAATATAAAATAAATACGGAAGTGTGCCAACATGACGTACACATAGGGTGATAGAATAGGTTAAGAACTTCTACATTATACCACCCAAGTTACCGTAAAAACTTAGGTTTTGGAAATATGGCTGATTAACGTAGTCGCTTCGCGATGTGCGGACAGCGATTTGTCCAAGTTTGAAATGAAATAAAAAATAAATACGGAAGTGTGCCAGCATGACTTACACATAGGGTAAAAGAATAGGACCAGAAGTTTAGTACTATATCACCCAAGTTACCTCAAAAACTTAGGTTTTGGAAATATGGGTGATTAAATTAGTCGCTATGCGATGTGCGGACAACGATTTGTCTAAGTATGACATGAAATATAAAAGTAAATACGGAAGTGTGCCAACATTACGTACACATAGGGTGATAGAATAGGACAAGAACCTCTGTATTATACCACCAAAGTTACCGTAAAAACTTAGGTTTTGGAAATATGGCTGATTAAAATAGTCGCATTGCGATGTGCGGACAGCGATTTGTCTAAGTTTAACATGAAATATAAAAAAATACGGAGGTGTGCCAACATGACGTACACATAGGATGAGAGAATAGGACCAGAACTTTAGTACTATACCACCCAAGTTACCTTAAAAACTTAGGTTTTAGAAATATGGGTGATTAAATTAGTCGCTATGCGATGCGCGGACAACGATTTGTCTAGGTTTACATGACATATAAAAATAAATAAGGAATTGTGGATACATGACGTACACATAGGGTGATAGAATAGGACCAGAACTTCTGTATTATACCACCCAAGTTACCGTAAAAACTTAGGTTTTGGAAATATGGCTGATTAAAACAGTCGCTTTGCGATGTGCGGACAGCGATTTGTCTAAATTTGACATGAAATATAAAATAAATACGGAAGTGTGCCAACAAACCGTTCACATAGGATGATAGAATAGGACCAGAACTTTAGTACTATACCACCCAAGTTACCTTAAAAACTTAGGTTTTGGAAATATGGGTGATTAAATTAGTCGTAAAACGATGTGGGGACAACGATTTGACTAAGTTTGACATGAAATTTAAAAATAAATACGGAATTGTGGATACATTACGTACACATAGGGTGATAGAATAGGACCAGAACTATAGTATTATACCACTCAGGTTACCGTTAAAACTTAGGTTTTGGAAATACGGGTGATTAAAATAGTCGCTTTGGATCTGTGGACAGCGATCCACCTGAGTTTGACATGAAATATAAAATAAATACGGAAGTGTGCCAACATTACGTACACATAGGGTGATAGAATAGGACCAGAACTATAGTATTATACCACTCAGGTTACCGTTAAAACTTAGGTTTTGGAAATACGGGTGATTAAAATAGTCGCTTTGGATCTGTGGACAGCGATCCACCTGAGTTTGACATGAAATATAAAATAAATACGGAAGTGTGCCAACATGACGTACACATAGGATGATAGAATAGGACCAGAACTTTATTACTATACCACCCAAGTTACCTTAAAAACTTAGGTTTTGGAAATATGGGTGATTAAATTAGTCGCTATACGATGTGCGGACAACGATTTGACTAAGTTTGACATGAAATTTAATAATAAATACGGAATTGTGGATACATAACGTACACATTGGGTGATAGAATGGGACCAGAACTATAGTACTATACCACTCAGGTTACCGTTAAAACTTAGGTTTTGGAAATATGGCAGATTAACGTAGTCGCTTCGCGATGTGCGGACAGCGATTTGTCTAAGTTTGACATGAAATATAAAATAAATACGGAAGTGTGCCAACAAGACGTACACATAGGGTGATAGAATAGGACCAGAACTTCTGTATTATACCACCCTAGTTACCGTAAAAACTTAGGTATTGGAAATATGGCTGATTAACGTAGTCGCTTCGCGATGTGCGGACAGCGATTTGTCTAGGTTTGAAATGAAATATAAAATAAATACGGATGTGTGCCAGCATGACTTACACATAGGGTAAAAGAATAGGACCAGAAGTTTAGTACTATATCACCCAAGTTACCTCAAAAACTTAGGTTTTGGAAATATGGGTGATTAAATTAGTCGCTATGCGATGTGCGGACAACGATTTGTCTAGGTATGACATGAAATATAAAAGTAAATATGGAAGTGTGCCAACAAGACGTACACATAGGGTGATAGAATAGGACCAGAACTTCTGTATTATACCACCCAAGTTACCGTAAAAACTTAGGTTTTGGAAATATGGCTGATTAACGTAGTCGCTTTGCGATGTGCGGACAGCGATTTGTCTAAGTTTGACATGAAATATAAAAAAATACGGAGGTGTGCCAACATAACGTACACATAGGATGATAGAATAGGACCAGAACTTTAGTACTATATTACCCAAGTTACCTTAAAAACTTAGGTTTTGGAAATATGGGTGATTAATTTAGTCGCTATGCGATGTGCGGACAACGATTTGTCTAGGTTTACATGAAATATAAAAATAAATAAGGAATTGTGGATACATGACGTACACATAGGGTGATAGAATAGGACGAGAACTATAGTATTATTCAACTCAGGTTACCGTCAAAACTTAGGTTTTGGAAATACGGGTGATAAAACTAGTCGCTTTGGATGTGTGGACAGCGATACACCTGAGTTTGAAAGGAAATATAAAATAAATACGGAAGTGTGCCAACATGACGTACGCATAGGGTGATAGAATAGGACCAGAACTTCTGTATTATACCACCCAAGTTACCGTAAAAACTTAGGTTTTGGAAATATGGCTGATTAAAACAGTCGCTTTGCGATGTGCGGACAGCGATTTGTCTAAATTTGACATGAAATATAAAATAAATACGGAAGTGTGCCAACACAACGTACACATAGGATGATAGAATAGGACCAGAACTTTAGTACTATACCACCCAAGTTACCTTAAAAACTTAGGTTTTGGAAATACGGGTGATTAAATTAGTCGATAAACGATGTGCGGACAACGATTTGACTAAGTTTGACATGAAATTTAAAAATAAATACGGAATTGTGGATACATTACGTACACATAGGGTGATAGAATAGGACCAGAACTATAGTATTATACCACTCAGGTTACCGTTAAAACTTAGGTTTTGGAAATACGGGTGATTAAAATAGTCGCTTTGGATCTGTGGACAGCGATCCACCTGAGTTTGACATGAAATATAAAATAAATACGGAAGTGTGCCAACATGACGTACGCATAGGGTGATAGAGTAGGACCAGAACTTGTGTATTTTACCACCCAAGTTACCGTAAAAACTTAGGTTTTGGAAATATGGCTGATTAAAGTAGTCGCTTTGCCATGTGTGGACAGCGATTTGTCTAAGTTTGACATGAAATATAAAATAAATACGGAAGTGTGCCAACATGACGTACACATAGGATGATAGAATAGGACCAGAACTTTAGTACTATTTTACCCAAGTTACCTTAAAAACTTAGGTTTTGGAAATATGGGTGATTAATTTTGTCGCTATGCGATGCGCGGACAACGATTTGTCTAAGTTTACATGAAATATAAAAATAAATGCGGAATTGTGGATACATGACGTACACATAGGGTGATAGAATAGGAACAGAACTATAGTATTATACCACTCAGGTTACCGTCAAAACGTAGGTTTTGGAAATACGGGTGATAAAAATAGTCGCTTTGGATGTGTGGACAGCGATCCACCTAAGTTTGACATGAAATATAAAATAAATACGGAAGTGTGCCAACATGACGTACACATAGGGTGATAGAATAGGACAAGAACTTCTACATTATACCACCCAAGTTACCGTAAAAACTTAGGTTTTGGAAATATGGCTGATTAAAACAATCGCTTTGCGATGTGCGGACAGCGATTTGTCCAAATTCGACATGAAATATAAAATAAATACGGAAGTGTGCCAACACAACGTACACATAGGATGATAGAATAGGACCAGAACTTTAGTACTATACCACCCAAGTTACCTTAAAAACTTAGGTTTTGGAAATATGGGTGATTAAATTAGTCGTTAAGCGATGTGCGGACAACGATTTGTCTAAGTATGACATGAAATATAAAAATAAATACGGAAGTGTGCCAACATTACGTACACATAGGGTAATAGAATAGGACCAGAACTTCTGTATTATACCACCCAAGTTACCATAAAAACTTAGGTTTTGGAAATATGGGTGATTAATATAGTTGCTATGCGATGTGCGGACAACGATTTGTCTAAGTTTACATGAAATATAAAAATAAATGCGGACTTGTGGATATATGACGTTTACTTTGGGTGATAGAATAGGAACAGAACTATAGTATTATACCACTCAGGTTACCGTCAAAACTTAGGTTTTGGAAATACGGGTGATAAAAATAGTCGCTTTGGATGTGTGGACAGCGATCCACCTAAGTTTGACATGAAATATAAAATAAATACGGAAGTGTGCCAACATGACGTACACATAGGGTGATAGAATAGGTTAAGAACTTCTACATTATACCACCCAAGTTACCGTAAAAACTTAGGTTTTGGAAATATGGCTGATTAACGTAGTCGCTTCGCGATGTGCGGACAGCGATTTGTCCAAGTTTGAAATGAAATAAAAAATAAATACGGAAGTGTGCCAGCATGACTTACACATAGGGTAAAAGAATAGGACCAGAAGTTTAGTACTATATCACCCAAGTTACCTCAAAAACTTAGGTTTTGGAAATATGGGTGATTAAATTAGTCGCTATGCGATGTGCGGACAACGATTTGTCTAAGTATGACATGAAATATAAAAGTAAATACGGAAGTGTGCCAACATTACGTACACATAGGGTGATAGAATAGGACAAGAACCTCTGTATTATACCACCAAAGTTACCGTAAAAACTTAGGTTTTGGAAATATGGCTGATTAAAATAGTCGCATTGCGATGTGCGGACAGCGATTTGTCTAAGTTTAACATGAAATATAAAAAAATACGGAGGTGTGCCAACATGACGTACACATAGGATGAGAGAATAGGACCAGAACTTTAGTACTATACCACCCAAGTTACCTTAAAAACTTAGGTTTTAGAAATATGGGTGATTAAATTAGTCGCTATGCGATGCGCGGACAACGATTTGTCTAGGTTTACATGACATATAAAAATAAATAAGGAATTGTGGATACATGACGTACACATAGGGTGATAGAATAGGACCAGAACTTCTGTATTATACCACCCAAGTTACCGTAAAAACTTAGGTTTTGGAAATATGGCTGATTAAAACAGTCGCTTTGCGATGTGCGGACAGCGATTTGTCTAAATTTGACATGAAATATAAAATAAATACGGAAGTGTGCCAACAAACCGTTCACATAGGATGATAGAATAGGACCAGAACTTTAGTACTATACCACCCAAGTTACCTTAAAAACTTAGGTTTTGGAAATATGGGTGATTAAATTAGTCGTTAAACGATGTGGGGACAACGATTTGACTAAGTTTGACATGAAATTTAAAAATAAATACGGAATTGTGGATACATTACGTACACATAGGGTGATAGAATAGGACCAGAACTATAGTATTATACCACTCAGGTTACCGTTAAAACTTAGGTTTTGGAAATACGGGTGATTAAAATAGTCGCTTTGGATCTGTGGACAGCGATCCACCTGAGTTTGACATGAAATATAAAATAAATACGGAAGTGTGCCAACATTACGTACACATAGGGTGATAGAATAGGACCAGAACTATAGTATTATACCACTCAGGTTACCGTTAAAACTTAGGTTTTGGAAATACGGGTGATTAAAATAGTCGCTTTGGATCTGTGGACAGCGATCCACCTGAGTTTGACATGAAATATAAAATAAATACGGAAGTGTGCCAACATGACGTACACATAGGATGATAGAATAGGACCAGAACTTTATTACTATACCACCCAAGTTACCTTAAAAACTTAGGTTTTGGAAATATGGGTGATTAAATTAGTCGCTATACGATGTGCGGACAACGATTTGACTAAGTTTGACATGAAATTTAATAATAAATACGGAATTGTGGATACATAACGTACACATTGGGTGATAGAATGGGACCAGAACTATAGTACTATACCACTCAGGTTACCGTTAAAACTTAGGTTTTGGAAATATGGCAGATTAACGTAGTCGCTTCGCGATGTGCGGACAGCGATTTGTCTAAGTTTGACATGAAATATAAAATAAATACGGAAGTGTGCCAACAAGACGTACACATAGGGTGATAGAATAGGACCAGAACTTCTGTATTATACCACCCTAGTTACCGTAAAAACTTAGGTATTGGAAATATGGCTGATTAACGTAGTCGCTTCGCGATGTGCGGACAGCGATTTGTCTAGGTTTGAAATGAAATATAAAATAAATACGGATGTGTGCCAGCATGACTTACACATAGGGTAAAAGAATAGGACCAGAAGTTTAGTACTATATCACCCAAGTTACCTCAAAAACTTAGGTTTTGGAAATATGGGTGATTAAATTAGTCGCTATGCGATGTGCGGACAACGATTTGTCTAGGTATGACATGAAATATAAAAGTAAATATGGAAGTGTGCCAACAAGACGTACACATAGGGTGATAGAATAGGACCAGAACTTCTGTATTATACCACCCAAGTTACCGTAAAAACTTAGGTTTTGGAAATATGGCTGATTAACGTAGTCGCTTTGCGATGTGCGGACAGCGATTTGTCTAAGTTTGACATGAAATATAAAAAAATACGGAGGTGTGCCAACATAACGTACACATAGGATGATAGAATAGGACCAGAACTTTAGTACTATATTACCCAAGTTACCTTAAAAACTTAGGTTTTGGAAATATGGGTGATTAATTTAGTCGCTATGCGATGTGCGGACAACGATTTGTCTAGGTTTACATGAAATATAAAAATAAATAAGGAATTGTGGATACATGACGTACACATAGGGTGATAGAATAGGACGAGAACTATAGTATTATTCAACTCAGGTTACCGTCAAAACTTAGGTTTTGGAAATACGGGTGATAAAACTAGTCGCTTTGGATGTGTGGACAGCGATACACCTGAGTTTGAAAGGAAATATAAAATAAATACGGAAGTGTGCCAACATGACGTACGCATAGGGTGATAGAATAGGACCAGAACTTCTGTATTATACCACCCAAGTTACCGTAAAAACTTAGGTTTTGGAAATATGGCTGATTAAAACAGTCGCTTTGCGATGTGCGGACAGCGATTTGTCTAAATTTGACATGAAATATAAAATAAATACGGAAGTGTGCCAACACAACGTACACATAGGATGATAGAATAGGACCAGAACTTTAGTACTATACCACCCAAGTTACCTTAAAAACTTAGGTTTTGGAAATACGGGTGATTAAATTAGTCGATAAACGATGTGCGGACAACGATTTGACTAAGTTTGACATGAAATTTAAAAATAAATACGGAATTGTGGATACATTACGTACACATAGGGTGATAGAATAGGACCAGAACTATAGTATTATACCACTCAGGTTACCGTTAAAACTTAGGTTTTGGAAATACGGGTGATTAAAATAGTCGCTTTGGATCTGTGGACAGCGATCCACCTGAGTTTGACATGAAATATAAAATAAATACGGAAGTGTGCCAACATGACGTACGCATAGGGTGATAGAGTAGGACCAGAACTTGTGTATTTTACCACCCAAGTTACCGTAAAAACTTAGGTTTTGGAAATATGGCTGATTAAAGTAGTCGCTTTGCCATGTGTGGACAGCGATTTGTCTAAGTTTGACATGAAATATAAAATAAATACGGAAGTGTGCCAACATGACGTACACATAGGATGATAGAATAGGACCAGAACTTTAGTACTATTTTACCCAAGTTACCTTAAAAACTTAGGTTTTGGAAATATGGGTGATTAATTTAGTCGCTATGCGATGCGCGGACAACGATTTGTCTAAGTTTACATGAAATATAAAAATAAATGCGGAATTGTGGATACATGACGTACACATAGGGTGATAGAATAGGAACAGAACTATAGTATTATACCACTCAGGTTACCGTCAAAACGTAGGTTTTGGAAATACGGGTGATAAAAATAGTCGCTTTGGATGTGTGGACAGCGATCCACCTAAGTTTGACATGAAATATAAAATAAATACGGAAGTGTGCCAACATGACGTACACATAGGGTGATAGAATAGGACAAGAACTTCTACATTATACCACCCAAGTTACCGTAAAAACTTAGGTTTTGGAAATATGGCTGATTAAAACAATCGCTTTGCGATGTGCGGACAGCGATTTGTCCAAATTCGACATGAAATATAAAATAAATACGGAAGTGTGCCAACACAACGTACACATAGAATGATAGAATAGGACCAGAACTTTAGTACTACACCACCCAAGTTACCTTAAAAACTTAGGTTTTTTTTAATATGGGTGATTAAATTAGTTGTTATAAGTTGTGCGGACAACGATTTGACTAAGTTTGACATGAAATTTAATAATAAATACGGAATTGTGGATACATTACGTACACATAGGGTGATAGAATAGGACCAGAACTATAGTACTATACCTCTCAGATTACCGTTAAAACTTATGTTTTTGAAATACGGGTGATTTAAATAGTCGCTTTGGATGTGTGGACAGCGATCCGCCTAAGTTTGACATGAAATATAAAATAAATACGGAAGTGTGCCAACAAGACGTACACATAGGGTGATAGAATAGGACCAGAACTTCTGTATTATACCACCCAAGTTACCGTAAAAACTTAGGTATTGGAAATATGGCTGATTAACGTAGTCGCTTCGCGATGTGCGGACAGCGATTTGTCTAAGTTTGAAATGAAATATAAAATATATAAGGAAGTGTGCCAGCATGACCTAAACATAGGGTAAAAGAATAGGACCAGAAGTTTAGTACTATATCACCCAAGTTACCTCAAAAACCAAGGTTTTGGAAATATGGGTGATTAAATTAGTAGCTATGCGATGTGCGGACAACGATTTGTCTAAGTATGACATGAAATATAAAAGTAAATACGGAAGTGTGCCAACATTACGTACACATAGGGTGATAGAATAGGACAAGAACTTCTGTATTATACTACCCAAGTTACCGTAAAAACTTTGGTTATGGAAATATGGCTGATTAAAGTAGTCGCATTGCGATGTGCGGACAGCGATTTGTCTAAGTTTGACATGAAATATAAAAAAATACGGAGGTGTGCCAACATGACGTACACATAGGATGAGAGAATAGGACCAGAACTTTAGTACTATACCACCCAAGTTACCTTAAAAACTTAGGTTTTGGAAATATGGGTGATTAATATAGTCGCTATGCGATGTACGGACAACGATTTGTCTAAGTTTACATGAAATATAAAAATAAATACGGAATTGTGGATACATGACGTACACATTGGGTGATAGAATAGGACCGGAACTTTAGTATTATACCACTCAGGTTTCCTTCAAAACTTAGGTTTTGGAAATACGGTTGATAAAAATTGTCGCTTTGGATGTGTGGACAGCGATCCACGTAAGTTTGACATGAATTATAAAATAAGTACGGAAGTGTGCCAACATGACGTACGCATAGGGTGATAGAATAGGACCAGAACTTCTGTATTATACCAACCAAGTTACCGTAAAAACGTAGGTTTTAGAAATATGGCTGACTAAAGTAGTCGCATTGCGATGTGCGGACAGCGATTTGTCTAAATTTGACATGAAATATAAATAAATACGGAGGTGTGCCAACATAACGTACACATAGGATGATAGAATAGGACCAGAACTTTAGTACTATTTTACCCAAGTTACCTTAAAAACTTAGGTTTTGGAAATATGGGTGATTAATTTAGTCGCTATGCGATGTGCGGACAACGATTTGTCTAGGTTTACATGAAATATAAAAATAAATACGGAATTCTGGATACATGACGTACACATTGGGTGATAGAATAGGACCAGAACTATAGTATTATACCACTCAGGTTACCGTCAAAACTTAGGTTTTGGAAATACGGGTGATAAAACTAGTCGCTTTGGATGTGTGGACAGCGATACACCTGAGTTTGACATGAAATTTAAAATAAATACGAAAGTGTGCCAACATTACGTACACATAGGATGATAGAATAGGACCAGAACTTTAGTACTATACCACCCAAGTTTTCTTAAAAACTTAGGTTTTGGAAATATTGGTGATTAATTTAGTCGCTATGCGATGTGCGGACAACGATTTGTCTAGGTTTACATGAAATATAAAAATAAATACGGAATTCTGGATACATGACGTACACATTGGGCGATAGAATAGGACCAGAACTATAGTATTATACCACTCAGGTTACCGTCAAAACTTAGGTTTTGGAAATACGGGTGAAAAATAGTCGCTTTGGATGTGTGGACAGCGATCCACCTAAGTTTGACAGGAAATATAAAATAAATACGGAAGTGTGCCAACATGACGTACCCATAGTGTGATAGAATAGGACCAGAACTTCTGTATTATACCACCCAATTTACCGTAAAAATTAGGTTTTGGAAATATGGCTGATTAAAACAGTCGCTTTGCGATGTGCGGACAGCGATTTGTCTAAATTTGACATGAAATATAAAATAAATACGGAAGTGTGCCAACACAACGTACACATAGGATGATAGAATAGGACCAGACCTTTAGTACTATAACACCCAAGTTACCTTAAAAACTAAGGTTTTGGAAATATGGGTGATTAAATTAGTCGATAAACGATGTGCGGACAACGATTTGACTAGGTTTGACATGAAATTTAAAAATAAATACGGAATTGTGGCTACATTACGTACACATAGGGTGATAAAATAGGACCAGAACTATAGTATTATACCACTCAGGTTACCGTTAAAACTTAGGTTTTGGAAATACGGGTGATTAAAATAGTCGCTTTGGATGTGTGAACAGCGATCCGCCTAAGTTTGACATGAAATATAAAATAAATACGGAAGTGTGCCAACAAGACGTACACATAGGGTGATAGAATAGGACCAGAACTTCTGTATTATACCACCCAAGTTAACGTAAAAACTTAGGTATTGGAAATATGGCTGATTAACGTAGTCGCTTCGCGATGTGCAGACAGCGATTTGTCTAAGTTTGACATGAAATATAAAATAAATACGGAAGTGTGCCAACATGACGTACACATAGGATGATAGAATAGGACCAGAACTTTATTACCATACCACCCAAGTTACCTTAAAAACTTAGGTTTTGGAAATATGGGTGATTAAATTAGTCGCTATAAGATGTGCGGACAACGATTTGACTAAGTTTGACATGAAATTTAATAATAAATACGGAATTGTGGATACATTACGTACACATAGGGTGATAGAATAGGACCAGAACTATAGTATTATACCTCTCAGGTTACTGTTAAAACTTAGGTTTTGAAATATGGCTGATTAAAGAAGTCGCTTTGCGATGTGCGGACAGCAATTTGTCTAAGTTTGACATGAAATATAAAATAAATACGGAAGTGTGCCAACAAGACGTACACATAGGGTGATAGAATAGGACCAGAACTTCTGTATTATACCACCCAAGTTACCGTAAAAACTTAGGTATTGGAAATATGGCTGATTAACGTAGTCGCTTCGCGATGTGCGGAGAGCGATTTGTCTAAGTTTGACATGAAATATAAAATAAATACGGAAGTGTGCCAACATGACGTACACATAGGATGATAGAATAGGACCAGAACTTTATTACTATACCACCCAAGTTACCGTAAAAACTTAGGTATTGGAAATATGGCTGATTAACGTAGTCGCTTCGCGATGTTCGGACAGCGATTTGTCTAAGTTTGAAATGAAATATAAAATAAATACGGAAGTGTGCCAGCATGACTTAAACATAGGGTAAAAGAATAGGACCAGAAGTTTAGTACTATATCACCCAAGTTACCTCAAAAACCTAGGTTTTGGAAATATGGGTGATTAAATTAGTAGCTATGTGATGTGCGGACAACGATTTGTCTAAGTATGACATGAAATATAAAAGTAAATACGGAAGTGTGCCAACATTATGTACACATAGGGTGATGGAATAGGACAAGAACTTCTGTATTATACCACCCAAGTTACCGTAAAAACTTTGGTTTTGGAAATATGGCTGATTAAAGTAGTCGCATTGCGATGTGCGGACAGCGATTTGTCTAAGTTTGACATGAAAGATAAAAAAATACGGAGGTGTGCCAACATGACGTACACATAGGATGAGAGAATAGGACCAGAACTTTAGTACTATACCACCCAAGTTACCTTAAAAACTTAGGTTTTGGAAATATGGGTGATTAATATAGTCGCTATGCGATGTACGGACAACGATTTATCTAAGTTTACATGAAATATAAAAATAAATACGGAATTGTGGATACATGACGTACACATTGTGTGATAGAATAGGACCGGAACTATAGTATTATACCACTCAGGTTTCCTTCAAAACTTAGGTTTTGGAAATACGGTTGATAAAAATTGTCGCTTTGGATTTGTGGACAGCGATCCACGTAAGTTTGACATGAATTATAAAATAAGTACGGAAGTGTGCCAATATGACGTACGCATAGGGCGATAGAATAGGACCAGAACTTCTGTATTATACCAACCAAGTTACCGTAAAAACGTAGGTTTTAGAAATATGGCTGACTAAAGTAGTCGCATTTGCGATGTGCGGACAGCGATTTGTCTAAATTTGACATGAAATATAAAAAAATACGGAGGTGTGCCAACATAACGTACACATAGGATGATAGAATAGGACCAGAACTTTAATACTATATTACCCAAGTTACCTTAAAAACTTAGGTTTTGGAAATATGGGTGATTAATTTAGTCGCTATGCGATGCGCGTACAACGATTTGTCTAGGTTTACATGAAATATAAAAATAAATAATGAATAGTGGATACATGACGTACACATAGGGTGATAGAATAAGACGAGAACTATAGTATTATTCAACTCAGGTTACCGTCAAAACTTAGGTTTTGGAAATACGGGTGATAAAACTAGTCGCTTTGGATGTGTGGACAGCGATACACCTGAGTTTGACATGAAATTTAAAATAAATACGAAAGTGTGCCAACATTACGTACACATAGGATGATAGAATAGGACCAGAACTTTAGTACTATACCACCCAAGTTTTCTTAAAAACTTAGGTTTTGGAAATATTGGTGATTAATTTAGTCGCTATGCGATGTGCGGACAACGATTTGTCTAGGTTTACATGAAATATAAAAATAAATACGGAATTGTGGATACATGACGTACACATTGGGTGATAGAATAGGACCAGAACTATAGTATTATACCACTCAGGTTACCGTCAAAACTTAGGTTTTGAAATACGGGTGATTAAAATAGTCGCTTTGGATGTGTGGACAGCGATCCACCTAAGTTTGACATGAAATATAAAAAAATACGGAGGTGTGCCAACATGACGTACACATAGGATGAGAGAATAGGACCAGAACTTTAGTACTATACCACCCAAGTTACATTAAAAACTTAGGTTTTGGAAATATGGGTGATTAATATAGTCGCTATGCGATGTACGGACAACGATTTGTCTAAGTTTACATGAAATATAAAAATAAATACGGAATTGTGGATACATGACGTACACATTGGGTGATAGAATAGGACCGGAACTTTAGTATTATACCACTCAGGTTTCCTTCAAAACTTAGGTTTTGGAAATACGGTTGATAAAAATTGTCGCTTTGGATGTGTGGACAGCGATCCACGTAAGTTTGACATGAATTATAAAATAAGTACGGAAGTGTGCCAACATGACGTACGCATAGGGTGATAGAATAGGACCAGAACTTCTGTATTATACCAACCAAGTTACCGTAAAAACGTAGGTTTTAGAAATATGGCTGACTAAAGTAGTCGCATTGCGATGTGCGGACAGCGATTTGTCTAAATTTGACATGAAATATAAAAAAATACGGAGGTGTGCCAACATAACGTACACATAGGATGATAGAATAGGACCAGAACTTTAGTACTATATTACCCAAGTTACCTTAAAAACTTAGGTTTTGGAAATATGGGTGATTAATTTAGTCGCTATGCGATGCGCGGACAACGATTTGTCTAGGTTTACATGAAATATAAAAATAATTAAGGAATTGTGGATACATGACGTACACATAGGGTGATAGAATAGGACGAGAACTATAGTATTATTCAACTCAGGTTACCGTCAAAACTTAGGTTTTGGAAATACGGGTGATAAAACTAGTCGCTTTGGATGTGTGGACAGCTATACACCTGAGTTTGACATGAAATTTAAAATAAATACGAAAGTGTGCCAACATTACGTACACATAGGATGATAGAATAGGACCAGAACTTTAGTACTATACCACCCAAGTTTTCTTAAAAACTTAGGTTTTGGAAATATTGGTGATTAATTTAGTCGCTATGCGATGTGCGGACAACGATTTGTCTAGGTTTACATGAAATATAAAAATAAATACGGAATTCTGGATACATGACGTACACATTGGGTGATAGAATAGGACCAGAACTATAGTATTATACCACTCAGGTTACAGTCAAAACTTAGGTTTTGGAAATACGGGTGAAAAATAGTCGCTTTGGATGTGTGGACAGCGATCCACCTAAGTTTGACAGGAAATATAAAATAAATACGGAAGTGTGCCAACATGACGTACCCATAGTGTGATAGAATAGGACCAGAACTTCTGTATTATACCACCCAATTTACCGTAAAAATTAGGTTTTGGAAATATGGCTGATTAAAACAGTCGCTTTGCGATGTGCGGACAGCGATTTGTCTAAATTTGACATGAAATATAAAATAAATACGGAAGTGTGCCAACACAACGTACACATAGGATGATAGAATAGGACCAGACCTTTAGTACTATACCACCCAAGTTACCTTAAAAACTAAGGTTTTGGAAATATGGGTGATTAAATTAGTCGATAAACGATGTGCGGACAACGATTTGACTAAGTTTGACATGAAATTTAAAAATAAATACGGAATTGTGGCTACATTACGTACACATAGGGTGATAGAATAGGACCAGAACAATAGTATTATACCACTCAGGTTACCGTTAAAACTTAGGTTTTGGAAATACGGGTGATTAAAATAGTCGCTTTGGATGTGTGAACAGCGATCCGCCTAAGTTTGACATGAAATATAAAATAAATACGGAAGTGTGCCAACAAGACGTACACATAGGGTGATAGAATAGGACCAGAACTTCTGTATTATACCACCCAAGTTAACGTAAAAACTTAGGTATTGGAAATATGGCTGATTAACGTAGTCGCTTCGCGATGTGCAGACAGCGATTTGTCTAAGTTTGACATGAAATATAAAATAAATACGGAAGTGTGCCAACATGACGTACACATAGGATGATAGAATAGGACCAGAACTTTATTACCTTACCACCCAAGTTACCTTAAAAACTTAGGTTTTGGAAATATGGGTGATTAAATTAGTCGCTATAAGATGTGCGGACAACGATTTGACTAAGTTTGACATGAAATTTAATAATAAATACGGAATTGTGGATACATTACGTACACATAGGGTGATAGAATAGGACCAGAACTATAGTATTATACCTCTCAGGTTACCGTTAAAACTTAGGTTTTGAAATATGGCTGATTAAAGAAGTCGCTTTGCGATGTGCGGACAGCGATTTGTCTAAGTTTGACATGAAATATAAAATAAATACGGAAGTGTGCCAACAAGACGTACACATAGGGTGATAGAATAGGACCAGAACTTCTGTATTATACCACCCAAGTTACCGTAAAAACTTAGGTATTGGAAATATGGCTGATTAACGTAGTCGCTTCGCGATGTGCGGAGAGCGATTTGTCTAAGTTTGACATGAAATATAAAATAAATACGGAAGTGTGCCAACATGACGTACACATAGGATGATAGAATAGGACCAGAACTTTATTACTATACCACCCAAGTTACCGTAAAAACTTAGGTATTGGAAATATGGCTGATTAACGTAGTCGCTTCGCGATGTGCGGACAGCGATTTGTCTAAGTTTGAAATGAAATAGAAAATAAATACGGAAGTGTGCCAGCATGACTTAAACATACGGTAAAAGAATAGGACCAGAAGTTTAGTACTATATCACCCAAGTTACCTCAAAAACCTAGGTTTTGGAAATATGGGTGATTAAATTAGTAGCTATGTGATGTGCGGACAACGATTTGTCTAAGTATGACATGAAATATAAAAGTAAATACGGAAGTGTGCCAACATTATGTACACATAGGGTGATGGAATATGACAAGAACTTCTGTATTATACCACCCAAGTTACCGTAAAAACTTTGGTTTTGGAAATATGGCTGATTAAAGTAGTCGCATTGCGATGTGCGGACAGCGATTTGTCTAAGTTTGACATGAAAGATAAAAAAATACGGAGGTGTGCCAACATGACGTACACATAGGATGAGAGAATAGGACCAGAACTTTAGTACTATACCACCCAAGTTACCTTAAAAACTTAGGTTTTGGAAATATGGGTGATTGATATAGTCGCTATGCGATGTACGGACAACGATTTGTCTAAGTTTACATGAAATATAAAAATAAATACGGAATTGTGGATACATGACGTACACATTGTGTGATAGAATAGGACCGGAACTATAGTATTATACCACTCGAGTTTCCTTCAAAACTTAGGTTTTGGAAATAAGGTTGATAAAAATTGTCGCTTTGGATTTGTGGACAGCGATCCACGTAAGTTTGACATGAATTATAAAATAAGTACGGAAGTGTGCCAACATGACGTACGCATAGGGCGATAGAATAGGACCAGAACTTCTGTATTATACCAACCAAGTTACCGTAAAAACGTAGGTTTTATAAATATGGCTGACTAAAGTAGTCGCATTGCGATGTGCGGACAGCGATTTGTCTAAATTTGACATGAAATATAAAAAAATACGGAGGTGTGCCAACATAACGTACACATAGGATGATAGAATAGGACCAGAACTTTAATACTATATTACCCAAGTTACCTTAAAAACTTAGGTTTTGGAAATATGGGTGATTAATTTAGTCGCTATGCGATGCGCGTACAACGATTTGTCTAGGTTTACATGAAATATAAAAATAAATAATGAATTGTGGATACATGACGTACACATAGGGTGATAGAATAGGACGAGAACTATAGTATTACTCAACTCAGGTTACCGTCAAAACTTAGGTTTTGGAAATACGGGTGATAAAACTAGTCGCTTTAGATGTGTGGACAGCGATACACCTGAGTTTGACATGAAATTTAAAATAAATACGAAAGTGTGCCAACATTACGTACACATAGGATGATAGAATAGGACCAGAACTTTAGTACTATACCACCCAAGTTTTCTTAAAAACTTAGGTTTTGGAAATATTGGTGATTAATTTAGTCGCTATGCGATGTGCGGACAACGATTTGTCTAGGTTTACATGAAATATAAAAATAAATACGGAATTGTGGATACATGACGTACACATTGGGTGATAGAATAGGACCAGAACTATAGTATTATACCACTCAGGTTACCGTCAAAACTTAGGTTTGGAAATACGGGTGATTAAAATAGTCGCTTTGGATCTGTGGACAGCGATCCACCTAAGTTTGACATGAAATATAAAATAAATACGGAAGTGTGCCAACATGACGTACCCATAGGGTGATAGAATAGGACCAGAACTTCTGTATTATACCACCCAATTTACCGTAAAAATTAGGTTTTGGAAATATGGCTGATTAAAACAGTCGCTTTGCGATGTGCGGACAGCGATTTGTCTAAATTTGACATGAAATATAAAATAAATACGGAAGTGTGCCAACACAACGTACACATAGGATGATAGAATAGGACCAGACCTTTAGTACTATACCACCCAAGTTACCTTAAAAAGTTAGGTTTTGGAAATATGGGTGATTAAATTAGTCGATAAACGATGTGCGGACAACGATTTGACTAAGTTTGACATGAAATTAAAAAATAAATACGGAATTGTGGATACATTACGTACACATAGGGTGATAGAATAGGACCAGAACTATAGTATTATACCACTCAGGTTACCGTTAAAACTTAGGTTTGGAAATACGGGTGATTAAAATAGTCGCTCTGGATCTGTGGACAGCGATCCACCTGAGTTTGACATGAAATATAAAATAAATACGGAAGTGTGCCAACAAGACGTACACATAGGGTGATAGAATAGGACCAGAACTTCTGTATTATACCACCCAAGTTAACGTAAAAACTTAGGTATTGGAAATATGGCTGATTAACGTAGTCGCTTCGCGATGTGCGGAGAGCGATTTGTCTAAGTTTGACATGAAATATAAAATAAATACGGAAGTGTGCCAACATGACGTACACATAGGATGATAGAATAGGACCAGAACTTTATTACCATACCACCCAAGTTACCTTAAAAACTTAGGTTTTGGAAATATGGGTGATTAAATTAGTCGCTATAAGATGTGCGGACAACGATTTGACTAACTTTGACATGAAATTTAATAATAAATACGGAATTGTGGGTACATTACGTACACATAGGGTGATAGAATAGGACCAGAACTATAGTATTATACCTCTCAGGTTACCGTTAAAACTTAGGTTTTTGAAATACGGGTGATTAAAATAGTCGCTTTGGATGTGTGGACAGCTATCCGCCTAAGTTTGACATGAAATATAAAATAAATACGGAAGTGTGCCAACAAGACGTACACATAGGGTGATAGAATAGGACCAGAACTTCTGTATTATACCACCCAAGTTACCGTAAAAACTTAGGTATTGGAAATATGGCTGATTAACGTAGTCGCTTCGCGATGTGCGGACAGCGATTTGTCTAAGTTTGAAATGAAATATAAAATAAATACGGAAGTGTGCCAGCATGACTTAAACATAGGGTAAAAGAATAGGACCAGAAGTTTAGTACTATATCACCCAAGTTACCTCAAAAACCTAGGTTTTGGAAATATGGGTGATTAAATTAGTAGCTATGTGATGTGCGGACAACGATTTGTCTAAGTATGACATGAAATATAAAAGTAAATACGGAAGTGTGCCAACATTATGTACACATAGGGTGATAGAATAGGACAAGAACTTCTGTATTATACCACCCAAGTTACCGTAAAAACTTTGGTTTTGGAAATATGGCTGATTAAAGTAGTCGCATTGCGATGTGCGGACAGCGATTTGTCTAAGTTTGACATGAAATATAAAAAAATACGGAGGTGTGCCAACATGACGTACACATAGGATGAGAGAATAGGACCAGAACTTTAGTACTATACCACCCAAGTTACCTTAAAAACTTAGGTTTTGGAAATATGGGTGATTAATATAGTCGCTATGCGATGTACGGACAACGATTTGTCTAAGTTTACATGAAATATAAAAATAAATACGGAATTGTGGATACATGACGTACACATTGGGTGATAGAATAGGACCGGAACTATAGTATTATACCACTCAGGTTTCCTTCAAAACTTAGGTTTTGGAAATACGGTTGATAAAAATTGTCGCTTTGGATTTGTGGACAGCGATCCACGTAAGTTTGACATGAATTATAAAATAAGTACGGAAGTGTGCCAACATGACGTACGCATAGGGTGATAGAATAGGACCAGAACTTCTGTATTATACCAACCAAGTTACCGTAAAAACGTAGGTTTTAGAAATATGGCTGACTAAAGTAGTCGCATTGCGATGTGCGGACAGCGATTTGTCTAAATTTGACATGAAATATAAAAAAATACGGAGGTGTGCCAACATAACGTACACATAGGATGATAGAATAGGACCAGAACTTTAATACTATATTACCCAAGTTACCTTAAAAACTTAGGTTTTGGAAATATGGGTGATTAATTTAGTCGCTATGCGATGTGCGGACAACGATTTGTCTAGGTTTACATGAAATATAAAAATAAATACGGAATTGTGGATACATGACGTACACATTGGGTGATAGAATAGGACCAGAACTATAGTATTATACCACTCAGGTTACCGTCAAAACTTAGGTTTGGAAATACGGGTGATTATAATAGTCGCTTTTGATCTGTGGACAGCGATCCACCTAAGTTTGACATGAAATATAAAATAAATACGGAAGTGTGCCAACATGACGTACACATAGGATGATAGAATAGGACCAGAACTTTAGTACTATACCACCCAAGTTACCTTAAAGACTTAGGCTTTGGAAATATGGGTGATTAATATAGTCGCTATGCAATATACGGACAACGATTTGTCTAAGTTTACATGAAATATAAAAATAAATACTAAATTGTGGATACATGACGTACACATAGGGTGATAGAATAGGACGAGAACTATAGTATTATACCACTCAGGTTACTGTCAAAACTTAGGTTTTTGAAATACGGGTGATTAAAATAGTCGCTTTGGATGTGTGGACAGCGATCCACCTATGTTTGACATGAAATATAAAATAAATACGGAAGTGTGCCAACATGACGTACGTATAGGGTGATAGAATAGGACCAGAACTTCTGTATTATACCACCCAAGTTACCGTAAAAACTTAGGTTTAGGAAATAAGGATGATTAAAGTAGTCGAGTTGAGATGTGCGGACAGCGATTTTACTAATTTTGACATGAAATATAAAAAAATACGGAGGTGTTCAAACATGACGTACACATAGGATGATAGAATAGGACCAGAACCTTAGTACTAAACAACCCAAGTTACCTTAAAAACTTAGGTTTTGGAAATATGGGTGATTAAATTAGTCGCTATATGATGTGCGGACAACGCTTTGCTAAGTTTGACATGAAATATAAAAATAAATATGGAATTGTGGATACATCACGTACACATAGGGTGATAGAATAGGACCAGAACTATAGTATTATACCACTCAGGTTACCGTTAAAAATTAGTTTTTGGAAATACGGGTGATTAAAATAGTCGCTTTGCGACGTGTGGACAGCGATTTGTCTAAGTTTGACATGAAATATAAAATAAATACGGAAGTGTGCCAACATGACGTACACATAGGATGATAGAATAGGTCAAGAACTTTAATACTATACCACCCATGTTACCTTAAAAACTTAGGATTTGGAAATATGGGTGATTAAATTAGTCGCTATATGATGTGCGGACAACGCTTTGCTAAGTTTGACATGAAATATAAAAATAAATATGGAATTGTGGATACATCACGTACACATAGGGTGATAGAATAGGACCAGAACTATAGTATTATACCACTCAGGTTACCGTTAAAAATTAGTTTTTGGAAATATGGCTGATTAAATTAGGCGCTATTCGATGTGCGGACAACGATTTGTCTAATTTTGACATGAAATATAAAAATAAATACGGAAGTGTGCCAACATTACGTACCTATAGGGTGATAGAATAGGACCAGAACTATAGTATTATACCACTCAGGTTATCGTCAAAACTTAGGTTTTGGAAATACGGGTGATTAAAATAGTCGCTTTGGATGTGTGGACAGCGATCCACTTAAGGTTGACATGAAATATAAAATAAATACGGAAGTGTGCCAACATGACGTACACATAGGTTGATAGAATAGGACCAGAACTATAGTATTATACCACTCAAGTTACCGTCAAATCTTACGTTTTGGAAATAGGAGTGATTAAAATAGTCGCTTTGGATGTGTGGACAGCGATCCGCCTAAGTTTGACATAAAATATAAAAGAAATACGGAAATATGCCAACATGTCGTACACATAGGATGATAGACTAAGACCAGAACTTCTGTATTATACCACCCAAGTTACCGTAAAAACTAGGTTTTGGAAATATGGCTGATTAAAGTATTCGCATTGCGATGTGCGGACATCGATTTGTCTAAGTTTGACATGAAATATAAAATAAATACGGACGTGTGCCAACATGACGTACACATAGGATGATAGAATAGGTCCAGAACTTTAGTACTATACCACCCATGTTACCTTAAAAACTTAGGATTTGGAAATATGGGTGATTAAATTAGGCGCTATGCGATGTGCGGACAACGATTTGTCTAAGTTTACATTAATTATAAAAATTAATACTGAATTGTGGATACATGACGTACACATAGGGTGATAGAATAGGGCCAGAACTATAGTATTATACCACTCAGGTTACCGGTAAAACTTAGGTTTTGGAAATACGGGTGATTAAAATAGCCGCTTTGGATGTGTGGACAGCGATCCACCTAAGTTTGACATGAAATATAAAATAAATACGGAAGTGTGCCAACAAGACGTACACATAAAAAGATAGAATAGGACCAGAACTTCTGTATTATTCCACCCAAGTTAACGTAAAAACTTAGGTTTTGGAAATATGGCTGATTGAAGTAGTCGCTTTGCGATTTGCGGACAGCGATTTGTCTAAGTTTGACATGAAATATAAAATAAATACGGATGTGTGCCAGCATGACGTACACATAGGATGAAAGAATAGGACCAGAACTTTAGTACTATACCACCCAAGTTACCTTAAAAACTTAGGTTTTGGAAATATGGGCGATTAAATCAGTCGCTATGCGATGTGCGGACAGCGATTTGTCTAAGTATGACATGAAATATAAAAATAAATACGGAAGTGTGCCAACATTACGTACACATAGGGTGAGAGAATAGGACCAGAACTTCTGTATTATACCACCCAAGTTACCGTAAAAACCTAGGTTTTGGCAATATGGCTGATTAAAGTAGTCGCATTGCGATGTGCGGACAGCAATTTGTCTAAGTTTGACATGAAATATATAAAAAATACGGAGGTGTGCCAACATGACGTACACATAGGATGATAGAATAAGACAAGAACTTTAGTACTATACCACCCAAGTTACCTTAAAAACTTAGGTTTTGGAAATATGGGTGAGTAAATTAGTCGCTATACGATGTGCGGATAACGATTTGATAAAGTTTGACATGAAATTTAAAATAAATACGGAAGTCTGCCAGCATGACATACACATAGAATGAAAGAATAAGACCAGAACTTTAGTACTATACCACCCAAGTTACCTTAAAAACTTAGGTTTTGGAAATATGGCTGATTACAGTAGTCGCTTTGCGATGTGCGGACAGCGATTTGTCTAAGTTTGACATGAAATATAAAATAAATACGGAAGTAAACCAACATGACGTACACATAGGGTGATAGAATTGGACCAGAACTATAGTTTTATACCACTCAAGTTACCTTCAAAACTTACGTTTTGGAAATAGTGGTGATTAAAATAATCGCTTTGGATGTGTGGACAGCGATCCGCCTAAGTTTGACATGAAATATAAAATAAATACGGAAGTGTGCAAACATGACGTACACATAGGTTGATAGAATAGGACCAGAACTTCTGTATTATACCACCCAAGTTACCGTAAAAACGTAGGTTTTGGAAATATGGCTGATTAAAGTAGTCGCTTTGCTATGTGCGGACAGCGATTTGTCTGAGTTTGACATGAAATATAAAATAAATACGGAAGTGTGCCAACATGACGTACGAATAGGGTGATAGAATAGGACGAGAACTATAGTATTATACCACTCAGGTTACCGTCAAAACTTAGGTTTTGGAATTACGGGTGATTAAAATAGTCGCTTTGGATGTGTGGACAGCGATCTACCTAAGTTTGACATGAAATATAAAATAAATACGGAAGTGTGTCAACATGACGTACGTAAAGGGTGATAGAATAGGACCAGAACCTCTGTATTATACCGACCAAGTTACCGTAAAAACTTAGGTTTTGGAAATATAGCTGATTAAAGTAGTCGCTTTGAGATGTGCAAACAGCGATTTGTCTAAGTTTGACATGAAATATAAAATAAATACGGAAGTGTGCCAACATGACGTACGCATAGGGTGATAGAATAGGACCAGAACTTCTGTATTATACCACCCAAATTACCGTAAAAACTTAGGTTTTGGAAATATGGCTGATTAAAGTAGTCGCTTTGAGATGTGCGGACAGCGATTTGTCTAAGTTTGACATGAAATATAAAAATAAATACGGAAGTGTGTCAACATGACGTACACATAGGTTGATAGAATAGGACCAGAACTATAGTATTATACCACTCAGGTTACCGTCAAAACTTAGGTTTTGGAAATACGGGTGAAAAATAGTCGCTTTGGATGTGTGGACAGCGATCCACCTAAGTTTGACAGGAAATATAAAATAAATACGGAAGTGTGCCAACATGACGTACCCATAGTGTGATAGAATAGGACCAGAACTTCTGTATTATACCACCCAATTTACCGTAAAAATTAGGTTTTGGAAATATGGCTGATTAAAACAGTCGCTTTGCGATGTGCGGACAGCGATTTGTCTAAATTTGACATGAAATATAAAATAAATACGGAAGTGTGCCAACACAACGTACACATAGGATGATAGAATAGGACCAGACCTTTAGTACTATACCACCCAAGTTACCTTAAAAACTAAGGTTTTGGAAATATGGGTGATTAAATTAGTCGATAAACGATGTGCGGACAACGATTTGACTAAGTTTGACATGAAATTTAAAAATAAATACGGAATTGTGGCTACATTACGTACACATAAGGTGATTGAATAGGACCAGAACTATAGTATTATACCACTCAGGTTACCGTTAAAACTTAGGTTTTGGAAATACGGGTGATTAAAATAGTCGCTTTGGATGTGTGAACAGCGATCCGCCTAAGTTTGACATGAAATATAAAATAAATACGGAAGTGTGCCAACAAGACGTACACATAGGGTGATAGAATAGGACCAGAACTTCTGTATTATACCACCCAAGTTAACGTAAAAACTTAGGTATTGGAAATATGGCTGATTAACGTAGTCGCTTCGCGATGTGCAGACAGCGATTTGTCTAAGTTTGACATGAAATATAAAATAAATACGGAAGTGTGCCAACATGACGTACACATAGGATGATAGAATAGGACCAGAACTTTATTACCATACCACCCAAGTTACCTTAAAAACTTAGGTTTTGGAATTATGGGTGATTAAATTAGTCGCTATAAGATGTGCGGACAACGATTTGACTAAGTTTGACATGAAATTTAATAATAAATACGGAATTGTGGATACATTACGTACACATAGGGTGATAGAATAGGACAAGAACTTCTGTATTATACCACCCAAGTTACCGTAAAAACTTAGGTATTGGAAATATGGCTGATTAACGTAGTCGCTTCGCGATGTGTGGAGAGCGATTTGTCTAAGTTTGACATGAAATATAAAATAAATACGGAAGTGTGCCAACATGACGTACACATAGGATGATAGAATAGGACCAGAACTTTATTACTATACCACCCAAGTTACCGTAAAAACTTAGGTATTGGAAATATGGCTGATTAACGTAGTCGCTTCGCGATGTGCGGACAGCGATTTGTCTAAGTTTGAAATGAAATATAAAATAAATACGGAAGTGTGCCAGCATGACTTAAACATAGGGTAAAAGAATAGGACCAGAAGTTTAGTACTATATCACCCAAGTTACCTCAAAAACCTAGGTTTTGGAAATATGGGTGATTAATATAGTCGCTATGCGATGTACGGACAACGATTTGTCTAAGTTTACATGAAATATAAAAATAAATACGGAATTGTGGATACATGACGTACACATTGTGTGATAGAATAGGACCGGAACTATAGTATTATACCACTCAGGTTTCCTTCAAAACTTAGGTTTTGGAAATACGGTTGATAAAAATTGTCGCTTTGGATTTGTGGACAGCGATCCACGTAAGTTTGACATGAATTATAAAATAAGTACGGAAGTGTGCCAACATGACGTACGCATAGGGCGATAGAATAGGACCAGAACTTCTGTATTATACCAACCAAGTTACCGTAAAAACGTAGGTTTTAGAAATATGGCTGACTAAAGTAGTCGCATTGCGGTGTGCTGACAGCGATTTGTCTAAATTTGACATGAAATATAAAAAAATACGGAGGTGTGCCAACATAACGTACACATAAGATGATAGAATAGGACCAGAACTTTAATACTATATTACCCAAGTTACCTTAAAAACTTAGGTTTTGGAAATATGGGTGATTAATTTAGTCGCTATGCGATGCGCGTACAACGATTTGTCTAGGTTTACATGAAATATAAAAATAAATAATGAATTGTGGATACATGACGTACACATAGGGTGATAGAATAGGACGAGAACTATAGTATTATTCAACTCAGGTTACCGTCAAAACTTAGGTTTTGGAAATACGGGTGATAAAACTAGTCGCTTTGGATGTGTGGACAGCGATACACCTGAGTTTGACATGAAATTTAAAATAAATACGAAAGTGTGCCAACATTACGTACACATAGGATGATAGAATAGGACCAGAACTTTAGTACTATACCACCCAAGTTTTCTTAAAAACTTAGGTTTTGGAAATATTGGTGATTAATTTAGTCGCTATGCGATGTGCGGACAACGATTTGTCTAGGTTTACATGAAATATAAAAATAAATACGGAATTGTGGATACATGACGTACACATTGGGTGATAGAATAGGACCAGAACTATAGTATTATACCACTCAGGTTACCGTCAAAACTTAGGTTTGGAAATACGGGTGATTAAAATAGTCGCTTTGGATCTGTGGACAGCGATCCACCTAAGTTTGACATGAAATATAAAATAAATACGGAAGTGTGCCAACATGACGTACCCATAGGGTGATAGAATAGGACCAGAACTTCTGTATTATACCACCCAATTTACCGTAAAAATTAGGTTTTGGAAATATGGCTGATTAAAACAGTCGCTTTTCGATGTGCGGACAGCGATTTGTCTAAATTTGACATGAAATATAAAATAAATACGGAAGTGTGCCAACACAACGTACACATAGGATGATAGAATAGGACCAGACCTTTAGTACTATACCACCCAAGTTACCTTAAAATTTAGGTTTTGGAAATATGGGTGATTAAATTAGTCGATAAACGATGTGCGGACAACGATTTGACTAAGTTTGACATGAAATTTAAAAATAAATACGGAATTGTGGATACATTACGTACACATAGGGTGATAGAATAGGACCAGAACTATAGTATTATACCACTCAGGTTACCGTTAAAACTTAGGTTTGGAAATACGGGTGATTAAAATAGTCGCTTTGGATCTGTGGACAGCGATCCACCTGAGTTTGATATGAAATATAAAATAAATACGGAAGTGTGCCAACAAGACGTACACATAGGGTGATAGAATAGGACCAGAACTTCTGTATTATACCACCCAAGTTAACGTAAAAACTTAGGTATTGGAAATATGGCTGATTAACGTAGTCGCTTCGCGATGTGCAAAGAGCGATTTGTCTAAGTTTGACATGAAATATAAAATAAATACGGAAGTGTGCCAACATGACGTACACATAGGATGATAGAATAGGACCAGAACTTTATTACCATACCACCCAAGTTACCTTAAAAACTTAGGTTTTGGAAATATGGGTGATTAAATTAGTCGCTATAAGATGTGCGGACAACGATTTGACTAAGTTTGACATGAAATTTAATAATAAATACGGAATTGTGCATACATTACGTACACATAGGGTGATAGAATAGGACCAGAACTATAGTATTATACGTCTCAGGTTACCGTTAAAACTTAGGTTTTTGAAATACGGGTGATTAAAATAGTCGCTTTGGATGTGTGGACAGCGATCCGCCTAAGTTTGACATGAAATATAAAATAAATACGGAAGTGTGCCAACAAGACGTACACATAGGGTGATAGAATAGGACCAGAACTTCTGTATTATACCACCCAAGTTACCGTAAAAACTTAGGTATTGGAAATATGGCTGATTAACGTAGTCGCTTCGCGATGTGCGGACAGCGATTTGTCTAAGTTTGAAATGAAATATAAAATAAATACGGAAGTGTGCCAGCATGACTTAAACATAGGGTAAAAGAATAGGACCAGAAGTTTAGTACTATATCACCCAAGTTTCCTCAAAAACCTAGGTTTTGGAAATATGGGTGATTAAATTAGTAGCTATGTGATGTGCGGACAACGATTTGTCTAAGTATGACATGAAATATAAAAGTAAATACGGAAGTGTGCCAACATTATGTACACATAGGGTGATAGAATAGGACAAGAACTTCTGTATTATACCACCCAAGTTACCGTAAAAACTTTGGTTTTGGAAATATGGCTGATTAAAGTAGTCGCATTGCGATGTGCGGACAGCGATTTGTCTAAGTTTGACATGAAATATAAAAAAATACGGAGGTGTGCCAACATGACGTACACATAGGATGAGAGAATAGGACCAGAACTTTAGTACTATACCACCCAAGTCACCTTAAAAACTTAGGTTTTGGAAATATGGGTGATTAATATAGTCGCTATGCGATGTACGGACAACGATTTGTCTAAGTTTACATGAAATATAAAAATAAATACGGAATTGTGGATACATGACGTACACATTGGGTGATAGAATAGGACCGGAACTATAGTATTATACCACTCAGGTTTCCTTCAAAACTTAGGTTTTGGAAATACGGTTGATAAAAATTGTCGCTTTGGATTTGTGGACAGCGATCCACGTAAGTTTGACATGAATTATAAAATAAGTACGGAAGTGTGCCAACATGACGTACGCATAGGGTGATAGAATAGGACCAGAACTTCTGTATTATACCAACCAAGTTACCGTAAAAACGTAGGTTTTAGAAATATGGCTGACTAAAGTAGTCGCATTGCGATATGCGGACAGCGATTTGTCTAAATTTGACATGAAATATAAAAAAATACGGAGGTGTGCCAACATAACGTACACATAGGATGATAGAATAGGACCAGAACTTTAATACTATATTACCCAAGTTACCTTAAAAACTTAGGTTTTGGAAATATGGGTGATTAATTTAGTCGCTATGCGATGCGCGGACAACGATTTGTCTAGGTTTACATGAAATATAAAAATAAATAAGGAATTGTGGATACATGACGTACACATAGGGTGATAGAATAGGACGAGAACTATAGTATTATTCAACTCAGGTTACCGTCAAAACTTAGGTTTTGGAAATACGGGTGATAAAACTAGTCGCTTTGGATGTGTGGACAGCGATACACCTGAGTTTGACATGAAATTTAAAATAAATACGAAAGTGTGCCAACATTACGTACACATAGGATGATAGAATAGTACCAGAACTTTAGTACTATACCACCCAAGTTTTCTTAAAAACTTAGGTTTTGGAAATATGGGTGATTAATTTAGTCGCTATGCGATGTGCGGACAACGATTTGTCTAGGTTTACATGAAATATAAAAATAAATACGGAATTGTGGATACATGACGTACACATTGGGTGATAGAATAGGACCAGAACTATAGTATTATACCACTCAGGTTACCGTCAAAACTTAGGTTTGGAAATACGGGTGATTAAAATAGTCGCTTTGGATCTGTGGACAGCGATCCACCTAAGTTTGACATGAAATATAAAATAAATACGGAAGTGTGCCAACATGACGTACACATAGGATGATAGAATAGGACCAGAACTTTATTACCATACCACCCAAGTTACCTTAAAAACTTAGGTTTTGGAAATATGGGTGATTAAATTAGTCGCTATACGATGTCCGGACAACGATTTGACTAAGTTCGACATGAAATTTAATGATAAATACGGGATTTTGGATACATAACGTACACATAGGGTGATAGAATAGGACCAGAGCTATAGTACTATACCACTCAGGTTACCGTTAAAACTTAGTTTTTGAAATACGGGTGATTAAAATAGTCGCTTTGGATGTGTGGACAGCGATCCGCCTAAGTTTGACATGAAATATAAAATGAATACGGAAGTGTGCCAACATGACGTACACATAGGATGATAGAATAGGTCAAGAACTTTAATACTATACCACCCATGTTACCTTAAAAACTTAGGATTTGGAAATATGGGTGATTAAATTAGGCGCTATTCGATGTGCGGACAACGATTTGTGTAATTTTGACATGAAATATAAAAATAAATACGGAAGTGTGCCAACATTACGTACCTATAGGGTGATAGAATAGGACCAGAACTATAGTATTATACCACTCAGGTTATCGTCAAAACTTAGGTTTTGGAAATACGGGTGATTAAAATAGTCGCTTTGGATGTGTGGACAGCGATCCACTTAAGGTTGACATGAAATATAAAATAAATACGGAAGTGTGCCAACATGACGTACACATAGGTTGATAGAATAGGACCAGAACTATAGTATTATACCACTCAAGTTACCGTCAAATCTTACGTTTTGGAAATAGGAGTGATTAAAATAGTCGCTTTGGATGTGTGGACAGCGATCCGCCTAAGTTTGACATAAAATATAAAAGAAATACGGAAGTATGCCAACATGACGTACACATAGGATGATAGACTAAGACCAGAACTTCTGTATTATACCACCCAAGTTACCGTAAAAACTAGGTTTTGGAAATATGGCTGATTAAAGTATTCGCATTGCGATGTGCGGACATCGATTTGTCTAAGTTTGACATGAAATATAAAATAAATACGGACGTGTGCCAACATGACGTACACATAGGATGATAGAATAGGTCAAGAACTTTAGTACTATACCACCCATGTTACCTTAAAAACTTAGGATTTGGAAATATGGGTGATTAAATTAGGCGCTATGCGATGTGCGGACAACGATTTGTCTAAGTTTACATTAATTATAAAAATTAATACTGAATTGTGGATACATGACGTACACATAGGGTGATAGAATAGGGCCAGAACTATAGTATTATACCACTCAGGTTACCGGTAAAACTTAGGTTTTGGAAATACGGGTGATTAAAATAGCCGCTTTGGATGTGTGGACAGCGATCCACCTAAGTTTGACATGAAATATAAAATAAATACGGAAGTGTGCCAACAAGACGTACACATAAAAAGATAGAATAGGACCAGAACTTCTGTATTATTCTACCCAAGTTAACGTAAAAACTTAGGTTTTGGAAATATGGCTGATTGAAGTAGTCGCTTTGCGATTTGCGGACAGCGATTTGTCTAAGTTTGACATGAAATATAAAATAAATACGGATGTGTGCCAGCATGACGTACACATAGGATGAAAGAATAGGACCAGAACTTTAGTACTATACCACCCAAGTTACCTTAAAAACTTAGGTTTTGGAAATATGGGCGATTAAATCAGTCGCTATGCGATGTGCGGACAGCGATTTCTCTAAGTATGACATGAAATATAAAAATAAATACGGAAGTGTGCCAACATTACGTACACATAGGGTGAGAGAATAGGACCAGAACTTCTGTATTATACCACCCAAGTTACCGTAAAAACCTAGGTTTTGGCAATATGGCTGATTAAAGTAGTCGCATTGCGATGTGCGGACAGCAATTTGTCTAAGTTTGACATGAAATATATAAAAAATACGGAGGTGTGCCAACATGACGTACACATAGGATGATAGAATAAGACCAGAACTTTAGTACTATACCACCCAAGTTACCTTAAAAACTTAGGTTTTGGAAATATGGGTGAGTAAATTAGTCGCTATACGATGTGCGGATAACGATTTGATAAAGTTTGACATGAAATTCAAAATAAATACGGAAGTGTGCCAGCATGACGTACACATAGAATGAAAGAATAAGACCAGAACTTTAGTACTATACCACCCAAGTTATCGTCAAAACTTAGGTTTTGGAAATACGGGTAATTAAAATAGTCGCTTTGGATGTGTGGACAGCGATCCACTTAAGGTTGACATGAAAGAAATATAAAAGAAATACGGAAGTGTGCCAACATGACGTACGCATAGGGTGATAGAATAGGACCAGAACTTCTGAATTATACCACCCAAGTTACCGTAAAAACTTAGGTTTTGGAAATATGGCTGATTAAAGTAGTCGTTTTGCGATGTGCGGACAGTGATTTGTCTAAGTTTGACATGAAATATAAAATAAATACGGAAGTTTGCCAACATGACGTACACATAGGTTGATAGAATAGGACCAGAACTATAGTATTATACCACTCAAGTTACCGTCAAATCTTACGTTTTGGAAATAGGGGTGATTAAAATAGTCGCTTTGCGATGTGCGGACAGCGATTTGTCCAAGTTTGACATGAATTATAAAATAAATACGGACGTGTGCCAACATGACGTACACATAGGATGATAGAATAGGACCAGAACTTTAGTACTATACCACACATGTTACCTTAAAAACGTAGGATTTGGAAATATGGGTGATTAAATTAGTCGCTATACGATGTGCGGACAACGATTTGTCTAAGTTTGACATGAAATATAAAAAAAATACGGACGTGTGCCAACATGACGTACACATAGGATGATAGAATAGGACCAGAACTTTACTACTATACCACCCAAGTTACCTTAAAAACTTAGGTTTTGAAATATGGCTGATTAAAGAAGTCGCTTTGCGATGTGCGGACAGCGATTTGTCTAAGTTTGACATGAAATATAAAATAAATACGGAAGTGTGCCAACATGACGTACACAAAGGGGATAGAATAGGACGAGAACTATAGTATTATACCACTCAGGTTACCGTCAAAACTTAGGTTTGGAAATACGGGTGATTAAAATAGTCGCTTTGGATGTGTGGACAGCGATCCACCTAAGTTTGACATGAAATATAAAATAAATACGGAAGTGTGCCAACATGACTTACGTATAGGGTGATAGAATAGGACCAGAACTTCTGTATTATACCACCCAAGTTACCGTAAAAACTTAGGTTTTGGAAATAAGGCTGATTAAAGTAGTCGAGTTGAGATGTGCGGACAGCGATTTGTCTAAGTTTGACATGAAATATAAAAAAATACGGAGGTGTTCAAACATGACGTACACATAGGATGATAGAATAGGTCCAGAACTTTAGTACTATACCACCCATGTTACCTTAAAAACTTAGGTTTTGGAAATAAGGCTGATTAAAGTAGTCGAGTTGTGATGTGCGGACAGCGATTTGTCTGAGTTTGACATGAAATATAAAATAAATACGGAAGTGTTCCAACATGACGTACACATAGGGTGATAGAATTGGACCAGAACTATAGTATTATACCACTCAAGTTACGTTCAAAACTTACGTTTTGGAAATAGGGGTGATTAAAATAGTCGCTTTGGATGTGTGGACAGCGATCCGCCTAAGTTTGACATGAAATATAAAATAAATACGGAAGTGTGCAAACATGACCTACGCATAGGATGATAGAATAGGACGAGAACTATAGTATTATACCACTCAGGTTACCGTCAAAACTTAGGTTTTGGAATTACGGGTGATTAAAATAGTCGCTTTGGATGTGTGGACAGCGATCCACCTAAGTTTGACATGAAATATAAAACAAATACGGAAGTGTGCCAACATGACGTACACATAGGGTGATAGAATTGGACCAGAACTATAGTATTATACCACTCAAGTTACGTTCAAAACTTACGTTTTGGAAATAGGGGTGATTAAAATAGTCGCTTTAGATGTGTGGACAGCGATCCGCCTAAGTTTGACATGAAATATAAAATAAATACGGAAGTGTGCCAACATGACGTACGTAAAGGGTGATAGAATAGGACCAGAACTTCTGTATTATACCACCCAAGTTACCTTAAAAACTTAGGATTTGGAAATATGGGTGATTAAATTAGGCGCTTTTAGATGTGCGGACAGCGATTTGTCTAAGTTTGACATGAAATATAAAAATAAATACGGAATTGTGGATACATGACGAACATATAGGGTGATAGAATAGGAACAGAACTATAGTATTATACCACTCAGGTTACCGTCAAATCTTAGGTTTTGGAATTACGGGTGATTAAAGTAGTCGCTTTGGATGTGTGGACAGCGATCCACCTAAGTTTGACATGAAATATAAAACAAATACGGAAGTGTGCCGACATGACGTACGTATAGGGTGATAGAATAGGACCAGAACCTCTGTATTATACCACCCAAGTTACCGTAAAAACTTAAGTTTTGGAACTATGGCTGATTAAAGTAGTCGCTTTGAGATGTGCAAACAGCGATTTGTTCAAGTTTGACATGAAATATAAAATAAATAAGAAAGTGTGCCAGCATGACGTACACATAGGTTGATAGAATAGGACCAGAACTATAGTATTATACCACTCAGGTTACCGTCAAATCTTAGGTTTTGGAATTACGGGTGATTAAAGTAGTCGCTTTGGATGTGTGGACAGCGATCCACCTAAGTTTGACATGAAATATAAAACAAATACGGAAGTGTGCCAACATGACGTACGCATAGGGTGATAGAATAGGACCAGAACTTCTGTATTATACCACCCAAGATACCGTAAAAACTTAGGTTTTGGAAATATGGCTGATTAAAGTAGTCGCTTTGAGATGTGCGGACAGCGATTTGTCTAAGTTTGACATGAAATATAAAATAAATACAGAAGTGTGCCAACATGACGTATACATAGGGTGATAAAATAGGACCAGAAATTTAGTATTATACCACCCAAGTTACCTTAAAAACTTAAGTTTTGGAAATATGGCTGATTAAAGTAGTCGCTTTGCGACGTGCGGACAACGATTTGTCTAAGTTTGACATGAAATTTAATAATAAATACGGAATTGTTGATACATGACGTACACATAGGGTGATAGAATAGGACCAGAACTATAGTACTATACCAATCAGGTTATCGTCAAAACTTAGGTTTTGGAAATACGGGTGATTAAAATAGTCGCTTTGGATGTGTGGACAGCAATCCACTTAAGGTTGACATGAAATATAAAATAAATACGGAAGTGTGCCAACATGACGTACGCATAGGGTGATAGAATAGGACCAGAACTTCTGAATTATACCACCCAAGTTACCGTAAAAACTTAGGTTTTGGAAATATGGCTGATTAAAGTAGTCGTTTTGCGATGTGCGGACAGTGATTTGTCTAAGTTTGACATGAAATATAAAATAAATACGGAAGTTTGCCAACATGACGTACACATAGGTTGATAGAATAGGACCAGAACTATAGTATTATACCACTCAAGTTACCGTCAAATCTTACGTTTTGGAAATAGGGGTGATTAAAATAGTCGCTTTGCGATGTGCGGACAGCGATTTGTCCAAGTTTGACATGAATTATAAAATAAATACGGACGTGTGCCAACATGACGTACACATAGGATGATAGAATAGGACCAGAACTTTAGTACTATACCACACATGTTACCTTAAAAACGTAGGTTTTGGAAATATGGGTGATTAAATTAGTCGCTATACGATGTGCGGACAACGATTTGACTAAGTTTGACATGAAATTTAATAATAAATACGGACTTGTGGATACATGACGTACACATATATGGTGATAGAATAGGGCCAGAACTATAGTATTATACCACTCAGGTTACAGGTAAAACTTAGGTTTTGGAAATACGGGTGATTAAAATAGCCGCTTTGGATGTGTGGACAGCGATCCACCTAAGTTTGACATGAAATATAAAATAAATACGGAAGTGTGCCAACAAGACGTACACATAAAGTGATAGATTAGGAACAGAACTTCTGTATTATTCCACCCAAGTTAACGTAAAAACTTAGGTTTTGAAATATGGCTGATTAAAGAAGTCGCTTTGCGATGTGCGGACAGCGATTTGTCTAATTTTGACATGAAATATAAAATAAATACGGAAGTGTGCCAACATGACGTACTCATAGGGTGATAGAATAGGACGAGAACTATAGTATTATACCACTCAGGTTACCGTCAAAACTTAGGTTTGGAAATACGGGTGATTAAAATAGTCGCTTTGGATGTGTGGACAGCGATCCACCTAAGTTTGACATGAAATATAAAATAAATACGGAAGTGTGCCAACATGACGTACGTATAGGGTGATAGAATAGGACCAGAACTTCTGTATTATACCACCCAAGTTACCGTAAAAACTTAGGTTTTGGAAATAAGGCTGATTAAAGTAGTCGAGTTGAGATGTGCGGACAGCGATTTGTCTAAGTGTGACATGAAATATAAAAAAATACGGAGGTGTTCAAACATGACGTACACATAGGATGATAGAATAGGTCCAGAACTTTAGTACTATACCACCCATGTTACCTTGAAAACTTAGGATTTGGAAATATGGGTGATTAAATTAGGCGCTTTGAGATGTGCGGACAGCGATTTGTCTAAGTTTGACATGAAATATAAAAATAAATCCGGAATTGTGGATACATGACGTACACATAGGGTGATAGAATAGGACCAGAACTTCTGAATTATACCACCCAAGTTACCGTAAAAACTTAGGTTTTGGAAATATGGCTGATTAAAGTAGTCGTTTTGCGATGTGCGGACAGTGATTTGTCTAAGTTTGACATGAAATATAAAATAAATACGGAAGTTTGCCAACATGACGTACACATAGGTTGATAGAATAGGACCAGAACTATAGTATTATACCACTCAAGTTACCGTCAAATCTTACGTTTTGGAAATAGGGGTGATTAAAATAGTCGCTTTGCGATGTGCGGACAGCGATTTGTCCAAGTTTGACATGAATTATAAAATAAATACGGACGTGTGCCAACATGACGTACACATAGGATGATAGAATAGGACCAGAACTTTAGTACTATACCACACATGTTACCTTAAAAACGTAGGATTTGGAAATATGGGTGATTAAATTTGTCGCTATACGATGTGCGGACAACGATTTGACTAAGTTTGACATGAAATTTAATAATAAATACGGACTTGTGGATACATGACGTACACATAGGGTGATAGAATAGGGCCAGAACTATAGTATTATACCACTCAGGTTACAGGTAAAACTTAGGTTTTGGAAATACGGGTGATTAAAATAGCCGCTTTGGATGTGTGGACAGCGATCCACCTAAGTTTGACATGAAATATTAAATAAATACGGAAGTGTGCCAACATGACGTACGTATAGGGTGATAGAATAGGACCAGAACGTCTGTATTATACCACCCAAGTTACCGTAAAAACTTAGGTTTTGGAAATAAGGCTGATTAAAGTAGTCGAGTTGAGATGTGCGGACAGCGGTTTGTCTAAGTTTGACATGAAATATAAAAAAATACGGAGGTGTTCAAACATGACGTACACATAGGATGATAGAATAGGTCCAGAACTTTAGTACTATACCACCCATGTTACCTTAAAAACTTAGGTTTTGGAAATAAGGCTGATTAAAGTAGTCGAGTTGAGATGTGCGGACAGCGATTTGTCTGAGTTTGACATGAAATATAAAATAAATACGGAAGTGTGCCAACATGACGTACACATAGGGTGATAGAATTGGACCAGAACTATAGTATTATACCACTCAAGTTACGTTCAAAACTTACGTTTTGGAAATAGGGGTGATTAAAATAGTCGCTTTGGATGTGTGGACAGCGATCCGCCTAAGTTTGACATGAAATATAAAATAAATACGGAAGTGTGCAAACATGACCTACGCATAGGATGATAGAATAGGACGAGAACTATAGTATTATACCACTCAGGTTACCGTCAAAACTTAGGTTTTGGAATTACGGGTGATTAAAATAGTCGCTTTGGATGTGTGGACAGCGATCCACCTAAGTTTGACATGAAATATAAAATAAATACGGAAGTGTGCCAACATGACGTACGTAAAGGGTGATAGAATAGGACCAGAACTTCTGTATTATACCACCCAAGTTACCTTAAAAACTTAGGATTTGGAAATATGGGTGATTAAATTAGGCGCTTTTAGATGTGCGGACAGCGATTTGTCTAAGTTTGACATGAAATATAAAAATAAATACGGAATTTTGGATACATGACGTACATATAGGGTGATAGAATAGGAACAGAACTATAGTATTATACCACTCAAGTTACGTTCAAAACTTACGTTTTGGAAATAGGGGTGATTAAAATAGTCGCTTTGGATGTGTGGACAGCGATCCGCCTAAGTTTGACATGAAATATAAAATAAATACGGAAGTGTGCCAACATGACGTACGTAAAGGGTGATAGAATAGGACCAGAACTTCTGAATTATACCACCCAAGTTACCGTAAAAACTTAGGTTTTGGAAATATGGCTGATTAAAGTAGTCGTTTTGCGATGTGCGGACAGTGATTTGTCTAAGTTTGACATGAAATATAAAATAAATACGGAAGTGTGCCAACATGACGTACACATAGGGTGATAGAATTGGACCAGAACTATAGTATTATACCACTCAAGTTACGTTCAAAACTTACGTTTTGGAAATAGGGGTGATTAAAATAGTCGCTTTGGATGTGTGGACAGCGATCCGCCTAAGTTTGACATGAAATATAAAATAAATACGGAAGTGTGCCAACATGACGTACGTAAAGGGTGATAGAATAGGACCAGAACTTCTGTATTATACCACCCAAGTTACCTTAAAAACTTAGGATTTGGAAATATGGGTGATTAAATTAGGCGCTTTTAGATGTGCGGACAGCGATTTGTCTAAGTTTGACATGAAATATAAAAATAAATACGGAATTGTGGATACATGACGAACATATAGGGTGATAGAATAGGAACAGAACTATAGTATTATACCACTCAGGTTACCGTCAAATCTTAGGTTTTGGAATTACGGGTGATTAAAGTAGTCGCTTTGGATGTGTGGACAGCGATCCACCTAAGTTTGACATGAAATATAAAACAAATACGGAAGTGTGCCGACATGACGTACGTATAGGGTGATAGAATAGGACCAGAACCTCTGTATTATACCACCCAAGTTACCGTAAAAACTTAAGTTTTGGAACTATGGCTGATTAAAGTAGTCGCTTTGAGATGTGCAAACAGCGATTTGTTCAAGTTTGACATGAAATATAAAATAAATAAGAAAGTGTGCCAGCATGACGTACACATAGGTTGATAGAATAGGACCAGAACTATAGTATTATACCACTCAGGTTACCGTCAAATCTTAGGTTTTGGAATTACGGGTGATTAAAGTAGTCGCTTTGGATGTGTGGACAGCGATCCACCTAAGTTTGACATGAAATATAAAACAAATACGGAAGTGTGCCAACATGACGTACGCATAGGGTGATAGAATAGGACCAGAACTTCTGTATTATACCACCCAAGATACCGTAAAAACTTAGGTTTTGGAAATATGGCTGATTAAAGTAGTCGCTTTGAGATGTGCGGACAGCGATTTGTCTAAGTTTGACATGAAATATAAAATAAATACAGAAGTTTGCCAACATGACGTATACATAGGGTGATAAAATAGGACCAGAAATTTAGTATTATACCACCCAAGTTACCTTAAAAACTTAAGTTTTGGAAATATGGCTGATTAAAGTAGTCGCTTTGCGACGTGCGGACAACGATTTGTCTAAGTTTGACATGAAATTTAATAATAAATACGGAATTGTTGATACATGACGTACACATAGGGTGATAGAATAGGGCCAGAACTATAGTACTATACCAATCAGGTTATCGTCAAAACTTAGGTTTTGGAAATACGGGTGATTAAAATAGTCGCTTTGGATGTGTGGACAGCAATCCACTTAAGGTTGACATGAAATATAAAATAAATACGGAAGTGTGCCAACATGACGTACGCATAGGGTGATAGAATAGGACCAGAACTTCTGAATTATACCACCCAAGTTACCGTAAAAACTTAGGTTTTGGAAATATGGCTGATTAAAGTAGTCGTTTTGCGATGTGCGGACAGTGATTTGTCTAAGTTTGACATGAAATATAAAATAAATACGGAAGTTTGCCAACATGACGTACACATAGGTTGATAGAATAGGACCAGAACTATAGTATTATACCACTCAAGTTACCGTCAAATCTTACGTTTTGGAAATAGGGGTGATTAAAATAGTCGCTTTGCGATGTGCGGACAGCGATTTGTCCAAGTTTGACATGAATTATAAAATAAATACGGACGTGTGCCAACATGACGTACACATAGGATGATAGAATAGGACCAGAACTTTAGTACTATACCACACATGTTACCTTAAAAACGTAGGTTTTGGAAATATGGGTGATTAAATTAGTCGCTATACGATGTGCGGACAACGATTTGACTAAGTTTGACATGAAATTTAATAATAAATACGGAATTGTTGATACATGACGTACACATAGGGTGATAGAATAGGACCAGAACTATAGTACTATACCAATCAGGTTATCGTCAAAACTTAGGTTTTGGAAATACGGGTGATTAAAATAGTCGCTTTGGATGTGTGGACAGCAATCCACTTAAGGTTGACATGAAATATAAAATAAATACGGAAGTGTGCCAACATGACGTACGCATAGGGTGATAGAATAGGACCAGAACTTTACTACTATACCACCCAAGTTACCTTAAAAACTTAGGTTTTGGAAATATGGGTGATTAAATTAGTCGCTATACGATGTGCGGACAACGATTTGACTAAGTTTGACATGAAATTTAATAATAAATACGGAATTGTTGATACATGACGTACACATAGGGTGATAGAATAGGACCAGAACTATAGTACTATACCAATCAGGTTATCGTCAAAACTTAGGTTTTGGAAATACGGGTGATTAAAATAGTCGCTTTGGATGTGTGGACAGCAATCCACTTAAGGTTGACATGAAATATAAAATAAATACGGAAGTGTGCCAACATGACGTACGCATAGGGTGATAGAATAGGACCAGAACTTCTGAATTATACCACCCAAGTTACCGTAAAAACTTAGGTTTTGGAAATATGGCTGATTAAAGTAGTCGTTTTGCGATGTGCGGACAGTGATTTGTCTAAGTTTGACATGAAATATAAAATAAATACGGAAGTTTGCCAACATGACGTACACATAGGTTGATAGAATAGGACCAGAACTATAGTATTATACCACTCAAGTTACCGTCAAATCTTACGTTTTGGAAATAGGGGTGATTAAAATAGTCGTTTTGCGATGTGCGGACAGCGATTTGTCCAAGTTTGACATGAATTATAAAATAAATACGGACGTGTGCCAACATGACGTACACATAGGATGATAGAATAGGACCAGAACTTTAGTACTATACCACACATGTTACCTTAAAAACGTAGGTTTTGGAAATATGGGTGATTAAATTAGTCGCTATACGATGTGCGGACAACGATTTGACTAAGTTTGACATGAAATTTAATAATAAATACGGACTTGTGGATACATGACGTACACATATATGGTGATAGAATAGGGCCAGAACTATAGTATTATACCACTCAGGTTACAGGTAAAACTTAGGTTTTGGAAATACGGGTGATTAAAATAGCCGCTTTGGATGTGTGGACAGCGATCCACCTAAGTTTGACATGAAATATAAAATAAATACGGAAGTGTGCCAACAAGACGTACACATAAAGTGATAGATTAGGAACAGAACTTCTGTATTATTCCACCCAAGTTAACGTAAAAACTTAGGTTTTGAAATATGGCTGATTAAAGAAGTCGCTTTGCGATGTGCGGACAGCGATTTGTCTAATTTTGACATGAAATATAAAATAAATACGGAAGTGTGCCAACATGACGTACTCATAGGGTGATAGAATAGGACGAGAACTATAGTATTATACCACTCAGGTTACCGTCAAAACTTAGGTTTGGAAATACGGGTGATTAAAATAGTCGCTTTGGATGTGTGGACAGCGATCCACCTAAGTTTGACATGAAATATAAAATAAATACGGAAGTGTGCCAACATGACGTACGTATAGGGTGATAGAATAGGACCAGAACTTCTGTATTATACCACCCAAGTTACCGTAAAAACTTAGGTTTTGGAAATAAGGCTGATTAAAGTAGTCGAGTTGAGATGTGCGGACAGCGATTTGTCTAAGTGTGACATGAAATATAAAAAAATACGGAGGTGTTCAAACATGACGTACACATAGGATGATAGAATAGGTCCAGAACTTTAGTACTATACCACCCATGTTACCTTGAAAACTTAGGATTTGGAAATATGGGTGATTAAATTAGGCGCTTTGAGATGTGCGGACAGCGATTTGTCTAAGTTTGACATGAAATATAAAAATAAATCCGGAATTGTGGATACATGACGTACACATAGGGTGATAGAATAGGACCAGAACTTCTGAATTATACCACCCAAGTTACCGTAAAAACTTAGGTTTTGGAAATATGGCTGATTAAAGTAGTCGTTTTGCGATGTGCGGACAGTGATTTGTCTAAGTTTGACATGAAATATAAAATAAATACGGAAGTGTGCCAACATGACGTACACATAGGTTGATAGAATAGGACCAGAACTATAGTATTATACCACTCAAGTTACCGTCAAATCTTACGTTTTGGAAATAGGGGTGATTAAAATAGTCGCTTTGCGATGTGCGGACAGCGATTTGTCCAAGTTTGACATGAATTATAAAATAAATACGGACGTGTGCCAACATGACGTACACATAGGATGATAGAATAGGACCAGAACTTTAGTACTATACCACACATGTTACCTTAAAAACGTAGGATTTGGAAATATGGGTGATTAAATTTGTCGCTATACGATGTGCGGACAACGATTTGACTAAGTTTGACATGAAATTTAATAATAAATACGGACTTGTGGATACATGACGTACACATAGGGTGATAGAATAGGGCCAGAACTATAGTATTATACCACTCAGGTTACAGGTAAAACTTAGGTTTTGGAAATACGGGTGATTAAAATAGCCGCTTTGGATGTGTGGACAGCGATCCACCTAAGTTTGACATGAAATATAAAATAAATACGGAAGTGTGCCAACATGACGTACGTATAGGGTGATAGAATAGGACCAGAACGTCTGTATTATACCACCCAAGTTACCGTAAAAACTTAGGTTTTGGAAATAAGGCTGATTAAAGTAGTCGAGTTGAGATGTGCGGACAGCGGTTTGTCTAAGTTTGACATGAAATATAAAAAAATACGGAGGTGTTCAAACATGACGTACACATAGGATGATAGAATAGGTCCAGAACTTTAGTACTATACCACCCATGTTACCTTAAAAACTTAGGTTTTGGAAATAAGGCTGATTAAAGTAGTCGAGTTGAGATGTGCGGACAGCGATTTGTCTGAGTTTGACATGAAATATAAAATAAATACGGAAGTGTGCCAACATGACGTACACATAGGGTGATAGAATTGGACCAGAACTATAGTATTATACCACTCAAGTTACGTTCAAAACTTACGTTTTGGAAATAGGGGTGATTAAAATAGTCGCTTTGGATGTGTGGACAGCGATCCGCCTAAGTTTGACATGAAATATAAAATAAATACGGAAGTGTGCAAACATGACCTACGCATAGGATGATAGAATAGGACGAGAACTATAGTATTATACCACTCAGGTTACCGTCAAAACTTAGGTTTTGGAATTACGGGTGATTAAAATAGTCGCTTTGGATGTGTGGACAGCGATCCACCTAAGTTTGACATGAAATATAAAATAAATACGGAAGTGTGCCAACATGACGTACGTAAAGGGTGATAGAATAGGACCAGAACTTCTGTATTATACCACCCAAGTTACCTTAAAAACTTAGGATTTGGAAATATGGGTGATTAAATTAGGCGCTTTTTGATGTGCGGACAGCGATTTGTCTAAGTTTGACATGAAATATAAAAATAAATACGGAATTTTGGATACATGACGTACATATAGGGTGATAGAATAGGAACAGAACTATAGTATTATACCACTCAGGTTACCGTCAAATCTTAGGTTTTGGAATTACGGGTGATTAAAGTAGTCGCTTTGGATGTGTGGACAGCGATCCACCTAAGTTTGACATGAAATATAAAACAAATACGGAAGTGTGCCAACATGACGTACACATAGGGTGATAAAATAGGACCAGAAATTTAGTATTATACCACCCAAGTTACCTTAAAAACTTAGGTTTTGGAAATATGGGTGATTAAATTAGTCGCTATGCGATGTGCGGACAACGTTTTGTCTAAGTTTGACATGAAATATAAAAATAAATACGGAATTGTGGATACATGACGTACACATAGGGTGATAGAATAGGAACACAACTATAGTATTATACCACTCATTTTACTGTCAAAACTTAGGTTTTGGAAATATGGGTGATTAAAATAGTCGCTTTGGATGTGTGGACAGCGATCCGCCTAAGTTTGACATGAAATATAAAATAAATACGCAAGTGTGCCAACAAGACGTACACATAGGATGAAAGAATAGGACCAGAACTTTAGTACTATACCACCCAAGTTACCTTAAAAACTTAAGTTTTGGAAATATGGGTGATTAAATTAGTCGCTATGCGATGTGCGGACAACGATTTGTCTAAGTTTGACATGAAATATAAAAATAAATACGGAAGTGTGCCAACATTACGTACCTATTGGGTGATAGAATAGGACCAGAACGTCTGTATTATACCACCCAAGTTACCGTAAAAACTTAGGTTTTGGAAATATGGCTGATTAAAGTAGTCGCTTTGCGACGTGCGGACAACGATTTGTCTAAGTTTGACATGAAATATAAAAAAATACGGACGTGTGCCAACATGACGTACACATAGGATGATAGAATAGGACCAGAACTTTACTACTATACCACCCAAGTTACCTTAAAAACTTAGGTTTTGGAAATATGGGTGATTAAATTAGTCGCTATACGATGTGCGGACAACGATTTGACTAAGTTTGACATGAAATTTAATAATAAATACGGAATTGTGGATACATGACGTACACATAGGGTGATAGAATAGGACCAGAACTATAGTACTATACCACTCAGGTTATCGTCAAAACTTAGGTTTTGGAAATACGGGTGATTAAAATAGTCGCTTTGGATGTGTGGACAGCGATCCACTTAAGGTTGACATGAAATATAAAATAAATACGGAAGTGTGCCAACATGACGTACGCATAGGGTGATAGAATAGGACCAGAACTTCTGAATTATACCACCCAAGTTACCGTAAAAACTTAGGTTTTGGAAATATGGCTGATTAAAGTAGTCGTTTTGCGATGTGCGGACAGTGATTTGTCTAAGTTTGACATGAAATATAAAATAAATACGGAAGTTTGCCAACATGACGTACACATAGGTTGATAGAATAGGACCAGAACTATAGTATTATACCACTCAAGTTACCGTCAAATCTTACGTTTTGGAAATAGGGGTGATTAAAATAGTCGCTTTGCGATGTGCGGACAGCGATTTGTCCAAGTTTTACATGAATTATAAAATAAATACGGACGTGTGCCAACATGACGTACACATAGGATGATAGAATAGGACCAGAACTTTAGTACTATACCACACATGTTACCTTAAAAACGTAGGTTTTGGAAATATGGGTGATTAAATTAGTCGCTATACGATGTGCGGACAACGATTTGACTAAGTTTGACATGAGATTTAATAATAAATACGGACTTGTGGATACATGACGTACACATATATGGTGATAGAATAGGGCCAGAACTATAGTATTATACCACTCAGGTTACAGGTAAAACTTAGGTTTTGGAAATACGGGTGATTAAAATAGCCGCTTTGGATGTGTGGACAGCGATCCACCTAAGTTTGACATGAAATATAAAATAAATACGGAAGTGTGCCAACAAGACGTACACATAAAGTGATAGATTAGGAACAGAACTTCTGTATTATTCCACCCAAGTTAACGTAAAAACTTAGGTTTTGAAATATGGCTGATTAAAGAAGTCGCTTTGCGATGTGCGGACAGCGATTTGTCTAAGTTTGACATGAAATATAAAATAAATACGGAAGTGTGCCAACATGACGTACTCATAGGGTGATAGAATAGGACGAGAACTATAGTATTATACCACTCAGGTTACCGTCAAAACCTAGGTTTGGAATAACGGGGGATTAAAATAGTCGCTTTGGATGTGTGGACAGCGATCCACCTAAGTTTGACATGAAATATAAAATAAATACGGAAGTTTGCCGACATGACGTACGTATAGGGTGATAGAATAGGACCAGAACTTCTGTATTATACCACCCAAGTTACCGTAAAAACTTAGGTTTTGGAAATAAGGCTGATTAAAGTAGTCGAGTTGAGATGTGCGGACAGCGATTTGTCCAAGTGTGACATGAAATATAAAAAAATACGGAGGTGTTCAAACATGACGTACACATAGGATGATAGAATAGGTCCAGAACTTTAGTACTATACCACCCATGTTACCTTAAAAACTTAGGATTTGGAAATATGGGTGATTAAATTAGGCGCTTTGAGATGTGCGGACAGCGATTTGTCTAAGTTTGACATGAAATATAAAAATAAATCCGGAATTGTGGATACATGACGTACACATAGGGTGATAGAATAGGACCAGAACTTCTGTATTATACCACCCAAGTTACCGTAAAAACTTAGGTTTTGGAAATATGGCTGATTAAAGTAGTCGCTTTGAGATGTGCGGACAGCGATTTGTCTAAGTTTGACATGAAATATAAAAAAAATACAGACGTGTGCCAACATGACGTACACATAGGGTGATAAAGTAGGACCAGAAATTTAGTATTATACCACCCAAATTACCTTAAAAACTTAGGTTTTGGAAATATGGGTGATTAAATTAGTCGCTATGCGATGTGCGGACAACGATTTGTCTAAGTTTGACATGAAATATAAAAATAAATACGGAATTGTGGATACATGACGTACACATAGGGTGATAGAATAGGAACAGAACTATAGTATTATACCACTCAGGTTACCGTCAAAACTTAGGTTTTGGAAATATGGGTGATTAAAATAGTCGCTTTGGATGTGTGGACAGCGATCCGCCTAAGTTTGACATGAAATATAAAATAAATACGGAAGTGTGCCAACAAGACGTACACATAGGATGAAAGAATAGGACCAGAACTTTAGTACTATACCACCCAAGTTACCTTAAAAACTTAGGTTTTGGAAATATGGGTGATTAAATTAGTCGCTATACGATGTGCGGACAACGATTTGTCTAAGTTTGACATGAAATATAAAAATAAATACGGAAGTGTGCCAACATTACGTACCTATTGGGTGATAGAATAGGACCAGAACTTCTGTATTATACCACCCAAGTTACCGTAAAAACTTAGGTTTTGGAAATACGGCTGATTAAAGTAGTCGCTTTGCGACGTGCGGACAGCGATTTGTCTAAGTTTGACATGAAATATAAAAGAATACGGACGTGTGCCAACATGACCTACACATAGGATGATAGAATAGGACCAGAACTTTACTACTATACCACCCAAATTACCTTAAAAACTTAGGTTATGGAAATATGGGTGATTAAATTAGTCGCTATACGATGTGCGGACAACGATTTGACTAAGTTTGACATGAAATTTAATAATAAATACGGAATTGTGGATACATGACGTACACATAGGGTGATAGAATAGGACCAGAACTATAGTATTATACCACTCAAGTTACCGTCAAATCTTACGTTTTGGAAATAGGGGTGATTAAAATAGTCGCTTTGGATGTGTGGACAGCGATCCACTTAAGGTTGACATGAAATATAAAATAAATACGGAAGTGTGCCAACATGACGTACGCATAGGGTGATAGAATAGGACCAGAACTTCTGTATTATACCACCCAAGTTACCGTAAAAACTTAGGTTTTGGAAATATGGCTGATTAAAGTAGTCGTTTTGCGATGTGCGGACAGCGATTTGTCTAAGTTTGACATGAAATATAAAATAAATACGGAAGTTTGACAACATGACGTACACATAAGTTGATAGAATAGGACCAGAACTATAGTATTATACCACTCAAGTTACCGTCAAATCTTACGTTTTGGAAATAGGGGTGATTAAAATAGTCGCTTTGGATGTGTGGACAGCGATCCACCTAAGTTTGACATGAAATATAAAACAATTACGGAAGTGTGCTAACATGACGTACGCATAGGGTGATAGAATAGGACCAGAACTTCTGTATTATACCACCCAAGTTACCGTAAAAACTTAGGTTTTGGAAATATGGCTGATTAAAGTAGTCGCTTTGAGATGTGCGGAAAGCGATTTGTCTAAGTTTGACATGAAATATAAAATAAATACGGAAGTGTGCCAACATGACGTACACATAGGTTGATAGAATAGGACCAGAACTATAGTATTATACCACTCAGGTTACCCTCAAAACTTAGGTTTTGGAATTACGGGTGATTAAAGTAGTCGCTTTGGATGTGTGGACAGCGATCCACTTAAGGTTGACATGAAATATAAAATAAATACGGAAGTGTGCCAACATGACGTACGCATAGGGTGATAGAATAGGACCAGAACTTCTGTATTATACCACCCAAGTTACCGTAAAAACCTAGGTTTAGGAAATATGGCTGATTAAAGTAGTCGCATTGCGATGTGCGGACAGCGATTTGTCTGTTTGACATAAATTATATAAAAAATACGGAGGTGTGCCAACATGACGTACACCTTGTATTATAGAATAAGACCTGAACTTTAGTACTATACCACCCTAGTTACCTTAAAAACTTAGGTTTTGGAAATATGGGTGGTTAAATTAGTCGCCATAAGATGTGCGGACAACGTTTTTTCTAAGTTTCACATGAAATATAAAAATAAATACGGAATTCTGGATACATGACGTACACATAGGATGATAGAATAGAAGCAGAACTATAGTATTATACCACTCTGGTTACCGTTAAAACTTAGGTTTTGGAAATATGGGTGATTAAAATGGTCGCTTTGGATGTGTGGACAGCGATCCGCCTGTTTGACATGAAATATAAAATAAATACGGAAGTGTGCAAACATGACGTACACATAGGTTGATAGAATAGGACCAGAACTTCTGTATTATACCACCCAAATTACCATAAAAACGTAGGTTTTGGAAATATGGCTGATTAAAGTAGTCGCTTTGCGTTGTGCGGACAGCGATTTGTCTGAGTTTGACATGAAATATAAAATAAATACGGAAGTGTGCCAACATGACGTACACATAGGGTGATAGAATTGGACCAGAACTATAGTATTATACCACTCAAGTTACCTTCAAAACTTACGTTTTGGAAATAGGGGTGATTAAAATAGTCGCTTTGGATGTGTGGACAGCGATCCGCCTAAGTTTGACATGAAATATAAAATAAATACGGAAGTGTGCCAACATGACGTACGTATAGGGTGATAGAATAGGACCGGAACTTCTGTATTATACCACCCAAGTTACCGTAAAAACTTAGGTTTTGTAAATAAGGCCGATTAAAATAGTCGAGTTGAGATGTGCGGACAGCGATTTGTCTAAGTTTGACATGATATATAAAAAAATACGGAGGTGTTCAAACATGACGTACACATAGGATGATAGAATAGGTCCAGAACTTCAGTACTATACCACCCATGTTACCTTAAAAACTTAGGATTTGGAAATATAGGTGATTAAATTAGGCGCTATGCGATGTGCGGACAACGATTTGTCTAAGTTTACATTAAATATAAAAATTAATACTGAATTGTGGATACATGACGTACACATAGGATGATAGAATAGGACCAGAACTATAGTATTATACCACTCAAGTTACCTTCAAAACTTACGTTTTGGAAATAGTGGTGATTAAAATAGTCGCTTTGGATGTGTGGACAGCGATCCGCCTAAGTTTGACATGAAATATAAAATAAATACGGAAGTGTGCAAACATGACGTACACATAGGTTGATAGAATAGGACCATAACTTCTGTATTATACCACCCAAGTTACCGTAAAAACGTAGGTTTTGGAAATATAGCTGATTAAAGTAGTCGCTATGCGACGTGCGGACAGCGATTTGTCTGTTTGACATAAAATATATAAAAACTACGGAGGTGTGCCAACATGACGTACACATAGGATGATAGAATAAGACCAGAACTTTAGTACTATACCACCCAAGTTACCTTAAAAACTTAGGTTTTGGAAATATGGGTGAGTAAATTAGTCGCTATACGATGTGCGGACAACGATTTGATAAAGTTTGACATGAAATTTAAAATAAATACGGAAGTGTGCCAGCATGACGTACACATAGGTGAAAGAATAAGACCAGAACTTTAGTACTATACCACCCAAGTTACCTTAAAAACTTAGGTTTTGGAAATATGGGTGATTAAATTAGTCGCTATGCGATGTGCGGACAACGATTTGTCTAAGTATGACATGAAATATAAATATAAATACGGAAGAGTGCCAACATTACGTACTCATAGCGTGATAAAATAGGACCCGAACTTCTGTATTATACAACCCAAGTTACCGTAAAAACTTAGGTTTTGGAAATATGGCTGATTACAGTAGTAGCTTTGCGATGTGCGGACAGCGATTTGTCTAAGTTTGACATGAAATATAAAATAAATACGGAAGTGTGCCAACATGACGTACACATAGGGTGATAGAATTGGACCAGAACTATAGTTTTATACCAATCAAGTTACCTTCAAAACTTACGTTTTGGAAATAGTGGTAATTAAAATAGTCGCTTTGGATGTGTGGACAGCGATCCGCCTAAGTTTGACATGAAATATAAAATAAATACGGAAGTGTGCAAACATGACGTACACATAGGTTGATAGAATAGGACCAGAACTTCTGTATTATACCACCCAAGTTACCGTAAAAACGTAGGTTTTGGAAATATGGCTGATTAAAGTAGTCGCTTTGCGATGTGCGGACAGCGATTTGTCTGAGTTTGACATGAAATATAAAATAAATACGGAAGTGTGCCAACATGACGTACACATAGGGTGATAGAATTGGACCAGAACTATAGTATTATACCACTCAAGTTACCTTCAAAACTTACGTTTTGGAAATAGGGGTGATTAAAATAGTCGCTTTGGATGTGTGGACAGCGATCCGCCTAAGTTTGACATGAAATATAAAATAAATACGGAAGTGTGCAAACATGACGTACGGATAGGGTGATAGAATAGGACGAGAACTATAGTATTATACCACTCAAGTTACCGTCAAAACTTAGGTTTAGGAAATACGGGTGATTAAAATAGTCGCTTTGGATGTGTGGACAGCGATCCACCTAAGTTTGACATGAAATATAAAATAAATACGGAAGTGTGCCAACATGACGTACGTATAGGGTGATTGAATAGGACCAGAACTTCTGTATTATACCACCCAAGTTACCGTAAAAACCTAGGTTTTGGAAATATGGCTGATTAAAGTAGTCGCATTAAGATGTGCGGTCAGCGATTTGTCTGTTTGACATTAAATATATAAAAAATACGGAGGTGTGCCAACATGACGTACACATAGGATGATAGAATAAGACCAGAACTTTAGTACTATACATCCCAAGTTACCTTAAAAACTTAGGTTTTGGAAATATGGGTGAGTAAATTAGTCGCTATAATATGTGCGGACAACGATTTGATAAAGTTTGACATGAATTTTAAAATAAATACGGAAGTGTGCCAGCATGACTTACACATAGGATGAAAGAATAGGACCAGAAATTTAGTACTATACCACCCAAGTTACCTTAAAAACTTAGGTTTTGGAAATATGGGTGATTAAATTATTCGCTATGCGATGTGCGGACAACGATTTTTCTAAGTTTGACATGAAATATAAAAATAAATACGGAATTGTGGATACATGACGTACACATAGGGTGATATAATTGGACCAGAACTATAGTTTTATACCACTCAAGTTACCTTCAAAACTTACGTTTTGGAAATAGTGGTGATTAAAATAGTCGCTTAGGATGTGTGGACAGCGATCCGCCAGTTTGACATGAAATATAAAATAAATACGGAAGTGTGCCAGCATGACGTACACATAGGTGAAAGAATAAGACCAGAACTTTAGTACTATACCACCCAAGTTACCTTAAAAACTTAGGTTTTGGAAATATGGGTGATTAAATTAGTCGCTATGCGATGTGCGGACAACGATTTGTCTAAGTGTGACATGAAATATAAATATAAATACGGAAGAGTGCCAACATTACGTACTCATAGCGTGATAAAATAGGACCAGAACTTCTGTATTATATAACCCAAGTTACCGTAAAAACTTAGGTTTTGGAAATATGGCTGATTACAGTAGTAGCTTTGCGATGTGCGGACAGCGATTTGTCTAAGTTTGACATGAAATATAAAATAAATACGGAAGTGTGCCAACATGACGTACACATAGGGTGATAGAATTGGACCAGAACTATAGTTTTATACCAATCAAGTTACCTTCAAAACTTACGTTTTGGAAATAGTGGTAATTAAAATAGTCGCCTTGGATGTGTGGACAGCGATCCGCCTAAGTTTGACATGAAATATAAAATAAATACGGAAGTGTGCAAACATGACGTACACATAGGTTGATAGAATAGGACCAGAACTTCTGTATTATACCACCCAAGTTACCGTAAAAACGTAGGTTTTGGAAATATGGCTGATTAAAGTAGTCGCTTTGCGATGTGCGGACAGCGATTTGTCTGAGTTTGACATGAAATATAAAATAAATACGGAAGTGTGCCAACATGACGTACACATAGGGTGATAGAATTGGACCAGAACTATAGTATTATACCACTCAAGTTACCTTCAAAACTTACGTTTTGGAAATAGGGGTGATTAAAATAGTCGCTTTGGATGTGTGGACAGCGATCCGCCTAAGTTTGACATGAAATATAAAATAAATACGGAAGTGTGCAAACATGACGTACGGATAGGGTGATAGAATAGGACGAGAACTATAGTATTATACCACTCAAGTTACCGTCAAAACTTAGGTTTTGGAAATACGGGTGATTAAAATAGTCGCTTTGGATGTGTGGACAGCGATCCACCTAAGTTTGACATGAAATATAAATTAAATACGGAAGTGTGCCAACATGACGTACGTATAGGGTGATAGAATAGGACCAGAACTTCTGTATTATACCACCCAAGTTACCGTAAAAACCTAGGTTTTGGAAATATGGCTGATTAAAGTAGTCGCATTAAGATGTGCGGTCAGCGATTTGTCTGTTTGACATAAAATATATAAAAAATACGGAGGTGTGCCAACATGACGTACACATAGGATGATAGAATAAGACCAGAACTTTAGTACTATACATCCCAAGTTACCTTAAAAACTTAGGTTTTGGAAATATGGGTGAGTAAATTAGTCGCTATAATATGTGCGGACAACGATTTGATAAAGTTTGACATGAAATTTAAAATAAATACGGAAGTGTGCCAGCATGACTTACACATAGGATGAAAGAATAGGACCAGAAATTTAGTACTATACCACCCAAGTTACCTTAAAAACTTAGGTTTTGGAAATATGGGTGATTAAATTATTCGCTATGCGATGTGCGGACAACGATTTTTCTAAGTTTGACATGAAATATAAAAATAAATACGGAATTGTGGATACATGACGTACACATAGGGTGATAGAATGGACCAGAACTATAGTTTTTATACCACTCAAGTTACCTTCAAAACTTACGTTATGGAAATAGTGGTGATTAAAATAGTCGCTTTGGATGTGTGGACAGCGATCCGCCTGTTTGACATGAAATATAAAATAAATATGGAAGTGTTCCAGCCTGACGTACACATAGGATGAAAGAATAAGACCAGAACTTTAGTACTATACCACCCAAGTTACCTTAAAAACTTAGGTTTTGGAAATATGGGTGATTAAATTAGTCGCTATGCGATGTGCGGACAACGATTTGTCTAAGTATGACATGAAATATAAATATAAATACGGAAGGATGCCAATATTACGTACTCATAGCGTGATAAAATAGGACCAGAACTTCTGTATTATACCACCCAAGTTACCGTAAAATTTTAGGTTTTGGAAATATGGCTGATTATAGTATTCGCTTTGCGATGTGCGGACAGCGATTTGTCCAAGTTTGACATGAATTATAAAATAAATACGGAAGTGTGCCAACATGACGTACACATAGGTTGATAGAATAGGACCAGAACTATAGTATTATACCACTCAGGTTACCGTAAAAACTTAGGTTTTGGAATTACGGGTGATTAAAGTAGTCGCTTTGGATGTGTGGACAGCGATCCACTTAAGGTTGACATGAAATATAAAATAAATACGGAAGTGTGCCAACATGACGTACGCATAGGGTGATAGAATAGGACCAGAACTTCTGTATTATACCACCCAAGTTACCGTAAAAACCTAGGTTTTGGAAATATGGCTGATTAAAGTAGTCGCATTGCGATGTGCGGACAGCGATTTGTATGTTTGACATAAAATATATAAAAAATACGGAGGTGTGCCAACATGACGTACACATAGGATGATAGAATAAGACAAGAACTTCTGTACTATACCACCCAAGTTACCTTAAAAACTTAGGTTTTGGAAATATGGAAGCTTAAATTAGTCGCTATGCGATGTGCAGACAACGATTTGTCTAAGTATGACATGAAATATAAATATAAATACGGAAGTGTGCCAACATTACGTACACATAGCGTGATAAAATAGGACCAGAAGTTCTGTATTATACCACCCAAGTTACCGTAAAAACTTAGGTTTTGGAAATATGGCTGATTACATTAGTCGCTTTGCGATGTGCGGACAGCAATTTGTCTAAGTTTGACATGAAATATAAAATAAATACGGAAGTGTGCCAACATGACGTACACATAGGGTGATAGAATTGGACCAGAACTATAGTTTTATACCACTCAAGTTACCTTCAAAACTTACGTTTTGGAAATAGTGGTGATTAAAATAGTCGCTTTGGATGTGTGGACAGCGATCCGCCTAAGTTTGACATGAAATATAAAATAAATACGGAAGTGTGCAAACATGACGTACACATAGGTTGATAGAATACGACCAGAACTTCTGTATTATACAACCCAAGTTACCGTAAAAACGTAGGTTTTGGAAATATGGCTGATTAAAGTAGTCGCTTTGCGTTATGCGGACAGCGATTTGTCTGAGTTTGACATGAAATATAAAATAAATACGGAAATGTGCCAACATGACGTGCACATAGGGTGATAGAATTGGACCAGAACTATAGTATTATACCACTCAAGTTACCTTCAAAACTTACGTTTTGGAAATTAGGGTGATTAAAATAGTCGCTTTGGATGTGTGGACAGCAACCCGCCTAAGTTTGACATGAAATATAAAATAAATACGGAAGTGTGCAAACATGACGTACGCATAGGGTGATAGAATAGGACGAGAACTATAGTATTATACCACTCAGGTTACCGTCAAAACTTAGGTTTTGGAAATATGGGTGATTAAATTAGTCGCTTTGGATGTGTGGACAGCGATCCACCTAAGTTTGACATAGAATACATAATAAATACGGAAGTGTGCCAACATGACGTACGTATAGGGTGATAGAATAGGACCAGAACTTCTGTATTATACCACCCAAGTTACCGTAAAAACGTAGGTTTTGGAAATAAGGCCGATTAAAATAGTCGAGTTGAGATGTGCGGACAGCGATTTGTCTAAGTTTGACATGAAATATAAAAAAAATACGGAGGTGTTCAAACATGACGAACACATAGGATGATAGAATAGGTCCAGAACTTTAGTACTATACCACCCATGTTACCTTAAAAACTTAGGATTTGGAAATATAGGTGATTAAATTAGGCGCTATGGGATGTGCGGACAACGATTTGTCTAAGTTTACATTAAATATAAAAATTAATACTGAATTGTGGATACATGACGTACACATAGGGTGATAGAATAGGACCAGAACTATAGTATCATACCACTCAAGTTACCTTCAAAACTTACGTTTTGGAAATAGTGGTGATTAAAATAGTCGCTTTGGATGTGTGGACAGCGATCCGCCTAAGTTTGACATGAAATATAAAATAAATACGGAAGTGTGCAAACATGACGTACACATAGGTTGATAGAATAGGTCCAGAACTTCTGTATTATACCACCCATGTTAACGTAAAAACGTAGGTTTTGGAAATATGGCTGATTAAAGTAGTCGCTATGCGACGTGCGGACAGCGATTTGTCTAAGTTTGACATGAAATATAAAATAAATACGGAAGTGTGCCAACATGACTTACACATAGGATGATAGAATAGGTCCAGAACTTTAGTACTATTCCACTCAGGTTACCTTCAAAACTTAGGTTTTGGAAATATGGGTGAGTAAATTAGTCGCTATACGATGTGCGGACAACGATTTGATAAAGTTTGACATGAAATATAAAATAAATACGGAAGTGTGCCAACATGACATACGCATAGGGTGATAGAATAGGACCAGAACGTCTGAATTATACCACCCAAGTTACCGTAAAAACCTATGTTTTGGAAATATGACTGATTAAAGTAGTCGCATTGCGATGTGCGGACAGCGATTTGTCTGTTTGACATAAAATATATAAAAAATACGGAGGTGTGCCAACATGACGTACACATAAGATGATAGAATAAGACCAGAACTTTAGTACTATACATCCCAAGTTACCTTAAAAACTTAGGTTTTGGAAATATGGGTGAGTAAATTAGTCGCTATACGATGTGCGGACAACGATTTGATAAAGTTTGACATGAAATTTAAAATAAATACGGAAGTGTGCCAGCATGACTTACACATAGGATGAAAGAATAGGACCAGACATTTAGTACTATACCACCCAAGTTACCTTAAAAACTTAGGTTTTGGAAATATGGGTGATTAAATTATTCGCTATGCGATGTGCGGACAACGATTTTTCTAAGTTTGACATGAAATATAAAAATAAATACGGAATTGTGAATACATGACGTACACATAGGGTGATAGAATTTGACCAGAACTATAGTTTTATACCACTCAAGTTACCTTCAAAACTTACGTTTTGGAAATAGTGGTGATTAAAATAGTCGCTTTGGATGTGTGGACAGCGATCCGTCTGTTTGACATGAAATATAAAATAAATACGGAAGTGTGCCAGCATGACGTACACATAGGTGAAAGAATAAGACCAGAACTTTAGTACTATACCACCCAAGTTACCTTAAAAACTTAGGTTTTGGAAATATGGGTGATTAAATTAGTCGCTATGCGATGTGCGGACAACGATTTGTCTAAGTATGACATGAAATATAAATATAAATACGGAAGAGTGCCAACATTACGTACTCATAGCGTGATAAAATAGGACCAGAACTTCTGTATTATACCACCCAAGTTACCGTAAAAACGTAGGTTTTGGAAATATGGCTGATTAAAGTAGTCGCTTTGCGATGTGCGGACAGCGATTTGTCTGAGTTTGACATGAAATATAAAATAATTACGGAAGTGTGCCAACATGACGTACACATAGGGTGATAGAATTGGACCAGAACTATAGTATTATACCACTCAAGTTACCTTCAAAACTTACGTTTTGGAAATAGGGGTGATTAAAATAGTCGCTTTGGATGTGTGGACAGCGATCCGCCTAAGTTTGACATGAAATATAAAATAAATACGGAAGTGTGCAAACATGACGTACGCATAGGGTGATAGAATAGGACGAGAACTATAGTATTATACCACTCAAGTTACCGTCAAAACTTAGGTTTTGGAAATACGGGTGATTAAAATAGTCGCTTTGGATGTGTGGACAGCGATCCACCTAAGTTTGACATGAAATACAAAATAAATACGGAAGTGTGCCAACATGACGTACGTATAGGGTGATAGAATAGGACCAGAACTTCTGTATTATACCACCCAAGTTACCGTAAAAACCTAGGTTTTGGAAATATGGCTGATTAAAGTAGTCGCATTAAGATGTGCGGTCAGCGATTTGTCTGTTTGACATAAAATATTTAAAAAATACGGAGGTGTGCCAACATGACGTACACATAGGATGATAGAATAAGACCAGAACTTAAGTACTATAAATCCCAAGTTACCTTAAAAACTTAGGTTTTGGAAATATGGGTGAGTAAATTAGTCGCTATAATATGTGCGGACAACGATTTGATAAAGATTGACATGAAATTTAAAATAAATACGGAAGTGTGCCAGCATGACTTACACATAGGATGAAAGAATAGGACCAGAAATTTAGTACTATACCACCCAAGTTACCTAAAAAACTTAGGTTTTGGAAATATGGGTGATTAAATTATTCGCTATGCGATGTGCGGACAACGATTTTTCTAAGTTTGACATGAAATATAAAAATAAATATGGAATTGTGGATACATAACGTACACATAGGGTGATAGAATTGGACGAGAACGATAGTTTTATACCACTCAAGTTACCTTCAAAACTTACGTTTTGGAAATAGTGGTGATTAAAATAGTCGCTTTGGATGTGTGTACAGCGATCCGCCTGTTTGACATGAAATATAAAATAAATACGGAAGTGTTCCAGCATGACGTACATATAGGATGAAAGAATAAGACCAGAACCTTAGTACTATACCACCCAAGTTACCTTAAAACTTAGGTTTTGGAAATATGGGTGATTAAATTAGTCGCTATGCGATGTGCGGACAACGATTTGTCTAAGTATGACATGAAATATAAATATAAATACGGAAGGATGCCAATATTACGTACTCATAGCGTGATAAAATAGGACCAGAACTTCTGTATTATACCACCCAAGTTACCGTAAAAACTTAGGTTTTGGAAATATGGCTGATTACAGTAGTCGCTTTGCGATGTGCGGACAGCGATTTGTCTAAGTTTGACATGAAATATAAAATAAATACGGAAGTGTGCCAACATGACGTACACATAGGGTGATAGAATTGGACCAGAACTATAGTTTTATACCACTCAAGTTACCTTCAAAACTTACGTTTAGGAAATAGTGGTGATTAAAATAGTCGCTTTGGATGTGTGGACAGCGATCCGCCTAAGTTTGACATGAAATATAAAATAAATACGGAAGTGTGCAAACATGACGTACACATAGGTTGATAGAATAGGACCAGAACTTCTGTATTATACCACCCAAGTGACCGTAAAAACGTAGGTTTTGGAAATATGGCTGATTAAAGTAGTCGCTTTGCGATGTGCGGACAGCGATTTGTCTGAGTTTGACATGAAATATAAAATAAATACGGAAGTGTGCAAACATGACGTACGCATAGGGTGATAGAATAGGACGAGAACTATAGTATTATACCACTCAGGTTACCGTCAAAACTTAGGTTTTGGAAATACGGTCGATTAAAATAGTCGCTTTGAATGTGTGGACAGCGATCCACCTAAGTTTGACATGAAATACAAAATAAATACGGAACTGTGCCAACATGACGTACGTATAGGTTGATAGAATAGGACCAGAACTTCTGTATTATACCACCCAAGTTATTGTAAAAACTTAGGTTTTGGAAATAAGGCCGATTAAAATAGTCGAGTTGAGATGTGCGGACAGCGATTTGTCTAAGTTTGACATGAAAATATAAAAAAAATACGGAGGTGTTCAAACATGACTTACACATAGGATGATAGAATAGGTCCAGAACTTAAGTACTATACCACCCATGTTAACTTAAAACCTTAGGACTTGGAAATATAGGTGATTAAATTAGGCGCTATGCGATGTGCGGACAACGATTTGTCTAAGTTTACATTAAATATAAAAATTAATACTGAATTGTGGATACATGACGTACACATAGGGTGATAGAATAGGACCAGAACTATAGTATTATACCACTCAAGTTACTTTCAAAACTTACGTTTTGGAATTACGGTCGATTAAAATAGTCGCTTTGAATGTGTGGACAGCGATCCACCTAAGTTTGACATGAAATACAAAATAAATACGGAACTGTGCCAACATGACGTACGTATAGGTTGATAGAATAGGACCAGAACTTCTGTATTATACCACCCAAGTTATTGTAAAAACTTAGGTTTTGGAAATAAGGCCGATTAAAATAGTCGAGTTGAGATGTGCGGACAGCGATTTGTCTAAGTTTGACATGAAAATATAAAAAAAATACGGAGGTGTTCAAACATGACTTACACATAGGATGATAGAATAGGTCCAGAACTTAAGTACTATACCACCCATGTTAACTTAAAACCTTAGGACTTGGAAATATAGGTGATTAAATTAGGCGCTATGCGATGTGCGGACAACGATTTGTCTAAGTTTACATTAAATATAAAAATTAATACTGAATTGTGGATACATGACGTACACATAGGGTGATAGAATTGGACCAGAACTATAGTTTTATACCAATCAAGTTACCTTCAAAACTTACGTTTTGGAAATAGTGGTAATTAAAATAGTCGCTTTGGATGTGTGGACAGCGATCCGCCTAAGTTTGACATGAAATATAAAATAAATACGGAAGTGTGCAAACATGACGTACACATAGGTTGATAGAATAGGACCAGAACTTCTGTATTATACCACCCAAGTTACCGTAAAAACGTAGGTTTTGGAAATATGGCTGATTAAAGTAGTCGCTTTGCGATGTGCGGACAGCGATTTGTCTGAGTTTGACATGAAATATAAAATAAATACGGAAGTGTGCCAACATGACGTACACATAGGGTGATAGAATTGGACCAGAACTATAGTATTATACCACTCAAGTTACCTTCAAAACTTACGTTTTGGAAATAGGGGTGATTAAAATAGTCGCTTTGGATGTGTGGACAGCGATCCGCCTAAGTTTGACATGAAATATAAAATAAATACGGAAGTGTGCAAACATGACGTACGGATAGGGTGATAGAATAGGACGAGAACTATAGTATTATACCACTCAAGTTACCGTCAAAACTTAGGTTTTGGAAATACGGGTGATTAAAATAGTCGCTTTGGATGTGTGGACAGCGATCCACCTAAGTTTGACATGAAATATAAATTAAATACGGAAGTGTGCCAACATGACGTACGTATAGGGTGATAGAATAGGACCAGAACTTCTGTATTATACCACCCAAGTTACCGTAAAAACCTAGGTTTTGGAAATATGGCTGATTAAAGTAGTCGCATTAAGATGTGCGGTCAGCGATTTGTCTGTTTGACATAAAATATATAAAAAATACGGAGGTGTGCCAACATGACGTACACATAGGATGATAGAATAAGACCAGAACTTTAGTACTATACATCCCAAGTTACCTTAAAAACTTAGGTTTTGGAAATATGGGTGAGTAAATTAGTCGCTATAATATGTGCGGACAACGATTTGATAAAGTTTGACATGAAATTTAAAATAAATACGGAAGTGTGCCAGCATGACTTACACATAGGATGAAAGAATAGGACCAGAAATTTAGTACTATACCACCCAAGTTACCTTAAAAACTTAGGTTTTGGAAATATGGGTGATTAAATTATTCGCTATGCGATGTGCGGACAACGATTTTTTTAAGTTTGACATGAAATATAAAAATAAATACGGAATTGTGGATACATGACGTACACATAGGGTGATAGAATTGGACCAGAACTATAGTTTTATACCACTCAAGTTACCTTCAAAACTTACGTTATGGAAATAGTGGTGATTAAAATAGTCGCTTTGGATGTGTGGACAGCGATCCGCCTGTTTGACATGAAATATAAAATAAATATGGAAGTGTTCCAGCCTGACGTACACATAGGATGAAAGAATAAGACCAGAACTTTAGTACTATACCACCCAAGTTACCTTAAAAACTTAGGTTTTGGAAATATGGGTGATTAAATTAGTCGCTATGCGATGTGCGGACAACGATTTGTCTAAGTATGACATGAAATATAAATATAAATACGGAAGGATGCCAATATTACGTACTCATAGCGTGATAAAATAGGACCAGAACTTCTGTATTATACCACCCAAGTTACCGTAAAATTTTAGGTTTTGGAAATATGGCTGATTATAGTATTCGCTTTGCGATGTGCGGACAGCGATTTGTCCAAGTTTGACATGAATTATAAAATAAATACGGAAGTGTGCCAACATGACGTACACATAGGTTGATAGAATAGGACCAGAACTATAGTATTATACCACTCAGGTTACCGTAAAAACTTAGGTTTTGGAATTACGGGTGATTAAAGTAGTCGCTTTGGATGTGTGGACAGCGATCCACTTAAGGTTGACATGAAATATAAAATAAATACGGAAGTGTGCCAACATGACGTACGCATAGGGTGATAGAATAGGACCAGAACTTCTGTATTATACCACCCAAGTTACCGTAAAAACCTAGGTTTTGGAAATATGGCTGATTAAAGTAGTCGCATTGCGATGTGCGGACAGCGATTTGTATGTTTGACATAAAATATATAAAAAATACGGAGGTGTGCCAACATGACGTACACATAGGATGATAGAATAAGACAAGAACTTCTGTACTATACCACCCAAGTTACCTTAAAAACTTAGGTTTTGGAAATATGGAAGCTTAAATTAGTCGCTATGCGATGTGCAGACAACGATTTGTCTAAGTATGACATGAAATATAAATATAAATACGGAAGTGTGCCAACATTACGTACACATAGCGTGATAAAATAGGACCAGAAGTTCTGTATTATACCACCCAAGTTACCGTAAAAACTTAGGTTTTGGAAATATGGCTGATTACATTAGTCGCTTTGCGATGTGCGGACAGCAATTTGTCTAAGTTTGACATGAAATATAAAATAAATACGGAAGTGTGCCAACATGACGTACACATAGGGTGATAGAATTGGACCAGAACTATAGTTTTATACCACTCAAGTTACCTTCAAAACTTACGTTTTGGAAATAGTGGTGATTAAAATAGTCGCTTTGGATGTGTGGACAGCGATCCGCCTAAGTTTGACATGAAATATAAAATAAATACGGAAGTGTGCAAACATGACGTACACATAGGTTGATAGAATACGACCAGAACTTCTGTATTATACAACCCAAGTTACCGTAAAAACGTAGGTTTTGGAAATATGGCTGATTAAAGTAGTCGCTTTGCGTTATGCGGACAGCGATTTGTCTGAGTTTGACATGAAATATAAAATAAATACGGAAATGTGCCAACATGACGTGCACATAGGGTGATAGAATTGGACCAGAACTATAGTATTATACCACTCAAGTTACCTTCAAAACTTACGTTTTGGAAATTAGGGTGATTAAAATAGTCGCTTTGGATGTGTGGACAGCAACCCGCCTAAGTTTGACATGAAATATAAAATAAATACGGAAGTGTGCAAACATGACGTACGCATAGGGTGATAGAATAGGACGAGAACTATAGTATTATACCACTCAGGTTACCGTCAAAACTTAGGTTTTGGAAATATGGGTGATTAAATTAGTCGCTTTGGATGTGTGGACAGCGATCCACCTAAGTTTGACATAGAATACATAATAAATACGGAAGTGTGCCAACATGACGTACGTATAGGGTGATAGAATAGGACCAGAACTTCTGTATTATACCACCCAAGTTACCGTAAAAACGTAGGTTTTGGAAATAAGGCCGATAAAAATAGTCGAGTTGAGATGTGCGGACAGCGATTTGTCTAAGTTTGACATGAAATATAAAAAAATACGGAGGTGTTCAAACATGACGAACACATAGGATGATAGAATAGGTCCAGAACTTTAGTACTATACCACCCATGTTACCTTAAAAACTTAGGATTTGGAAATATAGGTGATTAAATTAGGCGCTATGGGATGTGCGGACAACGATTTGTCTAAGTTTACATTAAATATAAAAATTAATACTGAATTGTGGATACATGACGTACACATAGGGTGATAGAATAGGACCAGAACTATAGTATCATACCACTCAAGTTACCTTCAAAACTTACGTTTTGGAAATAGTGGTGATTAAAATAGTCGCTTTGGATGTGTGGACAGCGATCCGCCTAAGTTTGACATGAAATATAAAATAAATACGGAAGTGTGCAAACATGACGTACACATAGGTTGATAGAATAGGTCCAGAACTTCTGTATTATACCACCCATGTTAACGTAAAAACGTAGGTTTTGGAAATATGGCTGATTAAAGTAGTCGCTATGCGACGTGCGGACAGCGATTTGTCTAAGTTTGACATGAAATATAAAATAAATACGGAAGTGTGCCAACATGACTTACACATAGGATGATAGAATAGGTCCAGAACTTTAGTACTATTCCACTCAGGTTACCTTCAAAACTTAGGTTTTGGAAATATGGGTGAGTAAATTAGTCGCTATACGATGTGCGGACAACGATTTGATAAAGTTTGACATGAAATATAAAATAAATACGGAAGTGTGCCAACATGACATACGCATAGGGTGATAGAATAGGACCAGAACGTCTGAATTATACCACCCAAGTTACCGTAAAAACCTATGTTTTGGAAATATGACTGATTAAAGTAGTCGCATTGCGATGTGCGGACAGCGATTTGTCTGTTTGACATAAAATATATAAAAAATACGGAGGTGTGCCAACATGACGTACACATAAGATGATAGAATAAGACCAGAACTTTAGTACTATACATCCCAAGTTACCTTAAAAACTTAGGTTTTGGAAATATGGGTGAGTAAATTAGTCGCTATACGATGTGCGGACAACGATTTGATAAAGTTTGACATGAAATTTAAAATAAATACGGAAGTGTGCCAGCATGACTTACACATAGGATGAAAGAATAGGACCAGACATTTAGTACTATACCACCCAAGTTACCTTAAAAACTTAGGTTTTGGAAATATGGGTGATTAAATTATTCGCTATGCGATGTGCGGACAACGATTTTTCTAAGTTTGACATGAAATATAAAAATAAATACGGAATTGTGAATACATGACGTACACATAGGGTGATAGAATTGGACCAGAACTATAGTTTTATACCACTCAAGTTACCTTCAAAACTTACGTTTTGGAAATAGTGGTGATTAAAATAGTCGCTTTGGATGTGTGGACAGCGATCCGTCTGTTTGACATGAAATATAAAATAAATACGGAAGTGTGCCAGCATGACGTACACATAGGTGAAAGAATAAGACCAGAACTTTAGTACTATACCACCCAAGTTACCTTAAAAACTTAGGTTTTGGAAATATGGGTGATTAAATTAGTCGCTATGCGATGTGCGGACAACGATTTGTCTAAGTATGACATGAAATATAAATATAAATACGGAAGAGTGCCAACATTACGTACTCATAGCGTGATAAAATAGGACCAGAACTTCTGTATTATACCACCCAAGTTACCGTAAAAACGTAGGTTTTGGAAATATGGCTGATTAAAGTAGTCGCTTTGCGATGTGCGGACAGCGATTTGTCTGAGTTTGACATGAAATATAAAATAATTACGGAAGTGTGCCAACATGACGTACACATAGGGTGATAGAATTGGACCAGAACTATAGTATTATACCACTCAAGTTACCTTCAAAACTTACGTTTTGGAAATAGGGGTGATTAAAATAGTCGCTTTGGATGTGTGGACAGCGATCCGCCTAAGTTTGACATGAAATATAAAATAAATACGGAAGTGTGCAAACATGACGTACGCATAGGGTGATAGAATAGGACGAGAACTATAGTATTATACCACTCAAGTTACCGTCAAAACTTAGGTTTTGGAAATACGGGTGATTAAAATAGTCGCTTTGGATGTGTGGACAGCGATCCACCTAAGTTTGACATGAAATACAAAATAAATACGGAAGTGTGCCAACATGACGTACGTATAGGGTGATAGAATAGGACCAGAACTTCTGTATTATACCACCCAAGTTACCGTAAAAACCTAGGTTTTGGAAATATGGCTGATTAAAGTAGTCGCATTAAGATGTGCGGTCAGCGATTTGTCTGTTTGACATAAAATATTTAAAAAATACGGAGGTGTGCCAACATGACGTACACATAGGATGATAGAATAAGACCAGAACTTAAGTACTATAAATCCCAAGTTACCTTAAAAACTTAGGTTTTGGAAATATGGGTGAGTAAATTAGTCGCTATAATATGTGCGGACAACGATTTGATAAAGATTGACATGAAATTTAAAATAAATACGGAAGTGTGCCAGCATGACTTACACATAGGATGAAAGAATAGGACCAGAAATTTAGTACTATACCACCCAAGTTACCTAAAAAACTTAGGTTTTGGAAATATGGGTGATTAAATTATTCGCTATGCGATGTGCGGACAACGATTTTTCTAAGTTTGACATGAAATATAAAAATAAATATGGAATTGTGGATACATAACGTACACATAGGGTGATAGAATTGGACGAGAACGATAGTTTTATACCACTCAAGTTACCTTCAAAACTTACGTTTTGGAAATAGTGGTGATTAAAATAGTCGCTTTGGATGTGTGTACAGCGATCCGCCTGTTTGACATGAAATATAAAATAAATACGGAAGTGTTCCAGCATGACGTACATATAGGATGAAAGAATAAGACCAGAACCTTAGTACTATACCACCCAAGTTACCTTAAAACTTAGGTTTTGGAAATATGGGTGATTAAATTAGTCGCTATGCGATGTGCGGACAACGATTTGTCTAAGTATGACATGAAATATAAATATAAATACGGAAGGATGCCAATATTACGTACTCATAGCGTGATAAAATAGGACCAGAACTTCTGTATTATACCACCCAAGTTACCGTAAAAACTTAGGTTTTGGAAATATGGCTGATTACAGTAGTCGCTTTGCGATGTGCGGACAGCGATTTGTCTAAGTTTGACATGAAATATAAAATAAATACGGAAGTGTGCCAACATGACGTACACATAGGGTGATAGAATTGGACCAGAACTATAGTTTTATACCACTCAAGTTACCTTCAAAACTTACGTTTAGGAAATAGTGGTGATTAAAATAGTCGCTTTGGATGTGTGGACAGCGATCCGCCTAAGTTTGACATGAAATATAAAATAAATACGGAAGTGTGCAAACATGACGTACACATAGGTTGATAGAATAGGACCAGAACTTCTGTATTATACCACCCAAGTGACCGTAAAAACGTAGGTTTTGGAAATATGGCTGATTAAAGTAGTCGCTTTGCGATGTGCGGACAGCGATTTGTCTGAGTTTGACATGAAATATAAAATAAATACGGAAGTGTGCAAACATGACGTACGCATAGGGTGATAGAATAGGACGAGAACTATAGTATTATACCACTCAGGTTACCGTCAAAACTTAGGTTTTGGAAATACGGTCGATTAAAATAGTCGCTTTGAATGTGTGGACAGCGATCCACCTAAGTTTGACATGAAATACAAAATAAATACGGAACTGTGCCAACATGACGTACGTATAGGTTGATAGAATAGGACCAGAACTTCTGTATTATACCACCCAAGTTATTGTAAAAACTTAGGTTTTGGAAATAAGGCCGATTAAAATAGTCGAGTTGAGATGTGCGGACAGCGATTTGTCTAAGTTTGACATGAAAATATAAAAAAAATACGGAGGTGTTCAAACATGACTTACACATAGGATGATAGAATAGGTCCAGAACTTAAGTACTATACCACCCATGTTAACTTAAAACCTTAGGACTTGGAAATATAGGTGATTAAATTAGGCGCTATGCGATGTGCGGACAACGATTTGTCTAAGTTTACATTAAATATAAAAATTAATACTGAATTGTGGATACATGACGTACACATAGGGTGATAGAATAGGACCAGAACTATAGTATTATACCACTCAAGTTACTTTCAAAACTTACGTTTTGGAATTACGGGTGATTAAAGTAGTCGCTTTGGATGTGTGAACACCGATCCACCTAAGTTTGACATGAATTATAAAATAAATACGGAAGTCTGCAAACATGACGTACACATAGGTTGATAGAATAGGACCAGAACTTCTGTATTATACCACCCAAGTTACCTTAAAAACTTAGGATTTGGAAATATGGGTGAATAAAGTAGTCGCTTTGAGATGTGCGGACAACGATTTGTCTAAGTTTGACATGAAATATAAAATAAATGCAGAGGTGTGCCAACATGAAGTACGCATAGGGTGATAGAATAGGACCAGAACTTCTGTATTATACCACCTAAGTTACCGTAAAAACTTAGGTTTTCGAAATATGGCTGATTAAAGTAGTCGTTTTAAGATGTGCGGACAGCGATTTGTCTAAGTTTGACATGAAATATAAAATAAATACAGAAGTGTGCCAATATAACGTACTCATAGCGTGATAAAATAGGACCAGAACTTCTGTATTATACCACCCAAGTTACCGTAAAAACTTAGGTTTTGGAAATATGGCTGATTACAGTAGTCGCTTTGCGATGTGCGGACAGCGATTTGTCTAAGTTTGACATGAAATATAAAATAAATACGGAAGTTTGCCAACATGACGTACACATAGGGTGATAGAATTGGACCAGAACTATAGTTTTATACCACTCAAGTTACCTTCAAAACTTACGTTTAGGAAATAGTGGTGATTAAAATAGTCGCTTTGGATGTGTGGACAGCGATCCGCCTAAGTTTGACATGAAATATAAAATAAATACGGAAGTGTGCAAACATGACGTACACATAGGTTGATAGAATAGGACCAGAACTTCTGTATTATACCACCCAAGTGACCGTAAAAACGTAGGTTTTGGAAATATGGCTGATTAAAGTAGGACCAGAAATTTAGTACTATACCACCCAAGTTACCTTAAAAACTTAGGTTTTGGAAATATGGGTGATTAAATTATTCGCTATGCGATGTGCGGACAACGATTTTTCTAAGTTTGACATGAAATATAAAAATAAATATGGAATTGTGGATACATGACGTACACATAGGGTGATAGAATTGGACCAGAACTATAGTTTTATACCACTCAAGTTACCTTCAAAACTTACGTTTTGGAAATAGTGGTGATTAAAATAGTCGCTTTGGATGTGTGGACAGCGATCCGCCTGTTTGACATGAAATATAATAAAATGCAGAAGTGTGCTAACATGAAGTACGCATAGGGTGATAGAATAGGACCAGAACTTCTGTATTATACCACCTAAGTTGCCGTAAAAACTTAGGTTTTCGAAATATGGCTGATTAAAGTAGTCGTTTTAAGATGTGCGGACAGCGATTTGTCTAAGTTTGACATGAAATATAAAATAAATACAGAAGTGTGCCAATATTACGTACTCATAGCGTGATAAAATAGGACCAGAACTTCTGTATTATACCACCCAATTTACCGTAAAAACTTAGGTTTTGGAAATATGGCTGATTACAGTAGTCGCTTTGCGATGTGCGGACAGCGATTTGTCTAAGTTTGACATGAAATATAAAATAAATACGGAAGTTTGCCAACATGACGTACACATAGGGTGATAGAATTGGACCAGAACTATAGTTTTATACCACTCAAGTTACCTTCAAAACGTTTTGGAAATAGTGGTGATTAAAATAGTCGCTTTGGATGTGTGGACAGCGATCCGCCTAAGTTTGACATAAAATATAAAATAAATACGGAAGTGTGCAAACATGACGTACACATCTGTTGATAGAATAGGACCAGAACTTCTGTATTATACCACCCAAGTTACCGTCAAAAATTAGGTTTTGAAAATATGGCTGATTAAAGTAGTCGCTTTGAGATGTGCGGACAGCGATTTGTCTAAGTTTGACATGAAATATAAAATAAATACAGAAGTGTGCCAACATGACGTACGCATAGGGTGATAGAATAGGAACAGAACTTCTGTATTATACCACCTAAGTTACCGTAAAAACTTAGGTTTTGGAAATATAGCTGATTAAATTAGTCGCTTTAAGATATGCGGACAGCGATTTGTCTAAGTTTGACATGAAATATAAAATAAATACGGAAGTGTGCCAACATGACGTACACATAGGGTGATAAAATAGGACCAGAAATTTAGTATTATACCACCCAAGTTACCTTAAAAACTTAGGTTTTGGAAATATGGGTGATTAAATTAGTCGCTATGCGATGTGTGGACAACGATTTGTCTAAGTTTGACATGAAATATAAAAATATATACGGAATTGTGGGTACATGACGTACACATAGGGTGATAGAATAGGAACAGAACTATAGTATTATACCACTCAGGTTACCGTCAAAATTTGGTTTTGGAAATATGGGTGATTAAAATAGTCGCTTTGGATGTGTGGACAGCAATCCGCCTGTTTGACATGAAATATAAAATAAATACGGAAGTGTGCCAGCATGACGTACACATTGGATAAAAGAATAAGACCAGAACTTTAGTACTATACCACCCAAGTTACCTTAAAAACTTAGGTTTTGGAAATATGGGTGATTAAATTAGTCGCTATGCGATGTGCGGACAACGATTTGTCTGTTTGACATGAAATATAAAATAAATACGGAAGTGTGCCAACATGACGTACACATAGGGTGATAGAATTGGACCAGAACTATAGTATTATACCACTCAAGTTACCTTCAAAACTTACGTTTTGGAAATAGGTGTGATTAAAATAGTCGCTTTGGATGTGTGGACAGCGATCCGCCTAAGTTTGACATGAAATATAAAATAAATACGGAAGTGTGCAAACATGACGTACGCATAGGGTGATAGAATAGGACGAGAACTATAGTATTATACCACTCAAGTTACCGTCAAAACCTAGGTTTTGGAAATACGGGTGATTAAAATAGTCGCTTTGGATGTGTGGACAGCGATCCACCTAAGTTTGACATGAAATACAAAATAAATACGGAAGTGTGCCAACATGACGTACGTATAGGGTGATAGAATAGGACCAGAACTTCTGTATTATACCACCCAAGTTACCGTAAAAACCTAGGTTTTGGAAATATGGCTGATTAAAGTAGTCGCATTGCGATGTGCGGACAGCGATTTGTCTGTTTGACATAAAATATATAAAAAATACGGAGGTGTGCCAACATGACGTACACATAGGATGATAGAATAAGACCAGAACTTTAGTACTATACATCCCAAGTTACCTTAAAAACTTAGGTTTTGGAAATATGGATGAGTAAATTAGTCGCTATACGATGTGCGGACAACGATTAGATAAAGTTTGACATGAAATTTAAAATAAATACGGAAGTGTGCCAGCATGACCTACACATAGGATGAAAGAATAGGACCAGAAATTTAGTACTATACCACCCAAGTTACCTTTAAAACTTAGGTTTTGGAAAATATGGGTGATTAAATTATTCGCTATGCGATGTGCGGACAACGATTTTTCTAAGTTTGACATGAAATATAAATATAAATACGGAAGAGTGCCAATATTACGTACTCATAGCGTGATAAAATAGGACCAGAACTTCTGTATTATACCACCCAAGTTACCGTAAAAACTTAGGTTTTGGAAATATCGCTGATTACAGTAGTCGCTTTGCGATGTGCGGACAGCGATTTGTCTAAGTTTGACATGAAATATAAAATAAATACGGAAGTCTGTCAACATGACGTACACATAGGGTGATAGAATTGGACCAGAACTATAATTTATACCACTCAAGTTACCTTCAAAACTTACGTTTTGGAAATAGTGGTGATTAAAATAGTCGCTTTGGATGTATGGACAGCGATCCGCCTAAGTTTGACATGAAATATAAAATAAATACGGAAGTGTGCAAACATGACGTACGCATAGGGTGATAGAATAGGACGAGAACTATAGTATTATACCACTCAAGTTACCGTCAAAACTTAGGTTTTGGAAATACGGGTGATTAAAATAGTCGCTTTGGATGTGTGGACAGCGATCCACCTAAGTTTGACATGAAATACAAAATAAATACGGAAGTGTGCCAACATGACGTACGTATAGGGTGATTGAATAGGACCAGAACTTCTGTATTATACCACCCAAGTTACCGTAAAAACCTAGGTTTAGGAAATATGGCTGATTAAAGTAGTCGCATTGCGATGTGCGGACAGCGATTTGTCTGTTTGACATAAAATATATAAAAAATACGGAGGTGTGCCAACATGACGTACACATAGGATGATAGAATAAGACCAGAACTTTAGTACTATACATCCCAAGTTACCTTAAAAACCTAGGTTTTGGAAATATGGGTGAGTAAATTAGTCGCTATACGATGTGCGGACAACGATTTGATAAAATTTGACATGAAATTTAAAATAAATACGGAAGTGTGCCAGCATGACGTACACATAGGATGAAAGAATAAGACCAGAACTTTAGTACTATACCACCCAAGTTACCGTAAAAACTTAGGTATTGGAAATATGGCTGATTACAGTAGTCGCTTTGCGATGTGCGGACAGCAATTTGTCTAAGTTTGACATGAAATATAAAATAAATACGGAAGAGTGCCAACATGACGTACACATAGGGTGATAGAATTGGACCAGAACTATAGTTTTATACCACTCAAGTTACCTTCAAAACTTACGTTTTGGAAATAGTGGTGATTAAAATAGTCGCTTTGGATGTGTGGACAGCGATCCGCCTAAGTTTGACATGAAATATAAAATAAATACGTAAGTGTGCAAACATGACGTACACATAGGTTGATAGAATAGGACCAGAACTTCTGTATTATACCACCCAAGTTACCGTCAAAACTTAGGTTTTGAAAATATGGCGGATTAAAGTAGTCGCTTTGAGATGTGCGGACAGCGATTTGTCTAAGTTTGACATGAAATATAAAATAAATACAGAAGTGTGCCAACATGACGTACGCTTAGGGTGATAGAATAGGAACAGAACTTCTGTATTATACCTTCTAAGTTACCGTAAAAACTTAGGTTTTGGAAATAAAGCTGATTAAAGTAGTCGCTTTAAGATGTGCGGACAGCGATTTGTCTAAGTTTGACATGAAATATAAAATAAATACGGAAGTGTGCCAACATGACGTACACATAGGGTGATAAGATAGGACCAGAAATTTAGTATTATACCACCCAAGTTACCTTAAAAACTTAGGTTTTGTAAATATGGGTGATTAAATTAGTCGCTATGCGATGTGTGGACAACGATTTGTCTAAGTTTGACATGAAATATAAAAATATATACGGAATTGTGGGTACATGACGTACACATAGGGTGATAGAATAGGACCAGAACTTCTGTATTATACCACCTAAGTTACCGTAAAAACTTAGGTTTTCGAAATATGGCTGATTAAAGTAGTCGTTTTAAGATGTGCGGACAGCGATTTGTCTAAGTTTGACATGAAATATAAAATAAATACAGAAGTGTGCCAATATTACGTACTCATAGCGTGATAAAATAGGACCAGAACTTCTGTATTATACCACCCAAGTTACCGTAAAAACTTAGGTTTTGGAAATATGGCTGATTACAGTAGTCGCTTTGCGATGTGCGGACAGCGATTTGTCTAAGTTTGACATGAAATATAAAATAAATACGGAAGTTTGCCAACATGACGTACACATAGGGTGATAGAATTGGACCAGAACTATAGTTTTATACCACTCAAGTTACCTTCAAAACTTACGTTTTGGAAATAGTGGTGATTAAAATAGTCGCTTTGGATGTGTGGACAGCGATCCGCCTAAGTTTGACATGAAATATAAAATAAATACGGAAGTGTGCAAACATGACGTACACATCTGTTGATAGAATAGGACCAGAACTTCTGTATTATACCACCCAAGTTACCGTCAAAACTTAGGTTTTGAAAATATGGCTGATTAAAGTAGTCGCTTTGAGATGTGCGGACAGCGATTTGTCTAAGTTTGACATGAAATATAAAATAAATACAGAAGTGTGCCAACATGACGTACGCATAGGGTGATAGAATAGGAACAGAACTTCTGTATTATACCACCTAAGTTACCGTAAAAACTTAGGTTTTGGAAATATAGCTGATTAAATTAGTCGCTTTGCGATGTGCGGACAGCGATTTGTCTAAGTTTGACATGAAATATAAAATAAATACGGAAGTGTGCCAACATGACGTACACATAGGGTGATAAAATAGGACCAGAAATTTAGTATTATACCACCCAAGTTACCTTAAAAACTTAGGTTTTGGAAATATGGGTGATTAAATTAGTCGCTATGCGATGTGTGGACAACGATTTGTCTAAGTTTGACATGAAATATAAAAATATATACGGAATTGTGGGTACATGACGTACACATAGGGTGATAGAATAGGAACAGAACTATAGTATTATACCACTCAGGTTACCGTCAAAATTTGGTTTTGGAAATATGGGTGATTAAAATAGTCGCTTTGGATGTGTGGACAGCGATCCGCCTGTTTGACATGAAATATAAAATAAATACGGAAGTGTGCCAGCATGACGTACACATAGGATAAAAGAATAAGACCAGAACTTTAGTACTATACCACCCAAGTTACCTTAAAAACTTAGGTTTTGGAAATATGGGTGATTAAATTAGTCGCTATGCGATGTGCGGACAACGATTTGTCTAAGTTTGACATGAAATATAAAATAAATACGGAAGTGTGCCAACATGACGTACGTATAGGGTGATAGAATAGGACCAGAACTTCTGTATTATACCACCCAAGTTATTGTAAAAACTTAGGTTTTGGAAATAAGGCCGATTAAAATAGTCGAGTTGAGATGTGCGGACAGCGATTTGTCTAAGTTTGACATGAAAAAGTAAAAAATATACGGAGGTGTTCAAACATGACGGACACATAGGATGATAGAATAGGTCCAGAACTTAAGTACTATACCACCCATGTTACCTTAAAAACTTAGGACTTGGAAATATAGGTGATTAAATTAGGCGCTATGCGATGTGCGGACAACGATTTGTCTAAGTTTACATTAAATATAAAAATTAATACTGAATTGTGGATACATGACGTACACATAGGGTGATAGAATAGGACCAGAACTATAGTATTATACCACTCAATTTACTTTCAAAACTTACGTTTTGGAATTACGGGTGATTAAAGTAGTCGCTTTGGATGTGTGGACAGCGATTTGTCTAAGTTTGACATGAAATATAATAAAATGCAGAAGTGTGCCAACATGAAGTACGCATAGGGTGATAGAATAGGACCAGAACTTCTGTATTATACCACCTAAGTTACCGTAAAAACTTAGGTTTTCGAAATATGGCTGATTAAAGTAGTCGTTTTAAGATGTGCGGACAGCGATTTGTCTAAGTTTGACATGAAATATAAAATAAATACAGAAGTGTGCCAATATTACGTACTCATAGCGTGATAAAATAGGACCAGAACTTCTGTATTATACCACCCAAGTTACCGTAAAAACTTAGGTTTTGGAAATATGGCTGATTACAGTAGTCGCTTTGCGATGTGCGGACAGCGATTTGTCTAAGTTTGACATGAAATATAAAATAAATACGGAAGTTTGCCAACATGACGTACACATAGGGTGATAGAATTGGACCAGAACTATAGTTTTATACCACTCAAGTTACCTTCAAAACTTACGTTTTGGAAATAGTGGTGATTAAAATAGTCGCTTTGGATGTGTGGACAGCGATCCGCCTAAGTTTGACATGAAATATAAAATAAATACGGAAGTGTGCAAACATGACGTACACATCTGTTGATAGAATAGGACCAGAACTTCTGTATTATACCACCCAAGTTACCGTCAAAACTTAGGTTTTGAAAATATGGCTGATTAAAGTAGTCGCTTTGAGATGTGCGGACAGCGATTTGTCTAAGTTTGACATGAAATATAAAATAAATACAGAAGTGTGCCAACATGACGTACGCATAGGGTGATAGAATAGGAACAGAACTTCTGTATTATACCACCTAAGTTACCGTAAAAACTTAGGTTTTGGAAATATAGCTGATTAAATTAGTCGCTTTAAGATGTGCGGACAGCGATTTGTCTAAGTTTGACATGAAATATAAAATAAACACAGAAGTGTGCCAATATTACGTACTCATAGCGTGATAAAATAGGACCAGAACTTCTGTATTATACCACCCAAGTTACCGTAAAAACTTAGGTTTTGGAAATATGGCTGATTACAGTAGTCGCTTTGCGATGTGCGGACAGCGATTTGTCTAAGTTTGACATGAAATATAAAATAAATACGGAAGTTTGCCAACATGACGTACACATAGGGTGATAGAATTGGACCAGAACTATAGTTTTATACCACTCAAGTTACCTTCAAAACTTACGTTTTGGAAATAGTGGTGATTAAAATAGTCGCTTTGGATGTGTGGACAGCGATCCGCCTAAGTTTGACATGAAATATAAAATAAATACGGAAGTGTGCAAACATGACGTACACATCTGTTGATAGAATAGGACCAGAACTTCTGTATTATACCACCCAAGTTACCGTCAAAACTTAGGTTTTGAAAATATGGCTGATTAAAGTAGTCGCTTTGAGATGTGCGGACAGCGATTTGTCTAAGTTTGACATGAAATATAAAATAAATACAGAAGTGTGCCAACATGACGTACGCATAGGGTGATAGAATAGGAACAGAACTTCTGTATTATACCACCTAAGTTACCGTAAAAACTTAGGTTTTGGAAATATAGCTGATTAAATTAGTCGCTTTGCGATGTGCGGACAGCGATTTGTCTAAGTTTGACATGAAATATAAAATAAATACGGAAGTGTGCCAACATGACGTACACATAGGGTGATAAAATAGGACCAGAAATTTAGTATTATACCACCCAAGTTACCTTAAAAACTTAGGTTTTGGAAATATGGGTGATTAAATTAGTCGCTATGCGATGTGTGGACAACGATTTGTCTAAGTTTGACATGAAATATAAAAATATATACGGAATTGTGGGTACATGACGTACACATAGGGTGATAGAATAGGAACAGAACTATAGTATTATACCACTCAGGTTACCGTCAAAATTTGGTTTTGGAAATATGGGTGATTAAAATAGTCGCTTTGGATGTGTGGACAGCAATCCGCCTGTTTGACATGAAATATAAAATAAATACGGAAGTGTGCCAGCATGACGTACACATAGGATAAAAGAATAAGACCAGAACTTTAGTACTATACCACCCAAGTTACCTTAAAAACTTAGGTTTTGGAAATATGGGTGATTAAATTAGTCGCTATGCGATGTGCGGACAACGATTTGTCTAAGTTTGACATGAAATATAAAATAAATACGGAAGTGTGCCAACATGACGTACACATAGGGTGATAGAATTGGACCAGAACTATAGTATTATACCACTCAAGTTACCTTCAAAACTTACGTTTTGGAAATAGGTGTGAATAAAATAGTCGCTTTGGATGTGTGGACAGCTATCCGCCTAAGTTTGACATGAAACATAAAATAAATACGGAGGTGTGCCAACATGACGTACACATAGGATGATAGAATAAGACCAGAACTTTAGTACTATACATCCCAAGTTACCTTAAAAACCTAGGTTTTGGAAATATGGGTGAGTAAATTAGTCGCTATACGATGTGCGGACAACGATTTGATAAAGTTTGACATGAAATTTAAAATAAATACGGAAGTGTGCCAACATGACGTACACATAGGGTGATAGAATTGGACCAGAACTATAGTTTTATACCACTCAAGTTACCTTCAAAACTTACGTTTTGGAAATAGTGGTGATTAAAATAGTCGCTTTGGATGTGTGGACAGCGATCCGCCTAAGTTTGACATGAAATATAAAATAAATACGTAAGTGTGCAAACATGACGTACACATAGGTTGATAGAATAGGACCAGAACTTCTGTATTATACCACCCAAGTTACCGTCAAAACTTAGGTTTTGAAAATATGGCTGATTAAAGTAGTCGCTTTGAGATGTGCGGACAGCGATTTGTCTAAGTTTGACATGAAATATAAAATAAATACAGAAGTGTGCCAACATGACGTACGCATAGGGTGATAGAATAGGAACAGAACTTCTGTATTATACCTTCTAAGTTACCGTCAAAACTTAGGTTTTGAAAATATGGCTGATTAAAGTAGTCGCTTTGAGATGTGCGGACAGCGATTTGTCTAAGTTTGACATGAAATATAAAATAAATACAGAAGTGTGCCAACATGACGTACGCATAGGGTGATAGAATAGGAACAGAACTTCTGTATTATACCACCTAAGTTACCGTAAAAACTTAGGTTTTGGAAATATAGCTGATTAAATTAGTCGCTTTAAGATGTGCGGACAGCGATTTGTCTAAGTTTGACATGAAATATAAAATAAACACAGAAGTGTGCCAATATTACGTACTCATAGCGTGATAAAATAGGACCAGAACTTCTGTATTATACCACCCAAGTTACCGTAAAAACTTAGGTTTTGGAAATATGGCTGATTACAGTAGTCGCTTTGCGATGTGCGGACAGCGATTTGTCTAAGTTTGACATGAAATATAAAAATATATACGGAATTGTGGGTACATGACGTACACATAGGGTGATAGAATAGGAACAGAACTATAGTATTATACCACTCAGGTTACCGTCAAAATTTGGTTTTGGAAATATGGGTGATTAAAATAGTCGCTTTGGATGTGTGGACAGCAATCCGCCTGTTTGACATGAAATATAAAATAAATACGGAAGTGTGCCAGCATGACGTACACATAGGATAAAAGAATAAGACCAGAACTTTAGTACTATACCACCCAAGTTACCTTAAAAACTTAGGTTTTGGAAATATGGGTGATTAAATTAGTCGCTATGCGATGTGCGGACAACGATTTGTCTAAGTTTGACATGAAATATAAAATAAATACAGAAGTGTGCCAACATGACGTACGCATAGGGTGATAGAATAGGAACAGAACTTCTGTATTATACCACCTAAGTTACCGTAAAAACTTAGGTTTTGGAAATATAGCTGATTAAATTAGTCGCTTTGCGATGTGCGGACAGCGATTTGTCTAAGTTTGACATGAAATATAAAATAAATACGGAAGTGTGCCAACATGACGTACACATAGGGTGATAAAATAGGACCAGAAATTTAGTATTATACCACCCAAGTTACCTTAAAAACTTAGGTTTTGGAAATATGGGTGATTAAATTAGTCGCTATGCGATGTGTGGACAACGATTTGTCTAAGTTTGACATGAAATATAAAAATATATACGGAATTGTGGGTACATGACGTACACATAGGGTGATAGAATAGGAACAGAACTATAGTATTATACCACTCAGGTTACCGTCAAAATTTGGTTTTGGAAATATGGGTGATTAAAATAGTCGCTTTGGATGTGTGGACAGCAATCCGCCTGTTTGACATGAAATATAAAATAAATACGGAAGTGTGCCAGCATGACGTACACATAGGATAAAAGAATAAGACCAGAACTTTAGTACTATACCACCCAAGTTACCTTAAAAACTTAGGTTTTGGAAATATGGGTGATTAAATTAGTCGCTATGCGATGTGCGGACAACGATTTGTCTAAGTTTGACATGAAATATAAAATAAATACGGAAGTGTGCCAACATGACGTACACATAGGGTGATAGAATTGGACCAGAACTATAGTATTATACCACTCAAGTTACCTTCAAAACTTACGTTTTGGAAATAGGTGTGAATAAAATAGTCGCTTTGGATGTGTGGACAGCTATCCGCCTAAGTTTGACATGAAACATAAAATAAATACGGAGGTGTGCCAACATGACGTACACATAGGATGATAGAATAAGACCAGAACTTTAGTACTATACATCCCAAGTTACCTTAAAAACCTAGGTTTTGGAAATATGGGTGAGTAAATTAGTCGCTATACGATGTGCGGACAACGATTTGATAAAGTTTGACATGAAATTTAAAATAAATACGGAAGTGTGCCAACATGACGTACACATAGGGTGATAGAATTGGACCAGAACTATAGTTTTATACCACTCAAGTTACCTTCAAAACTTACGTTTTGGAAATAGTGGTGATTAAAATAGTCGCTTTGGATGTGTGGACAGCGATCCGCCTAAGTTTGACATGAAATATAAAATAAATACGTAAGTGTGCAAACATGACGTACACATAGGTTGATAGAATAGGACCAGAACTTCTGTATTATACCACCCAAGTTACCGTCAAAACTTAGGTTTTGAAAATATGGCTGATTAAAGTAGTCGCTTTGAGATGTGCGGACAGCGATTTGTCTAAGTTTGACATGAAATATAAAATAAATACAGAAGTGTGCCAACATGACGTACGCATAGGGTGATAGAATAGGAACAGAACTTCTGTATTATACCTTCTAAGTTACCGTCAAAACTTAGGTTTTGAAAATATGGCTGATTAAAGTAGTCGCTTTGAGATGTGCGGACAGCGATTTGTCTAAGTTTGACATGAAATATAAAATAAATACAGAAGTGTGCCAACATGACGTACGCATAGGGTGATAGAATAGGAACAGAACTTCTGTATTATACCACCTAAGTTACCGTAAAAACTTAGGTTTTGGAAATATAGCTGATTAAATTAGTCGCTTTAAGATGTGCGGACAGCGATTTGTCTAAGTTTGACATGAAATATAAAATAAACACAGAAGTGTGCCAATATTACGTACTCATAGCGTGATAAAATAGGACCAGAACTTCTGTATTATACCACCCAAGTTACCGTAAAAACTTAGGTTTTGGAAATATGGCTGATTACAGTAGTCGCTTTGCGATGTGCGGACAGCGATTTGTCTAAGTTTGACATGAAATATAAAATAAATACGGAAGTTTGCCAACATGACGTACACATAGGGTGATAGAATTGGACCAGAACTATAGTTTTATACCACTCAAGTTACCTTCAAAACTTACGTTTTGGAAATAGTGGTGATTAAAATAGTCGCTTTGGATGTGTGGACAGCGATCCGCCTAAGTTTGACATGAAATATAAAATAAATACGGAAGTGTGCAAATATGACGTACACATCTGTTGATAGAATAGGACCAGAACTTCTGTATTATACCACCCAAGTTACCGTCAAAACTTAGGTTTTGAAAATATGGCTGATTAAAGTAGTCGCTTTGAGATGTGCGGACAGCGATTTGTCTAAGTTTGACATGAAATATAAAATAAATACAGAAGTGTGCCAACATGACGTACGCATAGGGTGATAGAATAGGAACAGAACTTCTGTATTATACCACCTAAGTTACCGTAAAAACTTAGGTTTTGGAAATATAGCTGATTAAATTAGTCGCTTTGCGATGTGCGGACAGCGATTTGTCTAAGTTTGACATGAAATATAAAATAAATACGGAAGTGTGCCAACATGACGTACACATAGGGTGATAAAATAGGACCAGAAATTTAGTATTATACCACCCAAGTTACCTTAAAAACTTAGGTTTTGGAAATATGGGTGATTAAATTAGTCGCTATGCGATGTGTGGACAACGATTTGTCTAAGTTTGACATGAAATATAAAAATATATACGGAATTGTGGGTACATGACGTACACATAGGGTGATAGAATAGGAACAGAACTATAGTATTATACCACTCAGGTTACCGTCAAAATTTGGTTTTGGAAATATGGGTGATTAAAATAGTCGCTTTGGATGTGTGGACAGCAATCCGCCTGTTTGACATGAAATATAAAATAAATACGGAAGTGTGCCAGCATGACGTACACATAGGATAAAAGAATAAGACCAGAACTTTAGTACTATACCACCCAAGTTACCTTAAAAACTTAGGTTTTGGAAATATGGGTGATTAAATTAGTCGCTATGCGATGTGCGGACAACGATTTGTCTAAGTTTGACATGAAATATAAAATAAATACGGAAGTGTGCCAACATGACGTACACATAGGGTGATAGAATTGGACCAGAACTATAGTATTATACCACTCAAGTTACCTTCAAAACTTACGTTTTGGAAATAGGTGTGAATAAAATAGTCGCTTTGGATGTGTGGACAGCTATCCGCCTAAGTTTGACATGAAACATAAAATAAATACGGAGGTGTGCCAACATGACGTACACATAGGATGATAGAATAAGACCAGAACTTTAGTACTATACATCCCAAGTTACCTTAAAAACCTAGGTTTTGGAAATATGGGTGAGTAAATTAGTCGCTATACGATGTGCGGACAACGATTTGATAAAATTTGACATGAAATTTAAAATAAATACGGAAGTGTGCCAACATGACGTACACATAGGGTGATAGAATTGGACCAGAACTATAGTTTTATACCACTCAAGTTACCTTCAAAACTTACGTTTTGGAAATAGTGGTGATTAAAATAGTCGCTTTGGATGTGTGGACAGCGATCCGCCTAAGTTTGACATGAAATATAAAATAAATACGTAAGTGTGCAAACATGACGTACACATAGGTTGATAGAATAGGACCAGAACTTCTGTATTATACCACCCAAGTTACCGTCAAAACTTAGGTTTTGAAAATATGGCTGATTAAAGTAGTCGCTTTGAGATGTGCGGACAGCGATTTGTCTAAGTTTGACATGAAATATAAAATAAATACAGAAGTGTGCCAACATGACGTACGCATAGGGTGATAGAATAGGAACAGAACTTCTGTATTATACCTTCTAAGTTACCGTAAAAACTTAGGTTTTGGAAATAAAGCTGATTAAAGCAGTCGCTTTAAGATGTGCGGACAGCGATTTGTCTAAGTTTGACATGAAATATAAAATAAATACGGAAGTGTGCCAACATGACGTACACATAGGGTGATAAAATAGGACCAGAAATTTAGTATTATACCACCCAAGTTACCTTAAAAACTTAGGTTTTGGAAATATGGGTGATTAAATTAGTCGCTATGCGATGTGTGGACAACGATTTGTCTAAGTTTGACATGAAATATAAAAATATATACGGAATTGTGGGTACATGACGTACACATAGGGTGATAGAATAGGAACAGAACTATAGTATTATACCACTCAGGTTACCGTCAAAATTTGGTTTTGGAAATATGGGTGATTAAAATAGTCGCTTTGGATGTGTGGACAGCGATCCGCCTGTTTGACATGAAATATAAAATAAATACGGAAGTGTGCCAGCATGACGTACACATAGGATAAAAGAATAAGACCAGAACTTTAGTACTATACCACCCAAGTTACCTTAAAAACTTAGGTTTTGGAAATATGGGTGATTAAATTAGTCGCTATGCGATGTGCGGACAACGATTTGTCTAAGTTTGACATGAAATATAAAATAAATACGGAAGTGTGCCAACATGTCGTACACATAGGGTGATAGAATTGGACCAGAACTATAGTATTATACCACTCAAGTTACCTTCAAAACTTACGTTTTGGAAATAGGGGTGATTAAAATAGTCGCTTTGGATGTGTGGACAGCACTCCGCCTAAGTTTGACATGAAATATAAAATAAATACGGAAGTGTGCAAACATCACGTACGCATAGGATGATAGAATAGGACGAGAACTATAGTATAATACCACTCAAGTTACCGTCAAAACCTAGGTTTTGGAAATACGGGTGATTAAAATAGTCGCTTTGGATGTGTGGACAGCGATCCACCTAAGTTTGACATGAAATACAAAATAAATACGAAAGTGTGCCAACATGACGTACGTATAGGGTGATAGAATAGGACCAGAACTTCTGTATTATACCACCCAAGTTACCGTAAAAACCTAGGTTTTGGAAATATGGCTGATTAAAGTAGTCGCATTGCGATGTGCGGACAGCGATTTGTCTGTTTGACATAAAATATATAAAAAATACGGAGGTGTGCCAACATGACGTACACATAGGATGATAGAATAACACCAGAACTTTAGTACTATACATCCCAAGTTACCTTAAAAACTTAGGTTTTGGAAATATGGGTGAGTAAATTAGTCGCTATACGATGTGCGGACAACGATTTGATAAAGTTTGACATGAAATTTAAAATAAATACGGAAGTGTGCCAGCATGACCTACACATAGGATGAAAGAATAGGACCAGAAATTTAGTACTATACCACCCAAGTTACCTTAAAAACTAGGTTTTGGAAATATGGGTGATTAAATTATTCGCTATGCGATGTGCGGACAATGATTTTTCTAAGTTTGACATGAAATATAAAAATAAATACGGAATTGTGGATACATGACGTACACATAGGGTGATAGAATTTGACCAGAACTATAGTTTTATACCACTCAAGTTACCTTCAAAACTTACGTTTTGGAAATAGTGGTGATTAAAATAGTCGCTTTGGATGTGCTGACAGCGATCCGCCTGTTTGACATTAAATATAAAATAAATACGGAAGTGTTCCAGCATGACGTACACATAGGATGAAAGAACAAGACCAGAACTTTAGTACTATACCACCCAAGTTACCTTAAAAACTTAGGTTTTGGAAATATGGGTGATTAAATTAGTCGCTATGCGATGTGCGGACAACGATTTGTCTAAGTATGACATGAAATATAAATATAAATACGGAAGAGTGCCAACATTACGTACTCATAGCGTGATAAAATAGGACCAGAACTTCTGTATTATACCACCCAAAATACCGTAAAAACTTAGGTTTTGGAAATTTGGCTGATTACAGTAGTCGCTTTGCGATGTGCGGACAGCGATTTGTCTAAGTTTGACATGAAATATAAAATAAATACGGAAGTGTGCCAACATGACGTACACATAGGGTGATAGAATTGGACCAGAACTATAGTTTTATACCACTCAAGTTACCTTCAAAACTTACGTTTTGGAAATAGTGGTGATTAAAATAGTCACTTTTGATGTGTGGACAGCGATCCGCCTAAGTTTGACATGAAATATAAAATAAATACGGAAGTGTGCAAACATGACGTACACATAGGTTGATAGAATAGGACCAGAACTTCTGTATTGTACCACCCAAGTTACCGTAAAAACGTAGGTTTTGGAAATATGGCTGATTAAAGTAGTCGCTTTGCGATGTGCGGACAGCGATTTGTCTGAGATTGACATGAAATATAAAATAAATACGGAAGTGTGCCAACATGACGTACACATAGGGTGATAGAATTGGACCAGAACTATAGTATTATACCACTCAAGTTACCTTCAAAACTTACGTTTAGGAAATAGGGGTGATTAAAATATTCGCTTTGGATGTGTGGACAGCGATCCGCCTAAGTTTGACATGAAATATAAAATAAATACGGAAGTGTGCAAACATGACGTACGCATAGGGTGATAGAATAGGACGAGAACTATAGTATTATACCCCTCAAGTTACCGTCAAAACTTAGGTTTTGGAAATACGGGTGATTAAAATAGTCGCTTTGGATGTGTGGACAGCGATCCACCTAAGTGTGACATGAAATACAAAATAAATACGGAAGTGTGCCAACATGACGTACGTATAGGGTGATAGAATAGGACCAGAAGTTCTGTATTATACCACCCAAGTTACCGTAAAAACCTAGGTTTTGGAAATATGGCTGATTAAAGTAGTCGCATTGCGATGTGCGGACAGCGATTTGTCTGTTTGACATAAAATATATAAAAAATACGGAGGTGTGCCAACATGACGTACACATAGGGTGATAGAATTGGACCAGAACTATAGTATTATACCACTCAAGTTACCTTCAAAACTTACGTTTTGGAAATAGTGGTGATTAAAATAGTCGCTTTGGATGTGTGGACAGCGATCCGCCTAAGTTTGACATAATATATAAAATAAATACGGAAGTGTGCCAACATGACGTACACATAGGGTGATAGAATTGGACCAGAACTATAGTTTTATACCACTCAAGTTACCTTCAAAACTTACGTTTTGGAAATAGTGGTGATTAAAATAGTCGCTTTGGATGTGTGGACAGCGATCCGCCTAAGTTTGACATGAAATATAAAATAAATACGGAAGTGTGCAAACATGACGTACACATAGGTTAAAAGAATAGGACCAGAACTTCTGTATTATACCACCCAAGTTACCGTAAAAACGTAGGTTTTGGAAATATGGCTGATTAAAGTAGTCGCTTTGCGATGTGCGGACAGCGATTTGTCTGAGTTTGACATGAAATATAAAATAAATACGGAAGTGTGCCAACATGACGTACACATAGGGTGATAGAATTGGACAAGAACTATAGTATTATACCTCTCAAGTTACCTTCAAAACTTACGTTTTGGAAATAGGGGTGATTAAAATAGTCGCTTTGGATGTGTGGACAGCGATCCGCCTAAGTTTGACATGAAATATAAAATAAATACGGAAGTGTGCAAACATGACGTACGCATAGGGTGATAGAATAGGACGAGAACTATAGTATTATACCACTCAAGTTACCGTCAAAACTTAGGTTTTGGAAATACGTGTGAATAAAATAGTCGCTTTGGATGTGTGGACAGCGATCCACCTAAGTTTGACATGAAATATAAAATAAATACGGAAGTGTGCAAACATGACGTACACATAGGTTGATAGAATAGGACCAGAACTTCTGTATTATACCACCCAAGTTACCGTATGACGTACACATAGGATGATAGAATAAGACCAGAACTTTAGTACTATACATCCCAAGTTACCTTAAAATCTTAGATTTTGGAAATATGGGTGAGTAAATTAGTCGCTATACGATGTGCGGACAACGATTTTATAAATTTTGACATGAAATTTAAAATAAATACGGAAGTGTGCCAGCATGACTTACACATAGGATGAAAGAATAGGACCAGAAATTTAGTACTATACCACCCAAGTTACCTTAAAAACTTAGGTTTTGGAAATATGGGTGATTAAATTATTCGCTATGCGATGTGCGGACAACGATTTTTCTAAGTTTGACATGAAATATAAAAATAAATACGGAATTGTGGATACATGACGTACACATAGGGTGATAGAATTGGACCAGAACTATAGTTTTATACCACTCAAGTTACCTTCAAAACTTACGTTTTGGAAATAGTGGTGATTAAAATAGTCGCTTTGGATGTGTGTACAGCGATCCGCCTGTTTGCCATGAAATATAAAATAAATACGGAAGTGTTCCAGCATGACGTACACATAGGATGAAAGAATAAGACCAGAACTTTAGTACTATACCACCCAAGTTACCGTAAAAACGTAGGTTTTGGAAATATGGCTGATTAAAGTAGTCGCTTTGCGATGTGCGGACAGCGATTTGTCTGAGTTTGACATGAAATATAAAATAAATACGGAAGTGTGCAAACATGACGTACGCATAGGGTGATAGAATAGGACGAGAACTATAGTATTATACCACTCAGGTTATTGTAAAAACTTAGGTTTTGGAAATAAGGCCGATTAAAATAGTCGAGTTGAGATGTGCGGACAGCGATTTGTCTAAGTTTGACATGAAATACAAAATAAATACGAAAGTGTGCCAACATGACGTACGTATAGGGTGATAGAATAGGACCAGAACTTCTGTATTATACCACCCAAGTTACCGTAAAAACCTAGGTTTTGGAAATATGGCTGATTAAAGTAGTCGCATTGCGATGTGCGGACAGCGATTTGTCTGTTTGACATAAAATATATAAAAAATACGGAGGTGTGCCAACATGACGTACACATAGGATGATAGAATAACACCAGAACTTTAGTACTATACATCCCAAGTTACCTTAAAAACTTAGGTTTTGGAAATATGGGTGAGTAAATTAGTCGCTATACGATGTGCGGACAACGATTTGATAAAGTTTGACATGAAATTTAAAATAAATACGGAAGTGTGCCAGCATGACCTACACATAGGATGAAAGAATAGGACCAGAAATTTAGTACTATACCACCCAAGTTACCTTAAAAACTAGGTTTTGGAAATATGGGTGATTAAATTATTCGCTATGCGATGTGCGGACAATGATTTTTCTAAGTTTGACATGAAATATAAAAATAAATACGGAATTGTGGATACATGACGTACACATAGGGTGATAGAATTTGACCAGAACTATAGTTTTATACCACTCAAGTTACCTTCAAAACTTACGTTTTGGAAATAGTGGTGATTAAAATAGTCGCTTTGGATGTGCTGACAGCGATCCGCCTGTTTGACATTAAATATAAAATAAATACGGAAGTGTTCCAGCATGACGTACACATAGGATGAAAGAACAAGACCAGAACTTTAGTACTATACCACCCAAGTTACCTTAAAAACTTAGGTTTTGGAAATATGGGTGATTAAATTAGTCGCTATGCGATGTGCGGACAACGATTTGTCTAAGTATGACATGAAATATAAATATAAATACGGAAGAGTGCCAACATTACGTACTCATAGCGTGATAAAATAGGACCAGAACTTCTGTATTATACCAACCAAAATACCGTAAAAACTTAGGTTTTGGAAATTTGGCTGATTACAGTAGTCGCTTTGCGATGTGCGGACAGCGATTTGTCTAAGTTTGACATGAAATATAAAATAAATACGGAAGTGTGCCAACATGACGTACACATAGGGTGATAGAATTGGACCAGAACTATAGTTTTATACCACTCAAGTTACCTTCAAAACTTACGTTTTGGAAATAGTGGTGATTAAAATAGTCACTTTTGATGTGTGGACAGCGATCCGCCTAAGTTTGACATGAAATATAAAATAAATACGGAAGTGTGCAAACATGACGTACACATAGGTTGATAGAATAGGACCAGAACTTCTGTATTGTACCACCCAAGTTACCGTAAAAACGTAGGTTTTGGAAATATGGCTGATTAAAGTAGTCGCTTTGCGATGTGCGGACAGCGATTTGTCTGAGATTGACATGAAATATAAAATAAATACGGAAGTGTGCCAACATGACGTACACATAGGGTGATAGAATTGGACCAGAACTATAGTATTATACCACTCAAGTTACCTTCAAAACTTACGTTTAGGAAATAGGGGTGATTAAAATATTCGCTTTGGATGTGTGGACAGCGATCCGCCTAAGTTTGACATGAAATATAAAATAAATACGGAAGTGTGCAAACATGACGTACGCATAGGGTGATAGAATAGGACGAGAACTATAGTATTATACCCCTCAAGTTACCGTCAAAACTTAGGTTTTGGAAATACGGGTGATTAAAATAGTCGCTTTGGATGTGTGGACAGCGATCCACCTAAGTGTGACATGAAATACAAAATAAATACGGAAGTGTGCCAACATGACGTACGTATAGGGTGATAGAATAGGACCAGAAGTTCTGTATTATACCACCCAAGTTACCGTAAAAACCTAGGTTTTGGAAATATGGCTGATTAAAGTAGTCGCATTGCGATGTGCGGACAGCGATTTGTCTGTTTGACATAAAATATATAAAAAATACGGAGGTGTGCCAACATGACGTACACATAGGGTGATAGAATTGGACCAGAACTATAGTATTATACCACTCAAGTTACCTTCAAAACTTACGTTTTGGAAATAGTGGTGATTAAAATAGTCGCTTTGGATGTGTGGACAGCGATCCGCCTAAGTTTGACATGAAATATAAAATAAATACGGAAGTGTGCCAACATGACGTACACATAGGGTGATAGAATTGGACCAGAACTATAGTTTTATACCACTCAAGTTACCTTCAAAACTTACGTTTTGGAAATAGTGGTGATTAAAATAGTCGCTTTGGATGTGTGGACAGCGATCCGCCTAAGTTTGACATGAAATATAAAATAAATACGGAAGTGTGCAAACATGACGTACACATAGGTTAAAAGAATAGGACCAGAACTTCTGTATTATACCACCCAAGTTACCGTAAAAACGTAGGTTTTGGAAATATGGCTGATTAAAGTAGTCGCTTTGCGATGTGCGGACAGCGATTTGTCTGAGTTTGACATGAAATATAAAATAAATACGGAAGTGTGCCAACATGACGTACACATAGGGTGATAGAATTGGACAAGAACTATAGTATTATACCACTCAAGTTACCTTCAAAACTTACGTTTTGGAAATAGGGGTGATTAAAATAGTCGCTTTGGATGTGTGGACAGCGATCCGCCTAAGTTTGACATGAAATATAAAATAAATACGGAAGTGTGCAAACATGACGTACGCATAGGGTGATGAAATAGGACGAGAACTATAGTATTATACCACTCAAGTTACCGTCAAAACTTAGGTTTTGGAAATACGTGTGAATAAAATAGTCGCTTTGGATGTGTGGACAGCGATCCACCTAAGTTTGACATGAAATATAAAATAAATACGGAAGTGTGCAAACATGACGTACACATAGGTTGATAGAATAGGACCAGAACTTCTGTATTATACCACCCAAGTTACCGTATGACGTACACATAGGATGATAGAATAAGACCAGAACTTTAGTACTATACATCCCAAGTTACCTTAAAATCTTAGATTTTGGAAATATGGGTGAGTAAATTAGTCGCTATACGATGTGCGGACAACGATTTTATAAATTTTGACATGAAATTTAAAATAAATACGGAAGTGTGCCAGCATGACTTACACATAGGATGAAAGAATAGGACCAGAAATTTAGTACTATACCACCCAAGTTACCTTAAAAACTTAGGTTTTGGAAATATGGGTGATTAAATTATTCGCTATGCGATGTGCGGACAACGATTTTTCTAAGTTTGACATGAAATATAAAAATAAATACGGAATTGTGGATACATGACGTACACATAGGGTGATAGAATTGGACCAGAACTATAGTTTTATACCACTCAAGTTACCTTCAAAACTTACGTTTTGGAAATAGTGGTGATTAAAATAGTCGCTTTGGATGTGTGTACAGCGATCCGCCTGTTTGACATGAAATATAAAATAAATACGGAAGTGTTCCAGCATGACGTACACATAGGATGAAAAAATAAGACCAGAACTTTAGTACTATACCACCCAAGTTACCGTAAAAACGTAGGTTTTGGAAATATGGCTGATTAAAGTAGTCGCTTTGCGATGTGCGGACAGCGATTTGTCTGAGTTTGACATGAAATATAAAATAAATACGGAAGTGTGCAAACATGACGTACGCATAGGGTGATAGAATAGGACGAGAACTATAGTATTATACCACTCAGGTTATTGTAAAACTTAGGTTTTGGAAATAAGGCCGATTAAAATAGTCGAGTTGAGATGTGCGGACAGCGATTTGTCTAAGTTTGACATGAAATATAAAAAAATACGGAGGTGTTCAAACATGACGTACACATAGGATGATAGAATAGGTCCAGAACTTAAGTACTATACCACCCATGTTACCTTAAAAACTTAGGATTTGGAAATATAGGTGATTAAATTAGGCGCTATGCGATGTGCGGACAACGATTTGTCTAAGTTTACATTAAATATAAAAATTAATACTGAATTGTGGATACATGACGTACACATAGAGTGATAGAATAGGACCAGAACTATAGTATTATACCACTCAAGTTACCTTCAAAACTTACGTTTTGGAATTACGGGTGATTGAAGTAGTCGCTTTGGATGTGTGGACAGCGATCCACCTAAGTTTCACATGAAATATAAAATAAATACGGAAGTGTGCAAACATGACGTACACATAGGTTGATAGAATAGGACCAGAACTTCTGTATTATACCACCCAAGTTACCTTAAAAACTTAGGATTTGGAAATATGGGTGATTAAATTAGGCGCTATGCGATGTGCGGACAACGATTTGTCTAAGTTTACATTAAATATAAAAATTAATACTGAATTGTGGATACATGACGTACACATAGGGTGATAGAATAGGACCAGAACTATAGTATTATACCACTCAGGTTACCGTCAAAACTTAGGTTTTGGAAATATGGCTGATTAAAGTAGTCGCTTTGAGATGTGCGGACAGCGATTTGTCTAAGTTTGACATGAAATATAAAATAAATACAGAAGTGTGCCAATATTACGTACTCATAGCGTGATAAAATAGGACCAGAACTTCTGTATTATACCACCCAAGTTACCTTCAAAACTTACGTTTTGGAAATATGGGTGATTAAATTATTCGCTATGCGATGTGCGGACAACGATTTTTCTAAGTTTGACATGAAATATAAAAATAAATACGGAATTGTGGATACATGAAGTACACATAGGGTGATAGAATTGGACCAGAACTATAGTTTTATACCATTCAGGTTACCGTCAAAACTTTGGTTTTGGAAATACGGGTGATTAAAATAGTCGCTTTGGATGTGTGGACAGCGATCCACCTAAGTTTGACATGAAATACAAAATAAATACGGAAGTGTGCCAACATGACTTACGTATAGGGTGATAGAATAGGACCAGAACTTCTGTATTATACCACCCAAGTTATTGTAAAAACTTAGGTTTTGGAAATAAGGCCGATTAAAATAGTCGAGTTGAGATGTGCGGACAGCGATTTGTCTAAGTTTGACATGAAATATAAAAAAATACGGAGGTGTTCAAACATGACGTACACATAGGATGATAGAATAGGACCAGAACTATAGTATTATACCACTCAAGTTACCTTCAAAACTTACGTTTTGGAATTACGGGTGATTAAAGTAGTCGCTTTGGATGTGTGGACAGCGATCCACCTAAGTTTGACATGAAATATAAAATAAATACGGAAGTGTGCCAATATTACGTACTCATAGCGTGATAAAATAGGACCAGAACTTCTGTATTATACCACCCAAGTTACCTTCAAAACTTACGTTTTGGAAATATGGGTGATTAAATTATTCGCTATGCGATGTGCGGACAACGATTTTTCTAAGGTTGACATGAAATATAAAAATTAATACTGAATTGTGGATACATGACGTACACATAGGGTGATAGAATAGGACCAGAACTATAGTATTATACCACTCAGGTTACCGTCAAAACTTAGGTTTTGGAAATATGGCTGATTAAAGTAGTCGCTTTGAGATGTGCGGACAGCAATTTGTCTAAGTTTGACATGAAATATAAAATAAATACAGAAGTGTGCCAATATTACGTACTCATAGCGTGATAAAATAGGACCAGAACTTCTGTATTATACCACCCAAGTTACCTTCAAAACTTACGTTTTGGAAATATGGGTGATTAAATTATTCGCTATGCGATGTGCGGACAACGATTTTTCTAAGTTTGACATGAAATATAAAAATAAATACGGAATTGTGGATACATGAAGTACACATAGGGTGATAGAATTGGACCAGAACTATAGTTTTATACCATTCAAGTTACCTTCAAAATTTACGTTTTGGAAATACGGGTGATTAAAATAGTCGCTTTGGATGTATGTACAGCGATCCGCCTGTTTGACATGAAATATAAAATAAATACGGAAGTGTTCCAGCATGACGTACACATAGGATGAAAGAATAAGACCAGAACTTTAGTACTATACCACCCAAGTTACCGTAAAAACTTAGGTTTTGGAAATATGGCTGATTACAGTAGTCGCTTTGCGATGTGCGGACAGCGATTTTTCTAAGTTTGACATGAAATATAAAATAAATACGGAAGTGTGCCAACATGACGTACACATAGGGTGATAGAATTGGACCAGAACTATAGTTTTATACCACTCAAGTTACCTTCAAAACTTACGTTTTGGAAATAGTGGTGATTAAAACAGTCGCTTTGGATGTGTGGACAGCGATCCGCCTAAGTTTGACATGAAATATAAAATAAATACGGAAGTGTGCCAACATGACGTACACATAGGGTGATAGAATTGGACCAGAACTATAGTTTTATACCACTCAAGTTACCTTCAAAACTTACGTTTTGGAAATAGTGGTGATTAAAATAGTCGCTTTGGATGTGTGGACAGCGATCCGCCTAAGTTTGACATGAAATATAAAATAAATACGGAAGTGTGCAAACATGACGTACACATAGGTTGATAGAATAGGACCAGAACTTCTGTTCTATACCACCCAAGTTACCGTAAAAACGTAGGTTTTGGAAATATGGCTGATTAAAGTAGTCGCTTTGCGATGTGCGGACAGCGATTTGTCTGAGTTTGACATGAAATATAAAATAAATACGGAAGTGTGCAAACATGACGTACGCATAGGGTGATAGAATAGGACGAGAACTATAGTATTATACCACTCAGGTTACCGTCAAAACTTTGGTTTTGGAAATACGGGTGATTAAAATAGTCGCTTTGGATGTGTGGACAGCGATCCACCTAAGTTTGACATGAAATACAAAATAAATACGGAAGTGTGCCAACATGACATACGTATAGGGTGATAGAATAGGACCAGAACTTCTGTATTATACCACCCAAGTTACCGTAAAAACCTAGGTTTTGGAAATATGGCTGATTAAAGTAGTCGCATTAAGATGTGCGGTCAGCGATTTGTCTGTTTGACATAAAATATATAAAAAATACGGAGGTGTGCCAACATGACGTACACATAGGATGATAGAATAAGACCAGAACTTTAGTACTATACCACCCAAGTTACCTTAAAAACTTAGGTTTTGGAAATATGGGTGAGTAAATTAGTCGCTATAAGATGTGCGGACAACGATTTGATAAAGTTTGACATGAAATTTAAAATAAATACGGAAGTGTGCCAGCATGACTTACACATAGGATGAAAGAATGGGACCAGAAATTTAGTACTATACCACCCAAGTTACCTTAAAAACTTAGGTTTTGGAAATATGGGTGATTAAATTATTCGCTATGCGATGTGCGGACAACGATTTTTCTAAGTTTGACATGAAATATAAAAATAAATACGGAATTGTGGATACATGACGTACACATAGGGTGATAGAATTGGACCAGAACTATAGTTTTATACCACTCAAGTTACCTTCAAAACTTACGTTTTGGAAATAGTGGTGATTAAAATAGTCGCTTTGGATGTGTGTACAGCGATCCGCCTATTTGACATGAAATATAAAATAAATACGGAAGTGTTCCAGCATGACGTACACATAGGATGAAAGAATAAGACCAGAACTTTAGTACTATACCACCCAAGTTACCGTAAAAACTTAGGTTTTGGAAATATGGCTGATTACAGTAGTCGCTTTGCGATGTGCGGACAGCGATTTGTCTAAGTTTGACATGAAATATAAAATAAATACGGAAGTGTGCCAACATGACGTACACATAGGGTGATAGAATTGGACCAGAACTAAAGTTTTATACCACTCAAGTTACCTTCAAAACTTACGTTTTGGAAATAGTGGTGATTAAAATAGTCGCTTTGGATTTGTGGACAGCGATCCGCCTAAGTTTGACATGAAATATAAAATAATTACGGAAGTGTGCAAACATGACGTACACATAGGTTGATAGAATAGGACCAGAACTTCTGTATTATACCACCCAAGTTACCGTAAAAACGTAGGTTTTGGAAATATGGCTGATTAAAGTAGTCGCTTTGCGATGTGCGGACAGCGATTTGTCTGAGTTTGACATGAAATATAAAATAAATACGGAAGTGTGCAAACATGACGTACGCATAGGGTGATAGAATAGGACGAGAACTATAGTATTATACCACTCAGGTTACCGTCAAAACTTTGGTTTTGGAAATACGGGTGATTAAAATAGTCGCTTTGGATGTGTGGACAGCGATCCACCTAAGTTTGACATGAAATACAAAATAAATACGGAAGTGTGCCAACATGACTTACGTATAGGGTGATAGAATAGGACCAGAACTTCTGTATTATACCACCCAAGTTATTGTAAAAACTTAGGTTTTGGAAATAAGGCCGATTAAAATAGTCGAGTTGAGATGTGCGGACAGCGATTTGTCTAAGTTTGACATGAAATATAAAAAAATACGGAGGTGTTCAAACATGACGTACACATAGGATGATAGAATAGGACCAGAACTATAGTATTATACCACTCAAGTTACCTTCAAAACTTACGTTTTGGAATTACAAGTGATTAAAGTAGTCGCTTTGGATGTGTGGACAGCGATCCACCTAAGTTTGACATGAAATATAAAATAAATACGGAAGTGTGCCAATATTACGTACTCATAGCGTGATAAAATAGGACCAGAACTTCTGTATTATACCACCCAAGTTACCTTCAAAACTTACGTTTTGGAAATATGGGTGATTAAATTATTCGCTATGCGATGTGCGGACAACGATTTTTCTAAGTTTGACATGAAATATAAAAATAAATACGGAATTGTGGATACATGAAGTACACATAGGGTGATAGAATTGGACCAGAACTATAGTCTTATACCACTCAAGTTACCTTCAAAACTTACGTTTTGGAAATAGTGGTGATTAAAATAGTCGCTTTGGATGTGTGTACGGCGATCCGCCTGTTTGACATGAAATATAAAATAAATACGGAAGTGTTCCAGCATGACGTACACATAGGATGAAAGAATAAGACCAGAACTTTAGTACTATACCACCCAAGTTACCGTAAAAACTTAGGTTTTGGAAATATGGCTGATTACAGTAGTCGCTTTGCGATGTGCGGACAGCGATTTGTCTAAGTTTGACATGAAATATAAAATAAATACGGAAGTGTGCCAACATGACGTACACATAGGGTGATAGAATTGGACCAGAACTATAGTTTTATACCACTCAAGTTACCTTCAAAACTTACGTTTTGGAAATAGTGGTGATTAAAATAGTCGCTTTGGATGTGTGGACAGCGATCCGCCTAAGTTTGACATGAAATATAAAATAAATACGGAAGTGTGCAAACATGACGTACACATAGGTTGATAGAATAGGACCAGAACTTCTGTTCTATACCACCCAAGTTACCGTAAAAACGTAGGTTTTGGAAATATGGCTGATTAAAGTAGTCGCTTTGCGATGTGCGGACAGCGATTTGTCTGAGTTTGACATGAAATATAAAATAAATACGGAAGTGTGCAAACATGACGTACGCATAGGGTGATAGAATAGGACGAGAACTATAGTATTATACCACTCAGGTTACCGTCAAAACTTTGGTTTTGGAAATACGGGTGATTAAAATAGTCGCTTTGGATGTGTGGACAGCGATCCACCTAAGTTTGACATGAAATACAAAATAAATACGGAAGTGTGCCAACATGACATACGTATAGGGTGATAGAATAGGACCAGAAATTCTGTATTATACCACCCAAGTTACCGTAAAAACCTAGGTTTTGGAAATATGGCTGATTAAAGTAGTCGCATTAAGATGTGCGGTCAGCGATTTGTCTGTTTGACATAAAATATATAAAAAATACGGAGGTGTGCCAACATGACGTACACATAGGATGATAAAATAAGACCAGAACTTTAGTACTATACCACCCAAGTTACCTTAAAAACTTAGGTTTTGGAAATATGGGTGAGTAAATTAGTCGCTATAAGATGTGCGGACAACGATTTGATAAAGTTTGACATGAAATTTAAAATAAATACGGAAGTGTGCCAGCATGACTTACACATAGGATGAAAGAATGGGACCAGAAATTTAGTACTATACCACCCAAGTTACCTTAAAAACTTAGGTTTTGGAAATATGGGTGATTAAATTATTCGCTATGCGATGTGCGGACAACGATTTTTCTAAGTTTGACATGAAATATAAAAATAAATACGGAATTGTGGATACATGACGTACACATAGGGTGATAGAATTGGACCAGAACTATAGTTTTATACCACTCAAGTTACCTTCAAAACTTACGTTTTGGAAATAGTGGTGATTAAAATAGTCGCTTTGGATGTGTGTACAGCGATCCGCCTATTTGACATGAAATATAAAATAAATACGGAAGTGTTCCAGCATGACGTACACATAGGATGAAAGAATAAGACCAGAACTTTAGTACTATACCACCCAAGTTACCGTAAAAACTTAGGTTTTGGAAATATGGCTGATTACAGTAGTCGCTTTGCGATGTGCGGACAGCGATTTGTCTAAGTTTGACATGAAATATAAAATAAATACGGAAGTGTGCCAACATGACGTACACATAGGGTGATAGAATTGGACCAGAACTATAGTTTTATACCACTCAAGTTACCTTCAAAACTTACGTTTTGGAAATAGTGGTGATTAAAATAGTCGCTTTGGATTTGTGGACAGCGATCCGCCTAAGTTTGACATGAAATATAAAATAATTACGGAAGTGTGCCAACATGACTTACGTATAGGGTGATAGAATAGGACCAGAACTTCTGTATTATACCACCCAAGTTATTGTAAAAACTTAGGTTTTGGAAATAAGGCCGATTAAAATAGTCGAGTTGAGATGTGCGGACAGCGATTTGTCTAAGTTTGACATGAAATATAAAAAAATACGGAGGTTTTCAAACATGACGTACACATAGGATGATAGAATAGGACCAGAACTATAGTATTATACCACTCAAGTTACCTTCAAAACTTACGTTTTGGAATTACGGGTGATTAAAGTAGTCGCTTTGGATGTGTGGACAGCGATCCACCTAAGTTTGACATGAAATATAAAATAAATACGGAAGTGTGCCAATATTACGTACTCATAGCGTGATAAAATAGGACCAGAACTTCTGTATTATACCACCCAAGTTACCTTCAAAACTTACGTTTTGGAAATATGGGTGATTAAATTATTCGCTATGCGATGTGCGGACAACGATTTTTCTAAGTTTGACATGAAATATAAAAATAAATACGGAATTGTGGATACATGAAGTACACATAGGGTGATAGAATTGGACCAGAACTATAGTCTTATACCACTCAAGTTACCTTCAAAACTTACGTTTTGGAAATAGTGGTGATTAAAATAGTCGCTTTGGATGTGTGTACGGCGATCCGCCTGTTTGACATGAAATATAAAATAAATACGGAAGTGTTCCAGCATGACGTACACATAGGATGAAAGAATAAGACCAGAACTTTAGTACTATACCACCCAAGTTACCGTAAAAACTTAGGTTTTGGAAATATGGCTGATTACAGTAGTCGCTTTGCGATGTGCGGACAGCGATTTGTCTAAGTTTGACATGAAATATAAAATAAATACGGAAGTGTGCCAACATGACGTACACATAGGGTGATAGAATTGGACCAGAACTATAGTTTTATACCACTCAAGTTACCTTCAAAACTTACGTTTTGGAAATAGTGGTGATTAAAATAGTCGCTTTGGATGTGTGGACAGCGATCCGCCTATGTTTGACATGAAATATAAAATAAATACGGAAGTGCAAACATGACGTACACATAGGTTGATAGAATAGGACCAGAACTTCTGTATTATACCACCCAAGTTACCGTAAAAACGTAGGTTTTGGAAATATGGCTGATTAAAGTAGTCGCTTTGCGATGTGCGGACAGCGATTTGTCTGAGTTTGACATGAAATATAAAATAAATACGGAAGTGTGCAAACATGACGTACGCATAGGGTGATAGAATAGGACGAGAACTATAGTATTATACCACTCAGGTTACCGTCAAAACTTTGGTTTTGGAAATACGGGTGATTAAAATAGTCGCTTTGGATGTGTGGACAGCGATCCACCTAAGTTTGACATGAAATACAAAATAAATACGGAAGTGTGCCAACATGACGTACGTATAGGGTGATAGAATAGGACCAGAACTTCTGTATTATACCACCCAAGTTACCGTAAAAACCTAGGTTTTGGAAATATGGCTGATTAAAGTAGTCGCATTAAGATGTGCGGTCAGCGATTTGTCTGTTTGACATAAAATATATAAAAAATACGGAGGTGTGCCAACATGACGTACACATAGGATGATAGAATAAGACCAGAACTTTAGTACTATACATCCCAAGTTACCTTAAAAACTTAGGTTTTGGAAATATGGGTGAGTAAATTAGTCGCTATAAGATGTGCGGACAACGATTTGATAAAGTTTGACATGAAATTTAAAATAAATACGGAAGTGTGCCAGCATGACTTACACATAGGATGAAAGAATAGGACCAGAAATTTAGTACTATACCACCCAAGTTACCTTAAAAACTTAGGTTTTGGAAATATGGGTGATTAAATTATTCGCTATGCGATGTGCGGACAACGATTTTTCTAAGGTTGACATGAAATATAAAAATAAATACGGAATTGTGGATACATGACATACACATAGGGTGATAGAATTGGACCAGAACTATAGTTTTATACCACTCAAGTTACCTTCAAAACTTACGTTTTGGAAATAGTGGTGATTAAAATAGTCGCTTTGGATGTGTGTACAGCGATCCGCCTGTTTGACATGAAATATAAAATAAATACGGAAGTGTTCCAGCATGACGTACACATAGGATGAAAGAATAAGACCAGAACTTTAGTACCATACTACCCAAGTTACCGTAAAAACTTAGGTTTTGGAAATATGGCTGATTACAGTAGTCGCTTTGCGATGTGCGGACAGCGATTTGTCTGTTTGACATAAAATATATAAAAAATACGGAGGTGTGCCAACATGACGTACACACAGGGTGATAGAATTGGACCAGAACTATAGTATTATACCACTCAAGTTACCTTCAAAACTTACGTTTTGGAAATAGTGGTGATTAAAATAGTCGCTTTGGATGTGTGGACAGCGATCCGCCTAAGTTTGACATGAAATATAAAATAAATACGGAAGTGTGCCAACATGACGTACATATAGGGTGATAGAATTGGACCAGAACTATAGTTTTATACCACTCAAGATACCTTCAAAACTTACGTTTTGGAAATAGTGGTGATTAAAATAGTCGCTTTGGATGTGTGGACAGCGATCCGCCTAAGTTTGACATGAAATATAAAATAAATACGGAAGTGTGCAAACATGACGTACACATAGGTTAAAAGAATAGGACCAGAACTTCTGTATTATACCACCCAAGTTACCGTAAAAACGTAGGTTTTGGAAATATGGCTGATTAAAGTAGTCGCTTTGCGATGTGCGGACAGCGATTTGTCTGAGTTTGACATGAAATATAAAATAAATACGGAAGTGTGCCAACATGACGTACACATAGGGTGATAGAATTGGACAAGAACTATAGTATTATACCACTCAAGTTACCTTCAAAACTTACGTTTTGGAAATAGGGGTGATTAAAATAGTCGCTTTGGATGTGTGGACAGCGATCCGCCTAAGTTTGACATGAAATATAAAATAAATACGGAAGTGTGCAAACATGACGTACGCATAGGGTGATAGAATAGGACGAGAACTATAGTATTATACCACTCAAGTTACCGTCAAAACTTAGGTTTTGGAAATACGTGTGAATAAAATAGTCGCTTTGGATGTGTGGACAGCGATCCACCTAAGTTTGACATGAAATATAAAATAAATACGGAAGTGTGCAAACATGACGTACACATAGGTTGATAGAATAGGACCAGAACTTCTGTATTATACCACCCAAGTTACCGTATGACGTACACATAGGATGATAGAATAAGACCAGAACTTTAGTACTATACATCCCAAGTTACCTTAAAAACTTAGATTTTGGAAATATGGGTGAGTAAATTAGTCGCTATACGATGTGCGGACAACGATTTGATAAATTTTGACATGAAATTTAAAATAAATACGGAAGTGTGCCAGCATGACTTACACATAGGATGAAAGAATAGGACCAGAAATTTAGTACTATACCACCCAAGTTACCTTAAAAACTTAGGTTTTGGAAATATGGGTGATTAAATTATTCGCTATGCGATGTGCGGACAACGATTTTTCTAAGTTTGACATGAAATATAAAAATAAATACGGAATTGTGGATACATGACGTACACATAGGGTGATAGAATTGGACCAGAACTATAGTTTTATACCACTCAAGTTACCTTCAAAACTTACGTTTTGGAAATAGTGGTGATTAAAATAGTCGCTTTGGATGTGTGTACAGCGATCCGCCTGTTTGACATGAAATATAAAATAAATACGGAAGTGTTCCAGCATGACGTACACATAGGATGAAAGAATAAGACCAGAACTTTAGTACTATACCACCCAAGTTACCGTAAAAACGTAGGTTTTGGAAATATGGCTGATTAAAGTAGTCGCTTTGCGATGTGCGGACAGCGATTTGTCTGAGTTTGACATGAAATATAAAATAAATACGGAAGTGTGCAAACATGACGTACGCATAGGGTGATAGAATAGGACGAGAACTATAGTATTATACCACTCAGGTTATTGTAAAAACTTAGGTTTTGGAAATAAGGCCGATTAAAATAGTCGAGTTGAGATGTGCGGACAGCGATTTGTCTAAGTTTGACATGAAATATAAAAAAAATACGGAGGTGTTCAAACATGACGTACACATAGGATGATAGAATAGGTCCAGAACTTAAGTACTATACCACCCATGTTACCTTAAAAACTTAGGATTTGGAAATATAGGTGATTAAATTAGGCGCTATGCGATGTGCGGACAACGATTTGTCTAAGTTTACATTAAATATAAAAATTAATACTGAATTGTGGATACATGACGTACACATAGGGTGATAGAATAGGACCAGAACTATAGTATTATACCACTCAAGTTACCTTCAAAACTTACGTTTTGGAATTACGGGTGATTGAAGTAGTCGCTTTGGATGTGTGGACAGCGATCCACCTAAGTTTCACATGAAATATAAAATAAATACGGAAGTGTGCAAACATGACGTACACATAGGTTGATAGAATAGGACCAGAACTTCTGTATTATACCACCCAAGTTACCTTAAAAACTTAGGATTTGGAAATATGGGTGATTAAATTAGGCGCTATGCGATGTGCGGACAACGATTTGTCTAAGTTTACATTAAATATAAAAATTAATACTGAATTGTGGATACATGACGTACACATAGGGTGATAGAATAGGACCAGAACTATAGTATTATACCACTCAGGTTACCGTCAAAACTTAGGTTTTGGAAATATGGCTGATTAAAGTAGTCGCTTTGAGATGTGCGGACAGCGATTTGTCTAAGTTTGACATGAAATATAAAATAAATACAGAAGTGTGCCAATATTACGTACTCATAGCGTGATAAAATAGGACCGGAACTTCTGTATTATACCACCCAAGTTACCTTCAAAACTTACGTTTTGGAAATATGGGTGATTAAATTATTCGCTATGCGATGTGCGGACAACGATTTTTCTAAGTTTGACATGAAATATAAAAATAAATACGGAATTGTGGATACATGAAGTACACATAGGGTGATAGAATTGGACCAGAACTATAGTTTTATACCATTCAAGTTACCTTCAAAACTTACGTTTTGGAAATAGTGGTGATTAAAATAGTCGCTTTGGATGTGTGTACAGCGATCCGCCTGTTTGACATGAAATATAAAATAAATACGGAAGTGTTCCAGCATGACGTACACATAGGATGAAAGAATAAGACCAGAACTTTAGTACTATACCACCCAAGTTACCGTAAAAACTTAGGTTTTGGAAATATGGCTGATTACAGTAGTCGCTTTGCGATGTGCGGACAGCGATTTTTCTAAGTTTGACATGAAATACAAAATAAATACGGAAGTGTGCCAACATGACGTATACATAGGGTGATAGAATTGGACCAGAACTATAGTTTTATACCACTCAAGTTACCTTCAAAACTTACGTTTTGGAAATAGTGGTGATTAAAACAGTCGCTTTGGATGTGTGGACAGCGATCCGCCTAAGTTTGACATGAAATATAAAATAAATACGGAAGTGTGCCAACATGACGTACACATAGGGTGATAGAATTGGACCAGAACTATAGTTTTATACCACTCAAGTTACCTTCAAAACTTACGTTTTGGAAATAGTGGTGATTAAAATAGTCGCTTTGGATGTGTGGACAGCGATCCGCCTAAGTTTGACATGAAATATAAAATAAATACGGAAGTGTGCAAACATGACGTACACATAGGTTGATAGAATAGGACCAGAACTTCTGTTCTATACCACCCAAGTTACCGTAAAAACGTAGGTTTTGGAAATATGGCTGATTAAAGTAGTCGCTTTGCGATGTGCGGACAGCGATTTGTCTGAGTTTGACATGAAATATAAAATAAATACGGAAGTGTGCAAACATGACGTACGCATAGGGTGATAGAATAGGACGAGAACTATAGTATTATACCACTCAGGTTACCGTCAAAACTTTGGTTTTGGAAATACGGGTGATTAAAATAGTCGCTTTGGATGTGTGGACAGCGATCCACCTAAGTTTGACATGAAATACAAAATAAATACGGAAGTGTGCCAACATGACATACGTATAGGGTGATAGAATAGGACCAGAACTTCTGTATTATACCACCCAAGTTACCGTAAAAACCTAGGTTTTGGAAATATGGCTGATTAAAGTAGTCGCATTAAGATGTGCGGTCAGCGATTTGTCTGTTTGACATAAAATATATAAAAAATACGGAGGTGTGCCAACATGACGTACACATAGGATGATAGAATAAGACCAGAACTTTAGTACTATACCACCCAAGTTACCTTAAAAACTTAGGTTTTGGAAATATGGGTGAGTAAATTAGTCGCTATAAGATGTGCGGACAACGATTTGATAAAGTTTGACATGAAATTTAAAATAAATACGGAAGTGTGCCAGCATGACTTACACATAGGATGAAAGAATGGGACCAGAAATTTAGTACTATACCACCCAAGTTACCTTAAAAACTTAGGTTTTGGAAATATGGGTGATTAAATTATTCGCTATGCGATGTGCGGACAACGATTTTTCTAAGTTTGACATGAAATATAAAAATAAATACGGAATTGTGGATACATGACGTACACATAGGGTGATAGAATTGGACCAGAACTATAGTTTTATACCACTCAAGTTACCTTCAAAACTTACGTTTTGGAAATAGTGGTGATTAAAATAGTCGCTTTGGATTTGTGGACAGCGATCCGCCTAAGTTTGACATGAAATATAAAATAAATACGGAAGTGTTCAAACATGACGTACACATAGGTTGATAGAATAGGACCAGAACTTCTGTATTATACCACCCAAGTTACCGTAAAAACGTAGGTTTTGGAAATATGGCTGATTAAAGTAGTCGCTTTGCGATGTGCGGTCAGCGATTTGTCTGAGTTTGACATGAAATATAAAATAAATACGGAAGTGTGCAAACATGACGTACGCATAGGGTGATAGAATAGGACGAGAACTATAGTATTATACCACTCAGGTTACCGTCAAAACTTTGGTTTTGGAAATACGGGTGATTAAAATAGTCGCTTTGGATGTGTGGACAGCGATCCACCTAAGTTTGACATGAAATACAAAATAAATACGGAAGTGTGCCAACATGACTTACGTATAGGGTGATAGAATAGGACCAGAACTTCTGTATTATACCACCCAAGTTATTGTAAAAACTTAGGTTTTGGAAATAAGGCCGATTAAAATAGTCGAGTTGAGATGTGCGGACAGCGATTTGTCTAAGTTTGACATGAAATAGAAAAAAATACGGAGGTGTTCAAACATGACGTACACATAGGATGATAGAATAGGACCAGAACTATAGTATTATACCACTCAAGTTACCTTCAAAACTTACGTTTTGGAATTACGGGTGATTAAAGTAGTCGCTTTGGATGTGTGGACAGCGATCCACCTAAGTTTGACATGAAATATAAAATAAATACGGAAGTGTGCCAATATTACGTACTCATAGCGTGATAAAATAGGACTAGAACTTCTGTATTATACCACCCAAGTTACCTTCAAAACTTACGTTTAGGAAATAGTGGTGTTTAAAATAGTCGCTTTGGATGTGTGGACAGCGATCCGCCTAAGTTTGACATGAAATATAAAAATAAATACGGAATTGTGGATACATGAAGTACACATAGGGTGATAGAATTGGACCAGAACTATAGTCTTATACCACTCAAGTTACCTTCAAAACTTACGTTTTGGAAATAGTGGTGATTAAAATAGTCGCTTTGGATGTGTGTACGGCGATCCGCCTGTTTGACATGAAATATAAAATTAATACGGAAGTGTTCCAGCATGACGTACACATAGGATGAAAGAATAAGACCAGAACTTTAGTACTATACCACCCAAGTTACCGTAAAAACTTAGGTTTTGGAAATATGGCTGATTACAGTAGTCGCTTTGCGATGTGCGGACAGCGATTTGTCTAAGTTTGACATGAAATATAAAATAAATACGGAAGTGTGCCAACATGACGTACACATAGGGTGATAGAATTGGACCAGAACTATAGTTTTATACCACTCAAGTTACCTTCAAAACTTACGTTTTGGAAATAGTGGTGATTAATATAGTCGCTTTGGATGTGTGGACAGCGATCCGCCTATGTTTGACATGAAATATAAAATAAATACGGAAGTGTGCAAACATGACGTACACATAGGTTGATAGAATAGGACCAGAACTTCTGTATTATACCACCCAAGTTACCGTAAAAACGTAGGTTTTGGAAATATGGCTGATTAAAGTAGTCGCTTTGCGATGTGCGGACAGCAATTTGTCTGAGTTTGACATGAAATACAAAATAAATACGGAAGTGTGCCAACATGACTTACGTATAGGGTGATAGAATAGGACCAGAACTTCTGTATTATACCACCCAAGTTACCGTAAAAACCTAGGTTTTGGAAATATGGCTGATTAAAGTAGTCGCATTAAGATGTGCGGTCAGCGATTTGTCTGTTTGACATAAAATATATAAAAAATACGGAGGTGTGCCAACATGACGTACACATAGGATGATAGAATAAGACCAGAACTTTAGTACTATACATCCCAAGTTACCTTAAAAACTTAGGTTTTGGAAATATGGGTGAGTAAATTAGTCGCTATAAGATGTGCGGACAACGATTTGATAAAGTTTGACATGAAATTTAAAATAAATACGGAAGTGTGCCAGCATGACTTACACATAGGATGAAAGAATAGGACCAGAAATTTAGTACTATACCACCCAAGTTACCTTAAAAACTTAGGTTTTGGAAATATGGGTGATTAAATTATTCGCTATGCGATGTGCGGACAACGATTTTTCTAAGGTTGACATGAAATATAAAAATAAATACGGAATTGTGGATACATGACATACACATAGGGTGATAGAATTGGACCAGAACTATAGTTTTATACCACTCAAGTTACCTTCAAAACTTACGTTTTGGAAATAGTGGTGATTAAATTAGTCGCTATGCGATGTGTGGACAACGATTTGTCTAAGTTTGACATGAAATATAAAAATAAATACGGAATTGTGGATACATGACGTACACATAGGGTGATAGAATAGGAACAGAACTATAGTATTATACCACTCAGGTTACCGTCAAAATTTGGTTTCGGAAATATGGGTGATTAAAATAGTCGCTTTGGATGTGTGGACAGCGATCCGCCTGTTTGACATGAAATATAAAATAAATACGGAAGTGTTCCAGCATGACGTACACATAGGATGAAAGAATAAGACCAGAACTTTAGTACCATACTACCCAAGTTACCGAAAAAACTTAGGTTTTGGAAATATGGCTTATTACAGTAGTCGCTTTGCGATGTGCGGACAGCGATTTGTCTGAGTTTGACATGAAATATAAAATAAATACGGAAGTGTGCAAACATGACGTACGCATAGGTTGATAGAATAGGACCAGAACTTCTGTATTATACCACCCAAGTTACCGTAAAAACGTAGGTTTTAGAAATATGGCTGATTAAAGTATTCGCTTTGCGATGTGCGGACAGCGATTTGTCTGAGTTTGACATGAAATATAAAATAAATACGGAAGTGTGCAAACATGACGTACGCATAGGGTGATAGAATAGGACGAGAACTATAGTATTATACCACTCAGGTTACCGTCAAAACTTACGTTTTGGAAGTACGGGTGATTAAAATAGTCGCTTTGGATGTGTGGACAGCGATCCGCCTAAGTTTGACATGAAATATAAAATAAATACGGAAGTGTGCAAACATGACGTACACATAGGTTGATAGAATAGGACCAGAACTTCTGTATTATACCACCCAAGTTACCGTAAAAACGTAGGTTTTAGAAATATGGCTGATTAAAGTATTCGCTTTGCGATGTGCGGACAGCGATTTGTCTGAGTTTGACATGAAATATAAAATAAATACGGAAGTGTGCAAACATGACGTACGCATAGGGTGATAGAATAGGACGAGAACTATAGTATTATACCACTCAGGTTACCGTCAAAACTTACGTTTTGGAAGTACGGGTGATTAAAATAGTCGCTTTGGATGTGTGGACAGCGATCCACCTAAGTTTGACATGAAATACAAAATAAATACGGAAGTGTGCCAACATGACGTACACATAGGTTGATAGAATAGGACCAGAACTTCTGTATTATACCACCCAAGTTATTGTAAAAACTTAGGTTTTGGAAATAAGGCCGATAAAAATAGTCGAGTTGAGATGTGCGGACAGCGATTTGTCTAAGTTTGACATGAAATATAAAAAAAAAACGGAGGTGTTCAAACATGACGTACACATAGGATGATAGAATAGGTCCAAAACTTAAGTACTATACCATCCATGTTACCTTAAAAACTTAGGATTTGGAAATATAGGTGATTAAATTAGGCGCTATGCGATGTGCGGACAACGATTTGTCTGTTTTACATAAAATATATCAAAAATACGGAGGTGTGCCAACATGACGTACATATAGGGTGATAGAATAGGACCAGAACTTCTGTATTATACCACCCAAGTTACCGTAAAAACCTAGGTTTTGAAAATATGGCTGATTAAAGTAGTCGCATTAAGATGTGCGGTCAGCGATTTGTCTGTTTGACATAAAATATATAAAAAATACGGAGGTGTGCCAACATGACGTACACATAGGATGATAGAATAAGACCAGAACTTTAGTACTATACATCCCAAGTTACCTTAAAAACTTAGGTTTTGGAAATATGGGTGATTAAAGTAGTGGCTTTGGATGTGTGGACAGCGATCCAACTAAGTTTGACATGAAATATAAAATAAATACGGAAGTGTGCAAACATGACGTACACATAGGGTGATAAAATAGGACCAGAAATTTAGTATTATACCACCCAAGTTACCTTAAAAACTTAGGTTTTGGAAATATGGGTGATTAAATTAGTCGCTATGCGATGTGTGGACAACGATTTTTCTAAGTTTGACATGAAATATAAAAATAAATACGGAATTGTGGATACATGTTGTACACATAGGGTGATAGAATAGGAACAGAACTATAGTATTATACCACTCAGGTTACCGTCAAAATTTGGTTTTGGAAATATGGGTGATTAAAATAGTCGCTTTGGATGTGTGAACAGCGATCCGCCTGTTTGACATAAAATATAAAATAAATACGGAAGTGTGCCAGCATGACGTACACATAGGATGAAAAATAAGACCAGAACTTTAGTACTATACCACCCAAGTTACCTTAAAAACTTAGGTTTTGGAAATATGGGTGATTAAATTAGTCGCTATGCGATGTGCGGACAACGATTTGTCTAAGTATGACATGAAATATAAATATAAATACGGAAGAGTGCCAATATTACGTACTCATAGCGTGATAAAATAGGACCAGAACTTCTGTATTATACCACCCAAGTTACCGTAAAAACTTAGGTTTTGGAAAATTGGCTGATTACAGTAGTCGCTTTGCGATGTGCGGACAGCGATTTTTCTAAGTTTGACATGAAATATAAAATAAATACGGAAGTGGGCCAACATGACGTACACATAGGGTGATAGAATTGGACCAGAAATATAGTTTTATACCACTCAAGTTACCTTCAAAACTTACGTTTTGGAAATGGTGGTGATTAAAATAGTCACTTTGGATGTGTGGACAGCGATCCGCCTAAGTTTGACATGAGATATAAAATAAATACGGAAGTGTGCAAACATGACGTACACATAGGTTGATAGAATAGGACCAGAACTTCTGTATTATACCACCCAAGTTACCGTAAAAACGTAGGTTTTGGAAATATGGCTGATTAAAGTAGTCGCTTTGCGATGTGCGGACAGCAATTTTTCTAAGTTTGACATGAAATATAAAATAATTACGGAAGTGTGCCAGCATGACGTACACATAGGATGAAAGAATAGGACCAGAACTTTAGTACTGTACCACCCAAGTTACCTTAAAAACTTAGGTTTTGGAAATATGGGTGATTAAATTAGTCGCTATACGATGTGCGGACAACGATTTGTCTAAGTATGACATGAAATATAAAATAAATACGGAAGTGTGCAAACATGACGTACGCATAGGGTGATAGAATAGGACGAGAACTATAGTATTATACCACTCAGGTTACCGTCAAAACTTTGGTTTTGGAAATACGGGTGATTAAAATAGTCGCTTTGGATGTGTGGACAGCGATCCACCTAAGTTTGACATGAAATACAAAATAAATACGGAAGTGTGCCAACATGACGTACGTATAGGGTGATAGAATAGGACCAGAACTTCTGTATTATACCACCCAAGTTATTGTAAAAACTTAGGTTTTGGAAATAAGGCCGATTAAAATAGTCGAGTTGAGATGTGCGGACAGCGATTTGTCTAAGTTTGACATGAAATATAAAATAAATACAGAAGTGTGCCAACATGACGTACGCATAGGGTGATAAAATAGGACCAGAACTTCTGTATTATACCACCCAAGTTACCGTAAAAACTTAGGTTTTGGAAATATGGCTGATTACAGTAGTCACTTTGCGATGTGCGGACAGCGATTTGTCTAAGTTTGACATGAAATATAAAATAAATACGGAAGAGTGCCAACATAACGTACACATAGGGTGATAGAATTGGTCCAGAACTATAGTTTTATACCACTCAAGTTACCTTCAAAACTTACGTTTTGGAAATAGTGGTGATTAAAATAGTCGCTTTGGATGTGTGGACAGCGATCCGCCTAAGTTTGACATGAAATATAAAATAAATATGGAAGTGTGCAAACATGACGTACACATAGGTTGATAGAATAGGACCAGAACTTCTTTATTATACCACCCAAGTTACCGTCAAAACTTAGGTTTTGGAAATATGGCTGATTAAAGTAGTCGCTTTAAGATGTGCGGACAGCGATTTGTCTAAGTTTGACATGAAATATAAAATAAATACAGAAGTGTGCCAACATGACGTACACATAGGGTGATAAAATAGGACCAGAAATTTAGTATTATACCACCCAAGTTACCTTAAAAACTTAGGTTTTGGAAATATGGGTGATTAAATTAGTCGCTATGCGATGTGTGGACAACGATTTGTCTAAGTTTGACATGAAATATAAAAATAAATACGGAATTGTGGATACATGACGTACACATAGGGTGATAGAATAGGAACAGAACTATAGTATTATACCACTCAGGTTACCGTCAAAATTTGGTTTCGGAAATATGGGTGATTAAAATAGTCGCTTTGGATGTGTGGACAGCGATCCGCCTGTTTGACATGAAATATAAAATAAATACGGAAGTGTTCCAGCATGACGTACACATAGGATGAAAGAATAAGACCAGAACTTTAGTACCATACTACCCAAGTTACCGAAAAAACTTAGGTTTTGGAAATATGGCTTATTACAGTAGTCGCTTTGCGATGTGCGGACAGCGATTTGTCTGAGTTTGACATGAAATATAAAATAAATACGGAAGTGTGCAAACATGACGTACGCATAGGTTGATAGAATAGGACCAGAACTTCTGTATTATACCACCCAAGTTACCGTAAAAACGTAGGTTTTAGAAATATGGCTGATTAAAGTATTCGCTTTGCGATGTGCGGACAGCGATTTGTCTGAGTTTGACATGAAATATAAAATAAATACGGAAGTGTGCAAACATGACGTACGCATAGGGTGATAGAATAGGACGAGAACTATAGTATTATACCACTCAGGTTACCGTCAAAACTTACGTTTTGGAAGTACGGGTGATTAAAATAGTCGCTTTGGATGTGTGGACAGCGATCCGCCTAAGTTTGACATGAAATATAAAATAAATACGGAAGTGTGCAAACATGACGTACACATAGGTTGATAGAATAGGACCAGAACTTCTGTATTATACCACCCAAGTTACCGTAAAAACGTAGGTTTTAGAAATATGGCTGATTAAAGTATTCGCTTTGCGATGTGCGGACAGCGATTTGTCTGAGTTTGACATGAAATATAAAATAAATACGGAAGTGTGCAAACATGACGTACGCATAGGGTGATAGAATAGGACGAGAACTATAGTATTATACCACTCAGGTTACCGTCAAAACTTACGTTTTGGAAGTACGGGTGATTAAAATAGTCGCTTTGGATGTGTGGACAGCGATCCACCTAAGTTTGACATGAAATACAAAATAAATACGGAAGTGTGCCAACATGACGTACACATAGGTTGATAGAATAGGACCAGAACTTCTGTATTATACCACCCAAGTTATTGTAAAAACTTAGGTTTTGGAAATAAGGCCGATAAAAATAGTCGAGTTGAGATGTGCGGACAGCGATTTGTCTAAGTTTGACATGAAATATAAAAAAAAAACGGAGGTGTTCAAACATGACGTACACATAGGATGATAGAATAGGTCCAAAACTTAAGTACTATACCATCCATGTTACCTTAAAAACTTAGGATTTGGAAATATAGGTGATTAAATTAGGCGCTATGCGATGTGCGGACAACGATTTGTCTGTTTTACATAAAATATATCAAAAATACGGAGGTGTGCCAACATGACGTACATATAGGGTGATAGAATAGGACCAGAACTTCTGTATTATACCACCCAAGTTACCGTAAAAACCTAGGTTTTGAAAATATGGCTGATTAAAGTAGTCGCATTAAGATGTGCGGTCAGCGATTTGTCTGTTTGACATAAAATATATAAAAAATACGGAGGTGTGCCAACATGACGTACACATAGGATGATAGAATAAGACCAGAACTTTAGTACTATACATCCCAAGTTACCTTAAAAACTTAGGTTTTGGAAATATGGGTGATTAAAGTAGTGGCTTTGGATGTGTGGACAGCGATCCAACTAAGTTTGACATGAAATATAAAATAAATACGGAAGTGTGCAAACATGACGTACACATAGGGTGATAAAATAGGACCAGAAATTTAGTATTATACCACCCAAGTTACCTTAAAAACTTAGGTTTTGGAAATATGGGTGATTAAATTAGTCGCTATGCGATGTGTGGACAACGATTTTTCTAAGTTTGACATGAAATATAAAAATAAATACGGAATTGTGGATACATGTTGTACACATAGGGTGATAGAATAGGAACAGAACTATAGTATTATACCACTCAGGTTACCGTCAAAATTTGGTTTTGGAAATATGGGTGATTAAAATAGTCGCTTTGGATGTGTGAACAGCGATCCGCCTGTTTGACATAAAATATAAAATAAATACGGAAGTGTGCCAGCATGACGTACACATAGGATGAAAAATAAGACCAGAACTTTAGTACTATACCACCCAAGTTACCTTAAAAACTTAGGTTTTGGAAATATGGGTGATTAAATTAGTCGCTATGCGATGTGCGGACAACGATTTGTCTAAGTATGACATGAAATATAAATATAAATACGGAAGAGTGCCAATATTACGTACTCATAGCGTGATAAAATAGGACCAGAACTTCTGTATTATACCACCCAAGTTACCGTAAAAACTTAGGTTTTGGAAAATTGGCTGATTACAGTAGTCGCTTTGCGATGTGCGGACAGCGATTTTTCTAAGTTTGACATGAAATATAAAATAAATACGGAAGTGGGCCAACATGACGTACACATAGGGTGATAGAATTGGACCAGAAATATAGTTTTATACCACTCAAGTTACCTTCAAAACTTACGTTTTGGAAATGGTGGTGATTAAAATAGTCACTTTGGATGTGTGGACAGCGATCCGCCTAAGTTTGACATGAGATATAAAATAAATACGGAAGTGTGCAAACATGACGTACACATAGGTTGATAGAATAGGACCAGAACTTCTGTATTATACCACCCAAGTTACCGTAAAAACGTAGGTTTTGGAAATATGGCTGATTAAAGTAGTCGCTTTGCGATGTGCGGACAGCAATTTTTCTAAGTTTGACATGAAATATAAAATAATTACGGAAGTGTGCCAGCATGACGTACACATAGGATGAAAGAATAGGACCAGAACTTTAGTACTGTACCACCCAAGTTACCTTAAAAACTTAGGTTTTGGAAATATGGGTGATTAAATTAGTCGCTATACGATGTGCGGACAACGATTTGTCTAAGTATGACATGAAATATAAAATAAATACGGAAGTGTGCAAACATGACGTACGCATAGGGTGATAGAATAGGACGAGAACTATAGTATTATACCACTCAGGTTACCGTCAAAACTTTGGTTTTGGAAATACGGGTGATTAAAATAGTCGCTTTGGATGTGTGGACAGCGATCCACCTAAGTTTGACATGAAATACAAAATAAATACGGAAGTGTGCCAACATGACGTACGTATAGGGTGATAGAATAGGACCAGAACTTCTGTATTATACCACCCAAGTTATTGTAAAAACTTAGGTTTTGGAAATAAGGCCGATTAAAATAGTCGAGTTGAGATGTGCGGACAGCGATTTGTCTAAGTTTGACATGAAATATAAAATAAATACAGAAGTGTGCCAACATGACGTACGCATAGGGTGATAAAATAGGACCAGAACTTCTGTATTATACCACCCAAGTTACCGTAAAAACTTAGGTTTTGGAAATATGGCTGATTACAGTAGTCACTTTGCGATGTGCGGACAGCGATTTGTCTAAGTTTGACATGAAATATAAAATAAATACGGAAGAGTGCCAACATAACGTACACATAGGGTGATAGAATTGGTCCAGAACTATAGTTTTATACCACTCAAGTTACCTTCAAAACTTACGTTTTGGAAATAGTGGTGATTAAAATAGTCGCTTTGGATGTGTGGACAGCGATCCGCCTAAGTTTGACATGAAATATAAAATAAATATGGAAGTGTGCAAACATGACGTACACATAGGTTGATAGAATAGGACCAGAACTTCTTTATTATACCACCCAAGTTACCGTCAAAACTTAGGTTTTGGAAATATGGCTGATTAAAGTAGTCGCTTTAAGATGTGCGGACAGCGATTTGTCTAAGTTTGACATGAAATATAAAATAAATACAGAAGTGTGCCAACATGACGTACACATAGGGTGATAAAATAGGACCAGAAATTTAGTATTATACCACCCAAGTTACCTTAAAAACTTAGGTTTTGGAAATATGGGTGATTAAATTAGTCGCTATGCGATGTGTGGACAACGATTTGTCTAAGTTTGACATGAAATATAAAAATAAATACGGAATTGTGGATACATGACGTACACATAGGGTGATAGAATAGGAACAGAACTATAGTATTATACCACTCAGGTTACCGTCAAAATTTGGTTTCGGAAATATGGGTGATTAAAATAGTCGCTTTGGATGTGTGGACAGCGATCCGCCTGTTTGACATGAAATATAAAATAAATACGGAAGTGTGCCAGCATGACGTACACATAGGATAAAAAATAAGACCAGAACTTTAGTACTATACCACCCAAGTTACCTTAAAAACTTAGGTTTTGGAAATATGGCTGATTAAAGTAGTCGCTTTAAGATGTGCGGACAGCGATTTGTCTGAGTTTGACATGAAATATAAAATAAATTCGGAAGTGTGCCAACATGACGTACACATAGGGTGATAGAATTGGACAAGAACTATAGTATTATACCACTCAAGTTACCTTCAAAACTTACGTTTTGGAAATATGGCTGATTAAAATAGTCGCTTTGAGATGTGCGGACAGCGATCCGCCTAAGTTTGACATGAAATATAAAATAAATACGGAAGTGTGCCAACAAGACGTACACATAGGGTGAAAGAATAGGACCAGATCTTTAGTACTATACCACCCAAGTTACCTTAAAAACTTAGGTTTTGGAAATATAGGTGATTAAATTAGTCGCTTTGCGACGTGCGGACAGCGATTTGTCTAAAGTTGACATGAAATATAAAAATAAATACGGAAGTGTGCCAACATGACGTACGCATAGGGTGATAGAATAGGACCAGAACCTCTGTATTATACCATCCAAATTACCGTAAATACTTAGGTTTTGGAAATATGGCTGATTAAAGTAGTCGTTTTGCGATGTGCGGACAGCGATTTGTCTAAGTTTGACATCAAATATAAAATAAATACGGAAGTGTGCCAACATGACGTACACATAGGTTGATAGAATAGGACCAGAACTATAGTATTATACCACTCAGGTTACCGTCAAATCTTACGTTTTGGAAATAGGGGTGATTAAAATAGTCGCTTTGGATGTGTGGACAGCGATCCGCCTAAGTTTGACATAAAATATTAAAGAAATACGGAAGTAAGCCAACATGACGTACGCATAGGGTGATAGAATAGGACCAGAATTATAGTATTATACCACTCAGGTTACCGTAAAAACTTAGGTTTCGGAAATACGGGTGATTAAAATAGTCGCTTTGGATGTGTGGACAGCGATCCACCTAAGTTTGACATGAAATATAAAATAAATACGGAAGTGTACAAACATGACGTACGCTTAGGGTGATAGAATAGGACCAGAACGTCTGTATTATACCATCCAAGTTACCGTAAAAACCTAGGTTTTGGAAATATGGGTGATTAAATTAGTCGAATTGAGATGTGTGGACAGCGACTTGTCTAAGTTTGACATGAAATGTAAAAAAATACGGAGGTGTGCCAACATGACGTACACATAGGATGATGGAATAGGTCCAGAACGTTAGTACTATACCACCCAAGTTACCTTAAATACTTAGGTTTTGGAAATATGGTTGATTAAATTAGCTGCTATACGATGTGCGGACAACGATTTGACTAAGATTGACATGAAATTTAAAAATAAATACGGAATTGTGGATACATGACGTACACATAGTGTGATAGAATAGGACCAGAACTATAGTATTATACTTTCAGGTTACCGTTAAATCTTAGGTTTTGGAAATAAGGGTGATTAAAATAGTCGCTTTGGATGTGTGGACAGCGATCAGCCTAAGTTTGAAATGAAATATATAATAAATACGGAAGTGTGCCAACAAGACGTACACATAGGGTGATAGAATAGGACCAGAACCATAGTATTATACCACTCAAGTTACCGTCAAAACTTAGGTTTTGGAAATATGGGTGATTATAATAGTCGCTTTGGATGTGTGGTCAGCGATCCGCCTAAGTTTGACATGAAATATAAAATAAATACGGAAGTGTGCCAGCATGACGTACACATAGGATGAAAGAATAGGACCAGAACTTTAGTACTATACCACCCAAGTTACCTTAAAAACTTAGTTTTTTGAAATATGGGTGATTAAGTTAGTCGCTATGCGATGTGCGGACAACGATTTTACTAAGTTTGACATGAAATTTAAAAATAAATACAGAATTGTGGATACATGACGTACACATAGGGTGATAGAATAGGACCAGAACTGTAGTATTATACCACTCAGGTTACCGTTAAAACTTAGGTTTTGGAAATACGGGTGATTAAAATAGTCGCTTTGGATGTGTGGACAGCGATCCGCCTAAGTTTGACATGAAATATAAAATAAATACGGAAGTTTGCCAACAAGACGTACACATGGGGTGATAGAATAGGACCAGAACTTCTGTATTATACCACCCAAGTTTCCGTAAAAACTTAGGTTTTGGAAATATGGCTGAATAAAGTAGTCGCTTTGCGATGTGCGGACAGAGATTTATCTAAGTTTGACATGAAATATAAAATAAATACGGAAGTGTGCCAACAAGACGTACACATAGGGTGATAGAATAGGACCAGAACTTCTGTATTATACCACCCAAGTTACCGTAAAAACTTAGGTTTTGGAAATATTTCTGATTAAAGTAGTCGCTTTGCGACGTGCGGACAGCAATTAGTCTAAGTTTGACATGAAATATAAAATAAATACGGACGTTTGCCAACATGACATACACATAGGATGATAGAATAGGTCCAGAACTTTAGTACTACACTACCCAAGTTACCTTAAAAACTTAGGTTTTGGAAATATGGGTGATTAAATTAGTCGCTATTCGATGTGCGGACAACGATTTGTCTATGACATGAAATATAAAAATAAATGCAGATGATCTTTTTATATGCAGATGATTCGGCTCTACTTTTCCGGGGGTGACAGCTGGGAGGAGACGTACCATTTAGCTGAGCGCGGCCTGTTCTCTGTCAAGCAGTGGTTTAATCAAAATCGGCTCTCTGTGAATACCTCAAAAACAAAGTATATGACTATTTCCGTGAGAGCCGATCACGATTCTGTTGACCTTTTATTGCGCTTGCACACATGTGGGAGTATGAATGGTTGTGTCTCATGTTAAGTTATTGATAAGGTGTCAGAATATAAGTACCTTGGCGTAATTTTTGACAAACGATTGAAATGGGCTGGTCATATCGCATACCTGAGGAATAAGCTTAGGAAATTTAGTTACATTTTTTCAAATTTAAACAAAATTGTAGCTCCTGACTTAATTAAAACAGTTTATTTTGCATATGTTCAATCCCTATTACAATATGGAATCTTGGCCTGGGGCGGCGGTTTTCAAAGTATTATCTCCCCACTTGAAATCACACAAAAATCCATTATTAAAGCAGCTTTAAATAAAAATCTCAGATATCCAAGTGAATTGTTATTTGAAGAATTTAAAGTTTTTAATGTTTCGCAACTCTATCTAAGAACACTAATTTTATACATACATAAAAATAAAGATACCATTTTCCAAAAAAATACTCATTCCTATCCCACAAGATCCATGGCAAATTTAGGTATAATTGTGCCTAGATTAACAAAAACAATCAATACAACATCCTCGCATTATATAGCTAACATAGTTTTCCCCAAGTTGCCTAGTTACATAAAAAAACCTCATCCATGCAGTATTGCCGTTTTTAAGAAGACTATTAATAAATGGCTGATCGAAATCGGTCAAGATAGGATTCAAACATTAGTCCGTTCACTGTATATTTAGGGGGGGGGGGCGTTATCACTTCCAGGTCTGTGTGCCCAAGAGTGTCGTGTGTGTGCGTGTATGTGGATTGTGTGTGTGTGTGTGTGTGTGTGTGTGTGTGTGTGTGTGTGTGTGTGTCTGTGTGTGTGTGTGTGTGTGTATGTGCGCGCGCGCCTGTGTGTACATGCATGTCATGTTGTGTGCATGAGTCCGCGTTGGTTGAATGGGTTGTGGATGGTGTGAGTGAGAGATGATTGGTAATTGGCATGAATGACCAGGCTCGGGTTGGCTTTTTTCAAAATGTTGCAATCCATGATTACGAAATCGAATGTTTGATCGCTTCACTTATTGCATGTGCATGCATAATTAACATAATTAACTTATCAATCTGCATAATTAACTTATCAATCTACATAATTAATTAATTTTTATTTTATTTTTTATATAAATTTTTTAGTATAACCCATTTGTAATTTCAGTAAGTAAGCTTTTTAATACCTTTTGCAATGATGGACGTTTTAAAAGTGAAGTATTTTGTGTAATTAAAAAATGACTTTTACAATTACTTATTAAGACTGACATGGCTCTTTCCCCACCCACAGGCTTCTGCCCATGTGGGGAAATATTTTCAGTTAGATTTTATTGAATTGAATGTATCTGTATTTGTTTTTTTATGCTGAATAAACGATTTTCATTTCATTTCATTTTTTCAAAAATACGGAATTGTGGATACATGACGTTCACATGTTGGTTGGCACGACTGCCTCGGTGATGCTCACAACGGGCTCCGTACAGCTCCCAGTTTTAACATCAGTTTAAGTTTGTTATTTAGCTTTCACTCTCTATATTTTTAGTCTCACTTTTTATACAAGTCAGTGCAACAATTTTGAGCCATAAATTTTGAAAATCGGTCCGTGGGAAGTGTTAGTTTTCCGACTTGAAGTGCTCGCCGCTTTAGTCAGGACTCGGCTTCGTGACTCGGCCATTTTAGACGCCGCTTGACCAACTCAGCAAATGGCGGTAGGTTGGTGAATTCCTGACTCTTCCTTCCTTTTAACCACTCTCTATCAAATCCCGTTGTGACTATCACCGATCCCTCCTTGCCCAACCCAAATCAAATATCTGCATGGGCTTTTGTAAAGCAAGATTGGACATTTTCACTTAGAATAATTTGTAACATTAAACTCACTCACTTGGATTTAAATGGGCCTTTATTTCAGGCATTGACAAGTCTCAGACATGACTGTGATAATTTTGTAATTAGCTTTTTGTAATATTTTATAGAATTTTGTAAGTAGCATGTAAAGCTAGAAAATTTTAGTAACAAGACTTAATATTTTTATTTAGGATTTGCTACATAATTTCAATTTCTCCCTGATCTTAGAATATTTCAAGCTAGGCCTAGGCCTTATTTTCAGGCATCAACAAGTTCGAAACATGACTGTGATATTTCTGTATTGTATGTAAAGTTAGTAAAATATTTTTTGTAAAGTGTACCTTATTTTTGTGAAAAAAAGGCTAGATACTGAGATTTTATATTAGGCCTATTTTACAGGCATTGAAAAATTGAAACATGACTGTGATTTTTTGTAATGCATGTAAAGTTAGTATTGACGATGAGGAAATGGATCTTAGTATTCTATGTGATATTTGTGATAAAAGATACCATGCAGATAGGAAATGTAGTTTGTTAAAGAAAACGCTTTTTAGAAATATAACTAAGAATGACCAGTGGATTTGCCCTAAATGTATCAAATATTTTCATGAATCTTTTGCTAGGCTTGAATCTGATAGGGAAAAAATCAAACAGCAAACAGAGGAATTAGCTAGGTTAAGGGACACTGTTAGGGAACTCCAAGACCAGAATAGTAAACTCACTGAGGAACTGAGCTTGAAGGAAGTTGAAATTGTCAATTTGAAAAATGAGAATGAGGCAGCTCTGAAAAAGTGTAAATTGGCTCCGGGGAATGGACGGAGGTTAGACGTGGGGCTAGGCCTCGTGTGTCCGGGGGTGGGCGGCCTCCTCTTAGGACCTCGAACTCGTTTGAGGCCCTGAGGGAGGCGGACGTCCCGGCATACGGTCCTGGCTTGGACGAATTTCCGTCACTTCCAACAAAAAAAGATCGTGGTAGGGGCAGGAAGGGTGGGCCTCGCCTGAAAATTGTGGGTGACAGCCACGGGCGTAGGCTCTTTGGTAGGTTGAGGGGGGAGATGGGGGGTGATGTTGAGGTGAGCGGGAGGGTTTTGCCTGGCAGGCCCTTGACTGATGTAGTGGAAAGTGCCGCGAGGGAGAGCGAGGGGATGGATGGGGATGATTTTCTGGTCCTGGTGGGGGGGGGAGAAATAAAATTTCTGAGACCAGCATTCGGGGGATTGGGCCAATGACCGAAACCTTGCGGGCCGCCCGGGGGAGGGTGCTGTTGGTCGAGACACCACATAGGTTTGACAATGAACAGGAGAATGAATTGATTGATCGCCAAAATAGAGAACTCAAAAGCATCTGCGAATTAAACTCTTGGAGTTTCCTCAGCATTAATTCAATCCTGGATCGATCCTGTTACACCAAGCATGGTTTACACATGAATGGGCTAGGGAAGGACATCTTATGTGGACTAATTGCTAATTACATTAGAAATGCCAAACCACAAAAAAACGCAACTGGAAAAAAAGGTCCGGTGATCCCATAAAGCCTAGAACCACCTTCAACAACAGAAATAGAGCTCAAAAAAATTATACTGACAACCCTAAACATAAAATAAATAAACATGCATGCAACCTGAAAGTAATTCACTTAAATGTAAAAGGTATTGTCAACAAGATAGGTCAAATAGAGATTTTTTTGTCAGATGAAAATCCAGATTTTTTTCTCATAAGTGAACATGGTTTGGACTCTGAAAAATTAGCAACAATACAAATAAACAACTATACTCTTGTTCACTCTTTTGGTAGAACAGACATGTCATTGGGCGGAGTAGCCGTTTTTAGAAAATGCAGCCTGCAACTCGACTCTCTCAAAACCACAATGATAGGCCTAAATACCAGTGAAATAAAAACTTTTGAATGCTGTGAAATTAAATTTAGCTCAAATAATAACAACTTCATCTTAGGAGCCTTCTATAGAAGCCCTGATGGCAACTTCAATAGTTTTTTAGAAAAAATTAAATGAGTATTTTTGCAACTTAAAAGCTGAAAATAAAAATCATCACATCATCATTGGAGGCGATTTTAATATAAACATTTTAGAGACAGACAGCAAAACAAAAAGGTTCATGAACATTTTACAGAGTTTTGGATTGAAAACCATAATTTCCACACCAACTAGAATTACAGCTGATTCCAGTACTTGTATTGACAATTTTCTGATAAACGATTTTGAATGCATTAGTTCTGTTGTACAACCAGCCATATCTGATCATCATGCCATTATAATACAGACTAACTTTAGAATAAAGAAAATTAATTATAAGAAGAAGATGACCAGAATTATCAGTGACAATAATTTGCATGAATTAAAAATAAGACTCTCTAAAGAAAACTGGACTGAATTTTACAGTGTCACAGATGTTAATGATTAATACACCACTTTTATGGAAACATTGCTCCATCATTTTAACATTGCATGCCCATTGAAAGAAGTTAAATGTTCAACCAACAATAGAAATAAATGGCTCAATAATGATATTATTGATTGTAAAAACACCATGCTAGAACTATACATTATTTGGAAAGCTAATAAAACAGACTACAATAAAAATAGATACGAAACAGCTTTACATGATTACAGATTAAACATACAGACAACAAAAGGTGATTGGTATAACTCTAGAATAACTGCCGCTGATAATAAGGCGAAGGAGGCTTGGAACATAATAAATGAATGGAGAGAGGTCAAAAACTGTAAACAGCCTAAGAATATTCAATTAAATGAAAATGGTTCTCTGACATCTAATCCAAATAGAACGTGTGAAATGCTCAACAATTACTTCTGTAACATAGGGAATGAAATTCATGACAACCTTCCGTCTTTTGCACCTCAGAGGCTCACAAATCTTAACCAAATGGTTAGGCAAATGTTTTTAATAAATTTCATGAGGTAAATGAAAAAACAGTTTCAGCAATGTTTTCTAAATTCAAGCCGAAAAACTCTACTGGAATAGACAATATAAGCATGCGAGTTTTGAAGGGATGTCAGGATGCTTTAATCAAACCACTGACACATCTGATTAATGTCTCGACCTGCAGCGGCGTTTTCCCGGACGGCTGCAAGGTTGCCAAGGTCAAGGCTTTGTTTAAAAAGGGGGATGAGGGGGAGATGTGCAACTACCGTCCGATATCACTCCTCCCTGTTGTTTCCAAATTTCTTGAAAAAGTGGCCTGTGATCAGCTGACTGCCTACCTTGAGGACAATGAACTCTTGTGTGGGCGGCAGTATGGTTTCAGGAAAAACAAATCCACTAAATTGGCATTAATAGATTTTGTAAATGACTGTATCGAGGCAGTGGATGCTGGCGAGACGGTAACAGGATGCTTTACTGATCTCAGCAAGGCGTTTGATTGTGTCGATGCAGATCTTCTGATCCAGAAACTTCTCAAACTCGGTATCTGTGGTGGTGCCCTGGAGTGGGTTAAATCCTACCTCAGTGACAGACGCCAAGTTACCGAAGTTCAACACGAATCAAAATTCAAAATTAAGTCAGTCCTGTCCAGTCCGAAATCGATTTCTTGTGGTGTTCCTCAAGGATCGATTATGGGCCCTCTCTTATTCTTGGTTTACATAAACGATCTTTTCGATAGAATTCCAGAAGGCAACCTGTTTATTTTTGCTGACGATACCACAATCGTCACCAAAAATAAAAACATCAATAACTTAGAAATAGATTCGACGATCAAAATTAATGAAGCGGCGTAGTTTTTCAGCGAAAACAAATTGAAATTAAATCTGGACAAAACCCAATATATTTGCATCCAAACATACCAAAAACAAATGTCAAAATTGTCAAAACTCCAACCATCACAATTGATGACACAGAAAGTTTTTGTGCTGATGTGGTTGACTTTCTGGGGGTGACGTTGGACGTTGGTTTAAGCTGGGGCGAGCAGTTGGACAGGATTGAGGGAAAACTTACCAGGGGAACTTTTGTTCTTAAAAACCTGGCTAGGTACCAAAACTTGGAGCTACTCAAGACTGTCTACTACTGCTTGCTCCAGTCTCACATCTCCTACTCAATTATTCTATGGGGGGCTGCAGAGTCAAATCTCAAAAAGATTTTTGTTTGGCAAAAAAAAGCTCTTAGGAGCATGTTAAGACTTCCTTACAATGCTCATTGCAAAGATCATTTTATTAGGTTAGGTTTGCTTACCGTTCCATCTTTGTAGATTTTTGAAGTTGCCATTTATATTAAATTACATACCGTAAAATACGTTAATACAGCCCATAGATATAATACTAGATTCAAACACAACTTTTCTATTCAACATAACATGTCTTTGTTTGAAAAAATGCCAAAATATTCCGGTTTAAAGATTTTTCAACTCTTACCAGCTAACATTAGGCTACAGGAAAACTTCAATAAATTTAAAAGGGATTTAAAAAACTTTCTGGTACAAAATAGTTTTTATAGCTTGAGTGAGTTTTTTGAACTTTGTAGCCCTAACCTACGTTTTTACCCCTCCAAAACCTAAAGCCTAAATTCACCAACTTCTAAATGTTGGCCTACGGCCACATTATGACGACGCCTCATGCAACTGCCAACGAGGCGAATCTCCAAGTATCCAAGTAAGTAAGTACATAGGGTGATAAAATAGGACCAGAAATTTAGTATTATACCACCCAAGTTAGCCTCAAAAATTAGGTTTTGGAAATATTGGTGATTAAATTAGTCGCTATGCGATGTGCGGACAACGATTTGTCTAAGTTTGACATGAAATATAAAAATAAATACAGAATTGTGGATACATGACGTACACATAGTGTGATAGAATAGGACCAGAACTATAGTATTATACCGCTCAGGTCACCATCAAAACATAGGTTTTGGAAATATGGGTGATTAAAATAGTCGCTTTGGATGTGTGGACAGCGATCCGCCTAAGTTTGACATGAAATAAAAAATAAATACGGAAGTGTGCCAACACGACGTACACATAGGGTGATAAAATAGGACCAGAACTTTTGTATTATACTACCTAAGTTACCGTAAAAACTTAGGTTTTGGAAATATGCCTCATTAAAGTAGTCGCTTTGCGATGTGCGGACAGCGATTTGTCTAAGTTTGACATGAAATATAAAATAAATACGGAAGTGTGCCAGCATGGCGTACACATAGGATGATAGAATAGGACCAGAACTTTAGTACTATACCACCCAAGTTACCTTAAAAACTTAGGTTTTGGAAATATGGGTGATTAAATTAGTCGCTATGCGATGTGCGGACAACGATTTGTCAAAGTATGACATGAAATATAAAAATAAATACGGAATTGTGATTACATGACGTTCACATAGGGTGATAAAATAGGAAAATAAATTTAGTATTATACCACCCAAGTTACCTTAAAAACCTAGGTTTTGGAAATATGGGTGATTAAATTAGTCGTTATGCGATGTGCAGACAACGATTTGTCTAAGTTTGACATGAAATATAAAAATAAATACGGAATTGTGGATACATGACGTACACATATTGTGATAGAATAGGACCAGAACAATAGTATTATACCACTCAGGTTACCGTCAAAACTTAGGTTTTGGAAATATGGGTGATTAAAATAGTCGCTTTGGATGTGTGGACAGCGATCCGCCTAAGTTTGACATGAAATATAAAATAAATACGGGAGTGTGCCAACAAGACGTACACATAGGGTGATAGAATAGGACCAGAACTTCTGTATTATACCACCCAAGTTACCGTAAAAACTTAGGTTTTGGAAATATGGCTGATTAAAGTAGTCGCTTTGCGATGTGCGGACAGCGATTTGTCTAAGTTTGACATGAAATAAAAAATAAAAACGGAAGTTTGCCAGCATGACGTACACATAGGATGAAAGAATAGGACCAGAACTTTAGTACTATACCACCCAAGTTACCTTAAAAACTTAGGTTTTGGGAATATGGGTGATTAAATTAGTCGCTATGCGATGTGCGGACAACGATTTGTCTAAGTATGACATGAAATATAAAAATAAATACGGAAGTGTGCCAACATTACGTACACATAGGGTGATAGAATAGGACCAGAACTTCTGTATTGTACCATCCAAGTTACCGTAAAAACCTAGGTTTTGGAAATATGGCTGATTAAAGTAGTCGCTTTGCGATGTGCGGACAGCGATTTGTCTAAGTTTGACAGGAAATGTAAAATAAATACGGAAGTGTGCCAACATGACGTACACATATGATGATAGAATACGTTCAGAACTATAGTACTATACCACCCAAGTTACCTTAAAAACTTAGGTTTTGGAAATATGGGTGATTAAATTAGTCGCTATGCGATGTGCGGACAACGATTTGTCTAAGTTTGACATGAAATATAAAAATAAATACAGAATTGTGGATACATGACGTACACATAGTGTGATAGAATAGGACCAGAACTATAGTATTATACCGCTCAGGTCACCATCAAAACATAGGTTTTGGAAATATGGGTGATTAAAATAGTCGCTTTGGATGTGTGGACAGCGATCCGCCTAAGTTTGACATGAAATAAAAAATAAATACGGAAGTGTGCCAACACGACGTACACATAGGGTGATAAAATAGGACCAGAACTTTTGTATTATACTACCTAAGTTACCGTAAAAACTTAGGTTTTGGAAATATGCCTCATTAAAGTAGTCGCTTTGCGATGTGCGGACAGCGATTTGTCTAAGTTTGACATGAAATATAAAATAAATACGGAAGTGTGCCAGCATGGCGTACACATAGGATGATAGAATAGGACCAGAACTTTAGTACTATACCACCCAAGTTACCTTAAAAACTTAGGTTTTGGAAATATGGGTGATTAAATTAGTCGCTATGCGATGTGCGGACAACGATTTGTCAAAGTATGACATGAAATATAAAAATAAATACGGAATTGTGATTACATGACGTTCACATAGGGTGATAAAATAGGAAAATAAATTTAGTATTATACCACCCAAGTTACCTTAAAAACCTAGGTTTTGGAAATATGGGTGATTAAATTAGTCGTTATGCGATGTGCAGACAACGATTTGTCTAAGTTTGACATGAAATATAAAAATAAATACGGAATTGTGGATACATGACGTACACATATTGTGATAGAATAGGACCAGAACAATAGTATTATACCACTCAGGTTACCGTCAAAACTTAGGTTTTGGAAATATGGGTGATTAAAATAGTCGCTTTGGATGTGTGGACAGCGATCCGCCTAAGTTTGACATGAAATATAAAATAAATACGGGAGTGTGCCAACAAGACGTACACATAGGGTGATAGAATAGGACCAGAACTTCTGTATTATACCACCCAAGTTACCGTAAAAACTTAGGTTTTGGAAATATGGCTGATTAAAGTAGTCGCTTTGCGATGTGCGGACAGCGATTTGTCTAAGTTTGACATGAAATAAAAAATAAAAACGGAAGTTTGCCAGCATGACGTACACATAGGATGAAAGAATAGGACCAGAACTTTAGTACTATACCACCCAAGTTACCTTAAAAACTTAGGTTTTGGGAATATGGGTGATTAAATTAGTCGCTATGCGATGTGCGGACAACGATTTGTCTAAGTATGACATGAAATATAAAAATAAATACGGAAGTGTGCCAACATTACGTACACATAGGGTGATAGAATAGGACCAGAACTTCTGTATTATACCATCCAAGTTACCGTAAAAACCTAGGTTTTAGAAATATGGCTGATTAAAGTAGTCGCTTTGCGATGTGCGGACAGCGATTTGTCTAAGTTTGACAGGAAATGTAAAATAAATACGGAAGTGTGCCAACATGACGTACACATATGATGATAGAATACGTTCAGAACTATAGTACTATACCACCCAAGTTACCTTAAAAACTTAGGTTTTGGAAATATGGGTGATTAAATTAGTCGCTATGCGATGTGCGGACAACGATTTGTCAAAGTATGACATGAAATATAAAAATAAATACGGAATTGTGATTACATGACGTTCACATAGGGTGATAAAATAGGAAAATAAATTTAGTATTATACCACCCAAGTTACCTTAAAAACCTAGGTTTTGGAAATATGGGTGATTAAATTAGTCGTTATGCGATGTGCAGACAACGATTTGTCTAAGTTTGACATGAAATATAAAAATAAATACGGAATTGTGGATACATGACGTACACATATTGTGATAGAATAGGACCAGAACAATAGTATTATACCACTCAGGTTACCGTCAAAACTTAGGTTTTGGAAATATGGGTGATTAAAATAGTCGCTTTGGATGTGTGGACAGCGATCCGCCTAAGTTTGACATGAAATATAAAATAAATACGGGAGTGTGCCAACAAGACGTACACATAGGGTGATAGAATAGGACCAGAACTTCTGTATTATACCACCCAAGTTACCGTAAAAACTTAGGTTTTGGAAATATGGCTGATTAAAGTAGTCGCTTTGCGATGTGCGGACAGCGATTTGTCTAAGTTTGACATGAAATAAAAAATAAAAACGGAAGTTTGCCAGCATGACGTACACATAGGATGAAAGAATAGGACCAGAACTTTAGTACTATACCACCCAAGTTACCTTAAAAACTTAGGTTTTGGGAATATGGGTGATTAAATTAGTCGCTATGCGATGTGCGGACAACGATTTGTCTAAGTATGACATGAAATATAAAAATAAATACGGAAGTGTGCCAACATTACGTACACATAGGGTGATAGAATAGGACCAGAACTTCTGTATTGTACCATCCAAGTTACCGTAAAAACCTAGGTTTTGGAAATATGGCTGATTAAAGTAGTCGCTTTGCGATGTGCGGACAGCGATTTGTCTAAGTTTGACAGGAAATGTAAAATAAATACGGAAGTGTGCCAACATGACGTACACATATGATGATAGAATACGTTCAGAACTATAGTACTATACCACCCAAGTTACCTTAAAAACTTAGGTTTTGGAAATATGGGTGATTAAATTAGTCGCTATGCGATGTGCGGACAACGATTTGTCTAAGTTTGACATGAAATATAAAAATAAATACAGAATTGTGGATACATGACGTACACATAGTGTGATAGAATAGGACCAGAACTATAGTATTATACCGCTCAGGTCACCATCAAAACATAGGTTTTGGAAATATGGGTGATTAAAATAGTCGCTTTGGATGTGTGGACAGCGATCCGCCTAAGTTTGACATGAAATAAAAAATAAATACGGAAGTGTGCCAACACGACGTACACATAGGGTGATAAAATAGGACCAGAACTTTTGTATTATACTACCTAAGTTACCGTAAAAACTTAGGTTTTGGAAATATGCCTCATTAAAGTAGTCGCTTTGCGATGTGCGGACAGCGATTTGTCTAAGTTTGACATGAAATATAAAATAAATACGGAAGTGTGCCAGCATGGCGTACACATAGGATGATAGAATAGGACCAGAACTTTAGTACTATACCACCCAAGTTACCTTAAAAACTTAGGTTTTGGAAATATGGGTGATTAAATTAGTCGCTATGCGATGTGCGGACAACGATTTGTCAAAGTATGACATGAAATATAAAAATAAATACGGAATTGTGATTACATGACGTTCACATAGGGTGATAAAATAGGAAAATAAATTTAGTATTATACCACCCAAGTTACCTTAAAAACCTAGGTTTTGGAAATATGGGTGATTAAATTAGTCGTTATGCGATGTGCAGACAACGATTTGTCTAAGTTTGACATGAAATATAAAAATAAATACGGAATTGTGGATACATGACGTACACATATTGTGATAGAATAGGACCAGAACAATAGTATTATACCACTCAGGTTACCGTCAAAACTTAGGTTTTGGAAATATGGGTGATTAAAATAGTCGCTTTGGATGTGTGGACAGCGATCCGCCTAAGTTTGACATGAAATATAAAATAAATACGGGAGTGTGCCAACAAGACGTACACATAGGGTGATAGAATAGGACCAGAACTTCTGTATTATACCACCCAAGTTACCGTAAAAACTTAGGTTTTGGAAATATGGCTGATTAAAGTAGTCGCTTTGCGATGTGCGGACAGCGATTTGTCTAAGTTTGACATGAAATAAAAAATAAAAACGGAAGTTTGCCAGCATGACGTACACATAGGATGAAAGAATAGGACCAGAACTTTAGTACTATACCACCCAAGTTACCTTAAAAACTTAGGTTTTGGGAATATGGGTGATTAAATTAGTCGCTATGCGATGTGCGGACAACGATTTGTCTAAGTATGACATGAAATATAAAAATAAATACGGAAGTGTGCCAACATTACGTACACATAGGGTGATAGAATAGGACCAGAACTTCTGTATTATACCATCCAAGTTACCGTAAAAACCTAGGTTTTAGAAATATGGCTGATTAAAGTAGTCGCTTTGCGATGTGCGGACAGCGATTTGTCTAAGTTTGACAGGAAATGTAAAATAAATACGGAAGTGTGCCAACATGACGTACACATATGATGATAGAATACGTTCAGAACTATAGTACTATACCACCCAAGTTACCTTAAAAACTTAGGTTTTGGAAATATGGGTGATTAAATTAGTCGCTATGCGATGTGCGGACAACGATTTGTCAAAGTATTACATGAAATATAAAAATAAATACGGAATTGTGATTACATGACGTTCACATAGGGTGTTAAAATAGGAAAAGAAATTTAGTATTATACCACCCAAGTTACCTTAAAAACCTAGGTTTTGGAAATATGGGTGATTAAATTAGTCGCTATGCGATGTGCAGACAACGATTTGTCAAAGTATGACATGAAATATAAAAATAAATACGGAATTGTGATTACATGACGTTCACATAGGGTGATAGAATAGGACCAGAACTATAGTATTATACCGCTCAGGTCACCGTCAAAACATAGGTTTTGGAAATATGGGTGATTAAAATAGTCGCTTTGGATGTGTGGACAGCGATCCGCCTAAGTTTGACATGAAATAAAAAATAAATACGGAAGTGTGCCAACACGACGTACACATAGGGTGATAAAATAGGACCAGAACTTCTGTATTATACTACCTAAGTTACCATAAAAACTTAGGTTTTGGAAATATGCCTCATTAAAGTAGTCGCTTTGCGATGTGCGGACAGCGATTTGTCTAAGTTTGACATGAAATATAAAAAAATACGGAAGTGTGCCAGCATGACGTACACATAGGATGATAGAATAGGACCAGAACTTTAGTACTATACCACCCAAGTTACCTTAAAAACTTAGGTTTCGGAAATATGGGTGATTAAATTAGTCGCTATGCGATGTGCGGACAACGATTTGTCAAAGTATGACATGAAATATAAAAATAAATACGGAATTGTGATTACATGACGTTCACATAGGGTGATAAAATAGGAAAATAAATTTAGTATTATACCACCCAAGTTACCTTAAAAACCTAGGTTTTGGAAATATGGGTGATTAAATTAGTCGCTATGCGATGTGCAGACAACGATTTGTCTAAGTTTGACATGAAATATAAAAATAAATACGGAATTGTGGATACATGACGTACACATATTGTGATAGAATAGGACCAGAACAATAGTATTATACCACTCAGGTTACCGTCAAAACTTAGGTTTTGGAAATATGGGTGATTAAAATAGTCGCTTTGGATGTGTGGACAGCGATCCGCCTAAGTTTGACATGAAATATAAAATAAATACGGGAGTGTGCCAACAAGACGTACACAAAGGGTGATAGAATAGGACCAGAACGTCTGTATTATACCACCCAAGTTACCGTAAAAACTTAGGTTTTGGAAATATGGCTGATTAAAGTAGTCGCTTTGCGATGTGCTGACAGCGATTTGTCTAAGTTTGACATGAAATATAAAATAAAAACGGAAGTTTGCCAGCATGACGTACACATAGGATGAAAGAATAGGACCAGAACTTTAGTACTATACCACCCAAGTTACCTTAAAAACTTAGGTTTTGGGAATATGGGTGATTAAATTAGTCGCTATGCGATGTGCGGACAACGATTTGTCTAAGTATGACATGAAATATAAAAATAAATACGGAAGTGTGCCAACATTACGTACACATAGGGTGATAGAATAGGACCAGAACTTCTGTATTATACCATAAAAGTTACCGTAAAACTTAGGTTTTGGAAATATGGCTGATTAAAGTAGTCGCTTTAAGATGTGCGGACAGCGATTTGTCTAAGTTTGAGAGGAAATGTAAAATAAATACGGAAGTGTGCCAACATGACGTACACATATGATGATAGAATACGTTCAGAACTATAGTACTATACCACCCAAGTTACCTTAAAAACTTAGGTTTTGGAAATATGGGTGATTAAATTAGTCGCTATGCGATGTGCGGACAACGATTTGTCAAAGTATTACATGAAATATAAAAATAAATACGGAATTGTGATTACATGACGATCACATAGGGTGATAAAATAGGAAAATAAATTTAGTATTATACCACCCAAGTTACCTTAAAAACCTAGGTTTTGGAAATATGGGTGATTAAATTAGTCGCTATGCGATGTGCAGACAACGATTTGTCAAAGTATGACATGAAATATAAAAATAAATACGGAATTGTGATTACATGACGTTCACATAGGGTGATAGAATAGGACCAGAACTATAGTATTATACCGCTCAGGTCACCGTCAAAACATAGGTTTTGGAAATATGGGTGATTAAAATAGTCGCTTTGGATGTGTGGACAGCGATCCGCCTAAGTTTGACATGAAATAAAAAATAAATACGGAAGAGTGCCAACACGACGTACACATAGGGTGATAAAATAGGACCAGAACTTCTGTATTATACTACCTAAGTTACCATAAAAACTTAGGTTTTGGAAATATGCCTCATTAAAGTAGTCGCTTTGCGATGTGCGGACAGCGATTTGTCTAATTTTGACATGAAATATAAAATAAATACGGAAGTGTGCCAGCATGACGTACACATAGGATGATAGAATAGGACCAGAACTTTAGTACTATACCACCCAAGTTACCTTAAAAACTTAGGTTTCGGAAATATGGGTGATTAAATTAGTCGCTATGCGATGTGCGGACAACGATTTGTCAAAGTATGACATGAAATATAAAAATAAATACGGAATTGTGATTACATGACGTTCACATAGGGTGATAAAATAGGAAAATAAATTTAGTATTATACCACCCAAGTTACCTTAAAAACCTAGGTTTTGGAAATATGGGTGATTAAATTGGTCGCTATGCGATGTGCAGACAACGATTTGTCTAAGTTTGACATGAAATATAAAAATGAATTTGGAATTGTGGATGCATGACGTACACATATTGTGATAGAATAGGACCAGAACAATAGTATTATACTACTCAGGTTACCGTCAAAACTTAGGTTTTGGAAATATGGGTGATTAAAATAGTCGCTTTGGATGTGTGGACAGCGATCCGCCTAAGTTTGACATGAAATATAAAATAAATACGGGAGTGTGCCAACAAGACGTACACATAGGGTGATAGAATAGGACCAGAACTTCTGTATTATACCACCCAAGTTACCGTAAAAACTTAGGTTTTGGAAATATGGCTGATTAAAGTAGTCGCTTTGCGATGTGCGGACAGCGATTTGTCTAAGTTTGACATGAAATATAAAATAAAAACGGAAGTTTGCCAGCATGACGTACACATAGGATGAAAGAATAGGACCAGAACCTTAGTACTATACCACCCAAGTTACCTTAAAAACTTAGGTTTTGGGAATATGGGTGATTAAATTAGTCGCTATGCGATGTGCGGACAACGATTTGTCTAAGTATGACATGAAATATAAAAATAAATACGGAAGTGTGCCAACATTACGTACACATAGGGTGATAGAATAGGACCAGAACTTCTGTATTATACCATCCAAGTTACCGTAAAAACTTAGGTTTTGGAAATATGGCTGATTAAAGTAGTCGCTTTGCGATGTGCGGACAGCGATTTGTCTAAGTTTGACAGGAAATGTAAAATAAATACGGAAGTGTGCCAACATGACGTACACATATGATGATAGAATACGTTCAGAACTATAGTACTATACCACCCAAGTTACCTTAAAAACTTAGGTTTTGGAAATATGGGTGATTAAAATAGTCGCTTTGGATGTGTGGACAGCAATCCGCCTAAGTTTGACATGAAATATAAAATAAATACGGGAGTGTGCCAACAAGACGTACACATATTGTGATAGAATAGGACCAGAACTTCTGTATTATACAACCCAAGTTACCGTAAAAACTTAGGTTTTGGAAATATTGCTGATTAAAGTAGTCGATTTGAGATGTGCGGACAGCGATTTGTCTAAGTTTGACATGAAATATAAAAAAATACGGAGGTGTGCCAACATGACGTACACATAGGATGATAGAATAGGACCAGAACTTTAGTACTATACCACCCAAGTTACCTTAAAGACTTAGGTTTTGGAAATATGGGTGATTAAATTAGTCGCTATACGACGTGCGGACAACGATTTGACTAAGGTTGACATGAAATTTAAAAATAAATACTGAATTGTGGATACATGAACTACACATAGGGTGATAGAATAGGACCAGAACTATAGTATTATACCACTCAGGTTAACGTTCAAACTTAGGGTTTGGAAATACGTTTGATTAAAGTAGTCGCTTTGGATGTGTGGACAGCGATCCGCCTAAGTTTACATGAAATATAAAATAAATACTGAAGTGTGCCAACAAGACGTACACATAGGGTGATAGAATAGGACCAGAGCTTCTGTATTATACCACCCAAGTTACCGTAAAAACTTAGGTTTTGGAAATATGGCTGATTAAAGTAGTCGCTTTGCGAAGTGCGGACAGCGATTTGTCTAAATTTGACATGAAATACAAAATTAATACGGAATTGTGCCAACATGACGTACACATAGGATGATAGAATAGGTCCAAAACTTTAGTACTATACCACCGAAGTTACCTTAAAAACTTAGGTTTTGGAAATATGGGTGTTTAGTGTATATGTTGGAAGTGTGCCAACATGACGTACACATAGGGTGATAGAATAGGACCTGAACTATAGTATTATACCACTCAAGTCACCGTCAAAACTTACGTTTTGGAAATACAAGTGATTAAAATAGTCGCTTTGCATGTGTGGACAGCGATCCGCCTAAGTTTGACATGAAATATAAAATAAATACGGAAGTGTGCCAACACTACGTACACATAGGGTGATAGAATAGGACCAGAACGTCTGTATTATACCAACCAAGTTACCGTAAAAACTTAGGTTTCGGAAAAATGGCCGATTAAAGTAGTCGCTTTGCGATGTGCGGACAGCGATTTGTCTAAGTTTGACATGAAATATAAAAAATACGGAGGTGTGCCAACATGACGTACACTTAGGATGATAGAATAGGACCAAAACTTTAGTACTATACCACCCAAGTTACCTTAAAAACTTAGGTTTTGGAAATATGGCTGATTAAAGTAGTCGCTTTGTGATGTGCGGACAAAGATTTGTCTAAGTTTACATGAAATATAAAAATAAATACTGAATTGTGGATACATGACGTACACATAGGGTGATAGAATAGGACCAGAACTATAGTATTATACCACTCAGGTTACCGTCAAAACTTAGGTTTTGGAAATATGGCTGATTAAAGTAGTCACTTTGCGATGTGCGGACAGCGATTTGTCTAAGTTTGACATGAAATATAAAAAATACGGAGGTGTGCCAACATGACGTACACATAGGATGATAGAATAGGACCAAAACTTTAGTACTATACCACCCAAGTTACCTTTAAAACTTAGGTTTAGGATATATGTGTGATTAAATTAGTCGCTATACGACGTGCGGACAACGATTTGACTAAGTTTGACATGAAATTTAAAAATAAATACGGAATTGTGGATACAGGACGTACACATAGAGTGATAGAATAGGACCAGAACTATAGTATTATACCACTCAGGTTACCGTTCAAACTAGGGTTTGGAAATACGTGTGATTAAAATATTCGCTTTGGATGTGTGGACAGCGATCCACCTAAGTTTGACATGAAATATAAAATAAATACGGAAGTGTGCCAACATGACGTACGCATAGAGTGATAGAATAGGACCAGAACGTCTGTATTATACCACCCAAGTTACCGTAAAAACTTAGGTTTCGGAAATATGGCCGATTAAAGTAGTCGCTTTGCGATGAGCGGACAGCGATTTGTCTAAGTTTGACATGAAATATAAAAAAATACGGAGGTGTGCCAACATGACGTACACATAGGATGATAGAATAGGACCAGAACTTTAGTACTATACCACCCAAGTTACCTTAAAAACTTAGGTTTTGGAAATATGGCTGATTAAAGTAGTCGCTTTGTGATGTGCGGACAGCGATTTGTCTAAGTTTGACATGAAATATAAAATAAATACGGAAGTGTGCCAACATGACGTACACATAGGGTGATAGAATAGGACCAGAACTATAGTATTATACCACTCAAGTTACCGTCAAAACTTACGTTTTGGAAATATGGGTGATTAAAATAGTCGCTTTGGATGTGTGGACAGCGATCCGCCTAAGTTTGACATGAAATATAAAATAAATACAGAAGTGTCCCAACATTACGTACACATAGGGTGATAGAATAGGACCAGAACTTCTGTATTATACCAACTAAGTTTCCGTGAAAACTTAGGTTTTGGAAATATGGCTGATTAAAGTAGTCGCTTTGCGATGTGCGGACAGCGATTTTTCTAAGTTTGACAAGAAATATAAAATAATTACGGAAGTGTGCCAGCATGACGTACACATAGGATGAAAGAATAGGACCAGAACTTTAGTACTATACTACCCAAATTACCTTAAAAACTTAGGTTTTGAAAATATGGGTGATTAAATTAGTCGCTATGTGGTGTGCGGACAACGATTTGTCTAAGTATGACATGAAATATAAAAATAAATACGGAAGTGTGCCAACATGACGTACACATAGGGTGATAGAATAGGACCAGAACTAATGTATTATACCACCCAAGTTACCGTAAAAACTTAAGTTTTGGAAATATGGCTGATTAAAGTAGTCGATTTGAGATGTGCGGACAGCGATTTGTCTAACTTTAACATTAAATGTAAAAAAAATACGGAGGTGTGCCAACATGACGTACACATAGGATGATAGAATAGGACCAGAACTTTAGTACTATACCACCCAAGTTACCTTAAAAACTTAGGTTTTGAAAATATGGGTGATTAAATTAGTCGCTATACGACGTGCGAACAACGATTTGACTAATTTTGACATGAAATTTCAAAAAAAAATACGGAATTGTGGATACAGGACGTACACATAGAGTGATAGAATAGGACCAGAACTATAATATTATACCACTCAGGTTACCGTTCACACTTAGGGTTTGGAAATACGGGTGATTAAAATATTCGCTTTGGATGTGTGGACAACGATCCGCCTAAGTTTGATATGAAATATAAAATAAATACGGAAGTGTTACAACAAGACGTACACATAGGGTGATAGAATAGGACCAGAACGTCTGTATTATACCACCCAAGTTACCGTCAAAACCTACGTTTTGGAAATACGGGTGATTTTAATAGTCGCTTTGGATGTGTGGAAAGCGATCCACCTAAGTTTGACTTGAAATATAAAATAAATACGGAAGTGTGCCAACATGACGTACGCATAGAGTGATAGAATAGGACCAGAACTTCTGTATTATACCACCCAAGTTACCGTAAAAACTTAGGTTTCGGAAATATGGCCGATTAAAGTAGTCGCTTTGCGATGTGCAGACAGCGATTTGTCTAAGTTTGACATGAAACATAAAAAAATACGGAGGTGTGCCAACATGACGTATACATAGGATGATAGAATAGGACCAGAACTTTAGTACTATACCACCCAAGTTACCTTTAAAACTTAGGTTTTGGAAATATGGCTGATTAAAGTAGTCGCTTTGTGAAGTGTGCCAACATTACGTACACATAGGGTGATAGAATAGGACCAGAACTTCTGTATTATACCACCCAAGTTACCGTAAAAACTTATGTTTTGGAAATATGGCTGATTAAATTAGTCGAATTGAGATGTGCGGACAGCGATTTGTCTAAGTTTGACATGAAATATAAAAAAATGCGGAGGTGTGCCAACATGACATACACATAGGATAATAGAATAGGACCAGAACGTTAGTACTATACCACCCAAGTTACCTTAAAAACTTAGGTTTTTGAAATATGGGTGATTAAATCAGTCGCTATACGACGTGCGGACAACGATTTGACTAAGTTTGACATGAAATTTAAAAATAAATACGGAATTGTGGATACAGGACGTACACATAGAGTGTTAGAATAGGACCAGAACTATAGTATTATACCACTCAGGTTACCGTTCAAACTTAGGGTTTGGAAATACGGGTGATTAAAATATTCGCTTTGGATGTGTGGACAGCGATCCACCTAAGTTTAACATGAAATATAAAATAAATACGGAAGTGTGCCAACATTACGTACACATAGGGTGATAGAATAGGACCAGAACTCCTGTATTATACCAACCAAGTTTCCGTAAAAACTTAGGTTTTGGAAATATGGCTGATTAAAGTAGTCGCTTTGTGAAGTGCGGACAGCGATTTGTCTAAATTTGACCTGAAATACAAAATTAATACGGAATTGTGCCAACATGACGTACACATAGGATAATAGAATAGGTCCAGAACTTTAGTACTATACCACCGAAGTTACCTGAAAAACTTAGGTTTTGGAAATATGGGTGTTTAGTGTATATGTTGGAAGTGTGCCAACATGACGTACACATAGGGTGATAGAATAGGACCTGAACTATAGTATTATACCACTCAAGTCACCGTCAAAACTTACGTTTTGGAAATACAAGTGATTAAAATAGTCGCTTTGCATGTGTGGACAGCGATCCGCCTAAGTTTGACATGAAATATAAAATAAATACGGAAGTGTGCCAACACTACGTATATATAGGGTGATAGAATAGGACCAGAACTTCTGTATTATACCACCCAAGTTACCGTAAAAACTTAGGTTTCGGAAAAATGGCTGATTAAAGTAGTCGCTTTGCGATGTGCGGACAGCGATTTGTCTAAGTTTGACATGAAATATAAAAAATACGGAGGTGTGCCAACATGACGTACACATAGGATGATAGAATAGGACCAAAACTTTAGTACTATACCACCCAAGTTAACTTAAAAACTTAGGTTTTGGAAATATGGCTGATTAAAGTAGTCGCTTTGTGATGTGCGGACAAAGATTTGTCTAAGTTTACATGAAATATAAAAATAAATACTGAATTGTGGATACATGACGTACACATAGGGTGATAGAATAGGACCAGAACTATAGTATTATACCACTCAGGTTACCGTCAAAACTTAGGTTTTGGAAATATGGCTGATTAAAGTAGTCACTTTGCGATGTGCGGACAGCGATTTTTCTAAATTTGACATGAAATATAAAAAAATACGGAGGTGTGCCAACATGACGTACACATAGGATGATAGAATAGGACCAGAACTTTAGTACTATACCACCCAAGTTACCTTTAAAACTTAGGTTTAGGATATATGGGTGATTAAATTAGTCGCTATACGACGTGCGGACAACGATTTGACTAAGTTTGACATGAAATTTAAAAATAAATACGGAATTGTGGATACAGGACGTACACATAGAGTGATAGAATAGGACCAGAACTATAGTATTATACCACTCAGGTAACCGATCAAACTAGGGTTTGGAAATACGTGTGATTAAAATATTCGCTTTGGATGTGTGGACAGCGATCCACCTATGTTTAACATGAAGTATAAAATAAATACGGAAGTGTGCCAACATGACGTACGCATAGAGTGATAGAATAGGACCAGAACGTCTGTATTATACCACCCAAGTTACCGTAAAAACTTAGGTTTCGGAAATATGGCCGATTAAAGTAGTCGCTTTGCGATGAGCGGACAGCGATTTGTCTAAGTTTGACATGAAATATAAAAAAATACGGAGGTGTGCCAACATGACGTACACATAGGATGATAGAATAGGACCAGAACTTTAGTACTATACCACCCAAGTTACCTTAAAAACTTAGGTTTTGGAAATATGGCTGATTAAAGTAGTCGCTTTGTGATGTGCGGACAGCGATTTGTCTAAGTTTGACATGAAGTATAAAATAAATTCGGAAGTGTGCCAACATGACGTACACATAGGGTGATAGAATAGGACCAGAACTATAGTATTATACCACTCAAGTTACCGTCAAAACTTACGTTTTGGAAATATTGGTGATTAAAATAGTCGCTTTGGATGTGTGGACAGCGATCCGCCTAAGTTTGACATGAAATATAAAATAAATACAGAAGTGTGCCAACATTACGTACACATAGGGTGATAGAATAGGACCAGAACTTCTGTATTATACCAACTAAGTTTCCGTAAAAACTTAGGTTTTGGAAATATGGCTGATTAAAGTAGTCGCTTTGCGATGTGCGGACAGCGATTTTTCTAAGTTTGACAAGAAATATAAAATAATTACGGAAGTGTGCCAGCATGACGTACACATAGGATGAAAGAATAGGACCAGAACTTTAGTACTATACCACCCAAGTTACCTTAAAAACTTAGGTTTTGAAAATATGGGTGATTAAATTAGTCGCTATGTGGTGTGCGGACAACGATTTGTCTAAGTATGACATGAAATATAAAAATAAATACGGAAGTGTGCCAACATGACGTACACATAGGGTGATAGAATAGGACCAGAACTAATGAATTATACCACCCAAGTTACCGTAAAAACTTAAGTTTTGGAAATATGGCTGATTAAAGTAGTCGATTTGAGATGTGCGGACAGCGATTTGTCTAACTTTAACATTAAATGTAAAAAAAATACGGAGGTGTGCCAACATGACGTACACATAGGATGATAGAATAGGACCAGAACTTTAGTACTATACCACCCAAGTTACCTTAAAAACTTAGGTTTTGAAAATATGGGTGATTAAATTAGTCGCTATACGACGTGCGAACAACGATTTGACTAATTTTGACATGAAATTTCAAAAAAAATACGGAATTGTGGATACAGGACGTACACATAGAGTGATAGAATAGGACCAGAACTATAATATTATACCACTCAGGTTACCGTTCACACTTAGGGTTTGGAAATACGGGTGATTAAAATATTCGCTTTGGATGTGTGGACAGCGATCCGCCTAAGTTTGATATGAAATATAAAATAAATACGGAAGTGTTACAACAAGACGTACACATAGGGTGATAGAATAGGACCAGAACGTCTGTATTATACCACCCAAGTTACCGTCAAAACCTACGTTTTGGAAATACGGGTGATTTTAATAGTCGCTTTGGATGTGTGGAAAGCGATCCACCTAAGTTTGACTTGAAATATAAAATAAATACGGAAGTGTGCCAACATGACGTACGCATAGAGTGATAGAATAGGACCAGAACTTCTGTATTATACCACCCAAGTTACCGTAAAAACTTAGGTTTCGGAAATATGGCCGATTAAAGTAGTCGCTTTGCGATGTGCAGACAGCGATTTGTCTAAGTTTGACATGAAACATAAAAAAATACGGAGGTGTGCCAACATGACGTATACATAGGATGATAGAATAGGACCAGAACTTTAGTACTATACCACCCAAGTTACCTTTAAAACTTAGGTTTTGGAAATATGGCTGATTAAAGTAGTCGCTTTGTGAAGTGTGCCAACATTACGTACACATAGGGTGATAGAATAGGACCAGAACTTCTGTATTATACCACCCAAGTTACCGTAAAAACTTATGTTTTGGAAATATGGCTGATTAAATTAGTCGAATTGAGATGTGCGGACAGCGATTTGTCTAAGTTTGACATGAAATATAAAAAAATGCGGAGGTGTGCCAACATGACATACACATAGGATAATAGAATAGGACCAGAACGTTAGTACTATACCACCCAAGTTACCTTAAAAACTTAGGTTTTGGAAATATGGGTGATTAAATCAGTCGCTATACGACGTGCGGACAACGATTTGACTAAGTTTGACATGAAATTTAAAAATAAATACGGTATTGTGGATACAGGACGTACACATAGAGTGATAGAATAGGACCAGAACTAGAGTATTATACCACTCAGGTTACCGTTCAAACTTAGGGTTTGGAAATACGGGTGATTAAAATATTCGCTTTGGATGTGTGGACAGCGATCCACCTAAGTTTAACATGAAATATAAAATAAATACGGAAGTGTGCCAACATTACGTACACATAGGGTGATAGAATAGGACCAGAACTCCTGTATTATACCAACCAAGTTTCCGTAAAAACTTAGGTTTTGGAAATATGGCTGACTAAAATAGTCTTTTGCGATGTGCGGACAGCGATTTGTCTAAATTTGACATGAAATACAAAATAAATACGGAAGTGTGTCAACATGACGTACACATAGGATGATAGAATAGGTCCAGAACTTTAGTACTATACCACCGAAGTTACCTTAAAAACTTAGATTTTGGAAATATGGGTGTTTAGTGTATATGTTGGAAGTGTGCCAACATGACGTACACATAGGGTGATAGAATAGAACCTGAATTATAGTATTATACAACTGAAGTGACCGTCAAAACTTACGTTTTGGAAATACAAGTGATTAAAATAATCGCTTTGGATGTGTGGACAGCGATCCGCCTAAGTTTGACATGAAATATAAAATAAATACAGAAGTGTGCCAACACTACGTACACATAGGGTGATAGAATAGGATCAGAACTTCTGTATTATACCACCCAAGTTACCGTAAAAACTTAGGTTTCGGAAATATGGCTGATTAAAGTAGTCGCTTTGCGATGTGCGGACAGCGATTTTTCTAAGTTTGACATGAAATATAAAAAAATACGGAGGTGTGCCAACATGACGTACACATAGGATGATAGAATAGGACCAGAACTTTAGTACTATACCACCCAAATTACCTTAAAAACTTAGGTTTTGGAAATATGGTTGATTAAAGTAGTCGCTTTGTGATGTGCGGACAGCGATTTGTCTAAGTTTGACATGAAATATAAAATAGATACGGAAGTGTGCCAACATGACGTACACATAGGGTGATAGAATAGGACCAGAACTATAGTATTATACCACTCAAGTTACCGTCAAAAGTTACGTTTTGGAAATATGGGTGATTAAAATAGTCGCTTTGGATGTGTGGACAGCGATCCGCCTAAGTTTGACATGAAATATAAAATAAATACGGGAGTGTGACAACAAGACGTACACATAGGGTGATAGAATAGGACCAGAGCTTCTGTATTATACCACCCAAGTTACCTTAAAAATTTAGGTTTTGGAAATATGGCTGATTAAAGTAGTCGCTTTGTGATGTGCGGACAAAGATTTGTCTAAGTTTACATGAAATATAAAAATAAATACTGAATTTTGGATACATGTCGTACACATAGGGTGATAGAATAGGACCAGAACTATAGTATTATACCACTCAGGTTACCGTCAAAACTTAGGTTTTGGAAATATGGCTGATTAAAGTAGTCACTTTGCGATGTGCGGACAGCGATTTTTCTAAATTTGACATGAAATATAAAAAAATACGGAGGTGTGCCAACATGACGTACACATAGGATGATAGAATAGGACCAGAACTTTAGTACTATACCACCCAAGTTACCTTTAAAACTTAGGTTTAGGATATATGGGTGATTAAATTAGTCGCTATACGACGTGCGGACAACGATTTGACTAAGTTTGACATGAAATATAAAATAAATACGGAAGTGTGCCAACATGACGTACGCATAGAGTGATAGAATAGGACCAGAACGTCTGTATTATACCACCCAAGTTACCGTAAAAACTTAGGTTTCGGAAATATGGCCGATTAAAGTAGTCGCTTTGCGATGAGCGGACAGCGATTTGTCTAAGTTTGACATGAAATATAAAAAAATACGGAGGTGTGCCAACATGACGTACACATAGGATGATAGAATAGGACCAGAACTTTAGTACTATACCACCCAAGTTACCTTAAAAACTTAGGTTTTGGAAATATGGCTGATTAAAGTAGTCGCTTTGTGATGTGCGGACAGCGATTTGTCTAAGTTTGACATGAAATATAAAATAAATACGGAAGTGTGCCAACATGACGTACACATAGGGTGATAGAATAGGACCAGAACTATAGTATTATACCACTCAAGTTACCGTCAAAACTTACGTTTTGGAAATATGGGTGATTAAAATAGTCGCTTTGGATGTGTGGACAGCGATCCGCCTAAGTTTGACATGAAATATAAAATAAATACAGAAGTGTGCCAACATTACGTACACATAGGGTGATAGAATAGGACCAGAACTTCTGTATTATACCAACTAAGTTTCCGTAAAAACTTAGGTTTTTGAAATATGGCTGATTAAAGTAGTCGCTTTGCGATGTGCGGACAGCGATTTTTCTAAGTTTGACAAGAAATATAAAATAATTACGGAAGCGTGCCAGCATGACGTACACATAGGATGAAAGAATAGGACCAGAACTTTAGTACTATACCACCCAAGTTACCTTAAAAACTTAGGTTTTGAAAATATGGGTGATTAAATTAGTCGCTATGTGGTGTGCGGACAACGATTTGTCTAAGTATGACATGAAATATAAAAATAAATACGGAAGTGTGCCAACATGACGTACACATAGGATGATAGAATAGGACCATAACTAATGAATTATACCACCCAAGTTACCGTAAAAACTTAAGTTTTGGAAATATGGCTGATTAAAGTAGTCGATTTGAGATGTGCGGACAGCGATTTGTCTAACTTTAACATTAAATGTAAAAAAAATACGGAGGTGTGCCAACATGACGTACACATAGGATGATAGAATAGGACCAGAACTTTAGTACTATACCACCCAAGTTACCTTAAAAACTTAGGTTTTGAAAATATGGGTGATTAAATTAGTCGCTATACGACGTGCGAACAACGATTTGACTAATTTTGACATGAAATTTCAAAAAAAATACGGAATTGTGGATACAGGACGTACACATAGAGTGATAGAATAGGACCAGAACTATAATATTATACCACTCAGGTTACCGTTCACACTTAGGGTTTGGAAATACGGGTGATTAAAATATTCGCTTTGGATGTGTGGACAGCGATCCGCCTAAGTTTGATATGAAATATAAAATAAATACGGAAGTGTTACAACAAGACCTACACATAGGGTGATAGAATAGGACCAGAACGTCTGTATTATACCACCCAAGTTACCGTCAAAACCTACGTTTTGGAAATACGGGTGATTTTAATAGTCGCTTTGGATGTGTGAAAAGCGATCCACCTAAGTTTGACTTGAAATATAAAATAAATACGGAAGTGTGCCAACATAACGTACGCATAGAGTGATAGAATAGGACCAGAACTTCTGTATTATACCACCCAAGTTACCGTAAAAACTTAGGTTTCGGTAATATGGCCGATTAAAGTAGTCGCTTTGCGATGTGCAGACAGCGATTTGTCTAAGTTTGACATGAAACATAAAAAAATACGGAGGTGTGCCAACATGACGTATACATAGGATGATAGAATAGGACCAGAACTTTAGTACTATACCACCCAAGTTACCTTTAAAACTTAGGTTTTGGAAATATGGCTGATTAAAGTAGTCGCTTTGTGAAGTGTGCCAACATTACGTACACATAGGGTGATAGAATAGGACCAGAACTTCTGTATTATACCACCCAAGTTACCGTAAAAACTTATGTTTTGGAAATATGGCTGATTAAATTAGTCGAATTGAGATGTGCGGACAGCGATTTGTCTAAGTTTGACATGAAATATAAAAAAATGCGGAGGTGTGCCAACATGACATACACATAGGATAATAGAATAGGACCAGAACGTTAGTACTATACCACCCAAGTTACCTTAAAAACTTAGGTTTTGGAAATATGGGTGATTAAATCAGTCGCTATACGACGTGCGGACAACGATTTGACTAAGTTTGACATGAAATTTAAAAATAAATACGGTATTGTGGATACAGGACGTACACATAGAGTGATAGAATAGGACCAGAACTATAGTATTATACCACTCAGGTTACCGTTCAAACTTAGGGTTTGGAAATACGGGTGATTAAAATATTCGCTTTGGATGTGTGGACAGCGATCCACCTAAGTTTAACATGAAATATAAAATAAATACGGAAGTGTGCCAACATTACGTACACATAGGGTGATAGAATAGGACCAGAACTCCTGTATTATACCAACTAAGTTTCCGTAAAAACTTATGTTTTGGAAATATGGCTGATTAAATTAGTCGAATTGAGATGTGCGGACAGCGATTTGTCTAAATTTGACATGAAATACAAAATAAATACGGAAGTGTGTCAACATGACGTACACATAGGATGATAGAATAGGTCCAGAACTTTAGTACTATACCACCGAAGTTACCTTAAAAACTTAGGTTTTGGAAATATGGGTGTTTAGTGTATATGTTGGAAGTGTGCCAACATGACGTACACATAGGGTGATAGAATAGAACCTGAATTATAGTATTATACAACTGAAGTGACCGTCAAAACTTACGTTTTGGAAATACAAGTGATTAAAATAATCGCTTTGGATGTGTGGACAGCGATCCGCCTAAGTTTGACATGAAATATAAAATAAATACAGAAGTGTGCCAACACTACGTACACATAGGGTGATAGAATAGGACCAGAACGTCTGTATTATACCACCCAAGTTACCGTAAAAACTTAGGTTTCGGAAATATGGCTGATTAAAGTAGTCGCTTTGCGATGTGCGGACAACGATTTTTCTAAGTTTGACATGAAATATAAAAAAATACGGAGGTGTGCCAACATGACGTACACATAGGATGATAGAATAGGACCAGAACTTTAGTACTATACCACCCAAATTACCTTAAAAACTTAGGTTTTGGAAATATGGTTGATTAAAGTAGTCGCTTTGTGATGTGCGGACAGCGATTTGTCTAAGTTTGACATGAAATATAAAATAGATACGGAAGTGTGCCAACATTACGTACACATAGGGTGATAGAATAGGACCAGAACTATAGTATTATACCACTCAAGTTACCGTCAAAAGTTACGTTTTGGAAATATGGGTGATTAAAATAGTCGCTTTGGATGTGTGGACAGCGATCCGCCTAAGTTTGACATGAAATATAAAATAAATACGGGAGTGTGACAACAAGACGTACACATAGGGTGATAGAATAGGACCAGAGCTTCTGTATTATACCACCCAAGTTACCGTAAAAACTTAGGTTTTGGAAATATTGCTGATTAAAGTAGTCGCTTTGCGATGTGGGGACAGCGATTTGTCTAAGTTTGACATGAAATATAAAATAAATACGGAAGTGTGCCAACATTACGTACACATAGGGTGATAGAATAGGTCCAGAACTTTAGTACAATACCACCGAAGTTACCTTAAAAACTTAGGTTTTGGAAATATGGGTGTTTAGTGTATATGTTGGAAGTGTGCCAACATGACTTACACATAGGGTGATAGAATAGGACCTGAACTGTAGTATTATACCACTCAAGTTACCGTCAAAACTTACATTTTGGAACTACAAGTGATTAAAATAGTCGCTTTGGATGTGTGGACAGCGATCAGCCTAAGTTTGACATGAAATATAAAATAAATACGGAAGTGCGAACACTACGTTCACATAGGGTGATAGAATAGGACCAGAACATTTGTATTATACCACCCAAGTTATCGTAAAAACTTAGGTTTCGGAAATATGGCTGATTAAAGTAGTCGCTTTGCGATGTGCGGAGAGCGATTTGTCTAAGTTTGACATGAAATATAAAATAAATACGGAAGTGTGCCAACATGACGTACATATATGGTGATAGAATAGGACCAGAACTATAGTATTATACCACTCAAGCTACCGTCAAAACTTACGTTTTGGAAATATGGGTGATGAAAATAGTCGCTTTGGATGTGTGGACAGCGATCCGCCTAAGTTTGACATGAAATATAAAATAAATACGGAAGTGTGCCAACATTACGTACACATAGGGTGATAGAATAGGAACAGAACTTCTGTATTATACCAACCAAGTTTCCGTAAAAACATAGGTTTTGGAAATATGGGTGATTAAATTAGTCGCTATGCGATGTGAGGACAACGATTTAACTAAGTATGACATGAAATATAAAAATAAATACGGAAGTGTGCCAACATTACGTACACATAGGGTGATATAATAGGACCAGAACTTCTGTATTATACCACCCAAGTTACCGTATAAACTTAGGATTTGGAAATATGGCTGATTAAAGTAGTCGAATTGAGATGTGCGGACAGCGATTTGTCTAAGTTTGACATGAAATATAAAAAATACGGAGGTGTGCCAACATGACGTACACATAGGCTGATAGAATAGGACCAGAACTTTAGTACTATACCACCCAAGTTACCTTAAAAACTTAGGTTTTGGAAACATGGGTGATTAAATTAGTCGCTTTACGACGTGCGGACAACGATTTGACTAAGTTTGATATGAAATTAAAAAATAAATACGGAATTGTGGATACATGACGTACACATAGGGTGATAGAATAGGACCAGAACTATAGTATTATACCACCTAAGTTATAGTTTTATGACCACTCAGGTTACCGTTCAAACTTAGGGTTTGGAAATACGGGTGATTAAAATATTCGCTTTGGATGTGTGGACAGCGATCCGCCTAAGTTTGACATGAAATATAAAATAAATACGGAAGTGCGCCAACAAGACGTACACATAGGGTGAAAGAATAGGACCAGAACTTCTGTATTATACCACCCAAGTTACCGTAAAAACTTAGGTTTCAGAAATATGGCTGATTAAAGTAGTCGCTTTGCGATGTGCGGAGAGCGATTTGTCTAATTTTGACACGAAATATAAAAAAAATACGGAGGTGTGCCAACATGACGTACACATAGGATGATAGAATACGTTCAGAACTTTAGTACTATACCACCGAAGTTATCCTAAAAACTTAGGTTTTGGAAATATGGGTGATTAAATTAGTCGCTATGCGATGTGCGGACAACGATTTGTCAAAGTATGACATGAAATATAAAAATAAATACGGAATTGTGGATACATGACGTTCACATAGGGTGATAAAATAGGAATAGAAATTTAGTATTATACCATCCAAGTTACCTTAAAAAACTAGGTTTTGGAAATATGGGTGATTAAATTAGTCGCTATGCGATGTGCGGACAACGATTTGTCTAAGTTTGACATGAAATAAAAAAATAAATACGGAATTGTGGATACATGACGTACACATATTGTGATAGAATAGGTCCAGAACTATAGTATTATAGCACTCAGGTTACCTTCAAAACTTAGGTTTTGGAAATATGGCTGATTAAAGTAGTCTTTTGCGATGTGCGGACAGCGATTTGTCTAAATTTGACACGAAATACAAAATAAATACGGAAGTGTGCCAACATGACGTACACATAGGATGATAGAATAGGTCCAGAACTTTAGTACTATACCACCGAAGTTACCTTAAAAACTTAGGTTTTGGAAATATGGGTGTTTAGTGTATATGTTGGAAGTGTGCCAACATGACTTACACATAGGGTGATAGAATAGGACCTGAACTGTAATATTATACAACTCAAGGTACCGTCAAAAGTTACATTTTGGAAATACAAGTGATTAAAATAGTCGCTTTGGATGTGTGGACAGCGATCCGCCTAAGTTTGACATGAAATATAAAATAAATACGGGAGTGTGAACAAGACGTACACATAGGGTATAGAATAGGACCAGAACTTCTGTATTATACCACCCAAGTTACCGTAAAAACTTAGGTTTTGGAAATATTGCTGATTAAAGTAGTCGCTTTGCGATATGCGGACAGCGATTTGTCTAAGTTTGACATGAAATATAAAATAAATACGGAAGTGTGCCGGCATGACGTACACATAGGGTGATAGAATAGGATCAGAACTTCTGTATTATACCAACCTAGTTTCCGTAAAAACTTAGGTTTTGGGAATATGGGTGATTAAATTAGTCGCTATGCGATGTGCGGACAACGATTTGTCTAAGTTTGACATGAAATATAAAAAAATACGGAGGTGTGCCAACATGACGTACACATAGGATGAAAGAATAGGACAAAACTTTAGTACTATACCACCGAAGTTACCTTAAAACTTAGGTTTTGGAAATATGGGTGATTAAATTAGTCGCTATGCGATGTGCGGACAACGATTTGTCAAAGTATGACATGATTTATAAAAATAAATACGGAATTGTGGATACATGACGTTCACATAGGGTGATAAAATAGGAAAAGAAATTTAGTATTATACCACCCAAGTTACCTTAAAAAACTAGGTTTTGGAAATATGGGTGATTAATTTAGTCGCTATGCGATGTGCGGACAACGATTTGTCTAAGTTTGACATGAAATTTAAAAAAATACGGAGGTGTGCCAACATGACGTACACATAGGATGATAGAATAGGACCAGAACTTTAGTACTATACCACCCAAATTACCTTAAAAACTTAGGTTTTGGAAATATGGCTGATTAAAGTAGTCGCTTTGTGATGTGCGGACAGCGATTTGTCTAAGTTTGACATGAAATATAAAATAAATACGGAAGTGTGCCAACATGACGTACACATAGAGTGATAGAATAGGACCAGAACTATAGTATTATACCACTCAAGTTACCGTCAAAAGTTACGTTTTGGAAATATGGGTGATTAAAATAGTCGCTTTGGATATGTGGACAGCGATCCGCCTAATTTTGACATGAAATATAAAATAAATACGGGAGTGTGACAACAAGACGTACACATAGGGTGATAGAATAGGACCAGAACTTCTGTATTATACCACCCAAGTTACCGTAAAAACTTAGGTTTTGGAAATATGGGTGATTAAATTAGTCGCTATACGACGTGCGGACAACGATTTGACTAAGTTTGACATAAAATTTAAAAATAAATACGGAATTGTGGATACAGGACGTACACATAGAGTGATAGAATAGGACCAGAACTTCTGTATCATACCACCCAAGTTACTGTAAAAACTTAGGTTTTGGAAATATGGCTGATTAAAGTAGTCGCTTTGCGATGTGCGGACAGCGATTTGTCTAAGTTTGACATGAAATATAAAATAAATACGGAAGTGTGCCAACATTACGTACACATAGGGTGATAGAATAGGACCAGGACTTCTGTATTATACCACCCAAGTTACCGTATAAACTTAGGTTTTGGAAATATGGCTGATTAAAGTAGTCGAATTGAGATGTGCGGACAGCGATTTGTCTAAGTTTGACATGAAATATACAAAAATACGGAGGTGTGCCAACATGACGTACACATAGGATGATAGAATAGGACCAGAACTTTAGTACTATACCACCCAAGTTACCTTAAAAACTTAGGTTTTGGAAATATGGGTTATTAAATTAGTCGCTATACGACGTGCGGACGACGATTTGATTTAGTTTGACATAAAATTTAAAAATAAATACGGAATTGTGGATACAGGACGTACACATAGAGTGATAGAATAGGACCAGAACTATAGTATTATACCACCCAAGTTACCTTAAAAACTTAGGTTTTGGAAATATGGGTGATTAAATTAGTCGCTATACGACGTGCGGACAACGATTTGACTAAGTTTAACATGAAATTTAAAATAAATACGGAATTGTGGATACAGGACGTACACATAGAGTGATAGAATAGGACCAGAACTATAGTATTATACCACTCAGGTTACCGTTCAAACTTAGGGTTTGGAAATACGGGTGATTAAAATATTCGCTTTGGATGTGTGGACAGCGATCTGCCTAAGTTTGACATGAAATATAAAATAAATACGGAAGGGTGCCAACAAGACGTACACATAGGGTGATAGAATAGGACCAGAACGTCTGTATTATACCAACCTAGTTTCCGTAAAAACTTAGGTTTTGGGAATATGGGTGATTAAATTAGTCGCTATGCGATGTGCGGACAACGATTTGTCTAAGTTTGACATGAAATATAAAAAAATACGGAGGTGTGCCAACATGACGTACACATAGGATGAAAGAATAGGACCAGAACTTTAGTACTATACCACCGAAGTTACCTTAAAAACTTAGGTTTTGGAAATATGGCTGATCAAATTAGTCGCTTTGCGATGTGCGGACAGCGATTTGTCTAAATTTGACATGAAATACAAAATAAATACGGAAGTGTGCCAACATGACGTACACATAGGATGATAGAATAAGTCCAGAACTTTAGTACTATACCACCGAAGTTACCTTAAAAACTTAGCTTTTTGGAAACATGGGTGTTTAGTGTATATGTTGGAAGTGTGCCAACATGACGTACACATAGGGTGATAGAATAGGACCAGAACTATAGTATTATACCACTCAGGTTACCGTCAAAACTTAGGTTTTGGAAATACGGGTGATTTTAATAGTCGCTTTGGATGTGTGGACAGCGATCCACCTAAGTTTGACATGAAATATAAAATAAATACGGAAGTGTGCCAACATGACTTAGCATAGAGTGATAGAATAGGACCAGAACTTCTGTATCATACCACCCAAGTTACTGTAAAAACTTAGGTTTTTGAAATATGGCTGATTAAAGTAGTCGCTTTGGAATATGCGGACAGCGATATTTCTAAGTTTGACATGATATATAAAATAAATACGGAATTTTGCCAGCATGACGTACACATAGGATGAAAGAATAGGACCAGAACTTTAGTACTATACCACCCAAGTTACCTTAAAAACTTAGGTTTTGGAAATATGGGTGATTAAATTAGTCGCTATGCGATGTGCAGACAACGATTTGTCTAAGTATGACATGAAATATAAAAATAAATACGGAAGTGTGCCAACATTACGTACACATAGGGTGATAGAATAGGACCAGAACCTCTGTATTATACCACCCAAGTTACCGTAAAAACTTAGGTTTTGGAAATATGGCTGATTAAAGTAGTCGAATTGAGATGACCGGACACCGATTTGTCTAAGTTTGACATTAAATATAAAAAAATACGGAGTTGTGCCAACATGACGTACACATAGGATGATAGAATAGGACCAGAACTTTAGTACTATACCACCCAAGTTACCTTAAAAACTTAGGTTTTGGAAATATGGGTGATTAAATTAGTCGCTATACGACGTGCAGACAACGATTTGACTAAGTTTGACAAGAAATTTAAAAATAAATACGGAATTGTGGATACACGAAGTACACATAGGGTGATAGAATAGGACCAGAAATATAGTATTATACCACTCGGATTACCGTTCAAACTTAGGGTTTGGAAATACGGGTGATTAAAATAGTCGCTTTGGATGTGTGGACAGCGATCCGCCTAAGTTTGACATGAAATATAAAATAAATACGGAAGTGTGCCAACAAGACGTACACATAGGGTGATAGAATAGGACCAGAACTTCTGTATTATACCACCCAAGTTACCGTAAAAACTTAGGTTTTGGAAATATGGCTGATTAAAGTAGTCTTTTGCGATGTGAGGACAGCGATTTGTCTAAATTTGACACGAAATACAAAATAAATACGGAAGTGTGCCAACATGACGTACACATGGGATGATAGAATAGGTCCAGAACTTTAGTACTATACCACCGAAGTTACCTTAAAAAACTAGGTTTTGGAAATATGGGTGATTAAATTAGTCGCTATGCGATGTGCGGACAACGATTTGTCTAAGTTTGACATGAAATAAAAAAATAAATACGGAATTGTGGATACATGACGTACACATATTGTGATAGAATAGGTCCAGAACTATAGTATTATACCACTCAGGTTACCGTCAAAACTTAGGTTTTGGAAATACGGGTGATTAAAATAGTCGCTTTGGATGTGTGGACACCGATCCGCCTAAGTTTGACATGAAATATAAAATAAATACGTGAGTGTGACAACAACCCGTACACATAGGGTGATAGAATAGGACCAGAACTTCTGTATTATACCACCCAAGTTACCGTAAAAACTTAGGTTTTGGAAATATTGCTGATTAAAGTAGTCGCTTTGCGATGTGCGGACAGCGATTTGTCTAAGTTTGACATGAAATATAAAATAAATACGGAAGTGTGCCAGCATGACGTACACATAGGGTGATAGAATAGGACCAGAACTTCTGTATTATACCAACCTAGTTTCCGTAAAAACTTAGGTTTTGGAAATATGGGTGATTAAATTAGTCGCTATGCGATGTGCGGACAACGATTTGTCTAAGTATGACATGAAAAATAAAAATAAATACGGAAGTGTGCCAACATTACGTACACATAGGGTGATAGAATAAGACCAGGACTTCTGTATTATACCACCCAAGTTACCGTATAAACTTAGGTTTTGGAAATATGGCTGATTAAAGTAGTCGAATTAAAATGTACGGACAGCGATTTGTCTAAGTTTGACATGAAATATAAAAAATACGGAGGTGTGCCAACATGACGTACACATAGGATGATAGAATAGGACCAGAACTTTAGTACTATACCACCCAAGTTATCTTAAAACCTTAGGTTTTGGAAACATGGGTGATTAAATTAGTCGCTATACGACGTTCGGACAACGATTTGACTAAGTTTGACATGAAATTTAAAAATAAATACGGAATTGTGGATACATGACGTACACATAGGGTGATAGAATTGGACCAGAACTATAGTATTATACCACTCAGGTTACCGTTCAAACTTAGGGTTTGGAAATACGGGTGATTAAAATATTCGCTTAGGATGTGTGGACAGCGATCCGCCTAAGTTTGACATGAAATATAAAATAAATACGGAAGTGTGCCAACAAGACGTACACATAGGGTGAAAGAATAGGACCAGAACTTCTGTATTATACCACCCAAGTTACCGTAAAAACTTAGGTTTCAGAAATATGGCTGATTAAAGTAGTCGCTTTGCGATGTGCAGATAGCGATTTGTCTAATTTTGACACGAAATATAAAAAAATACGGAGGTGTGCCAACATGACGTACACATAGGATAATAGAATACGTTCAGAACTTTAGTACTATACCACCGAAGTTTCCTTAAAAACTTAGGTTTTGGAAATATGGGTGATTAAATTAGTCGCTATGCGATGTGCGGACAACGATTTGTCAAAGTATGACATGAAATATAAAATAAACACGGAATTGTGGATACATGACGTTCACATAGGGTGATAAAATAGGAAAAGAAATTTAGTATTATACCACCCAAGTTACCTTAAAAAACTAGGTTTTGGAAATATGGGTGATTAATTTAGTTGCTATGCGATGTGCGGACAACGATTTGTCTAAGTTTGACATGAAATATAAAAATATATACGGAATTGTGGATACATGACGTACACATATTGTGATAGAATAGGTCCAGAACTTCTGTATTATACCACTCAGGTTACCGTCAAAACTTAGCTTTTGGAAATACGGGTGATTAAAATAGTCGCTTTGGATGTGTGGACAGCGATCCGCCTAAGTTTGACATGAAATATAAAATAAATACGGGAGTCTGATAACAAGACGTACACATAGGCTGATAGAATAGGACCAGAACTTCTGTTTTATACCACCCAAGTTACCGTAAAAACCTAGGTTTTGGAAATATTGCTGATTAAATTAGTCGCTTTGCGATGTGCGGACAACGATTTGTTTAAGTATGACATGAAATATAAAAATAAATACGGAAGTGTGCCAACATTACGTACACATAGGGTGATAGAATAGGACCAGGACTTCTGTATTATACCACCCACGTTACCGTATAAACTTAGGTTTTGGAAATATGGCTGATTAAAGTAGTCGAATTAAAATGTACGGACAGCGATTTGTCTAAGTTTGACATGAAATATAAAAAATACGGAGGTGTGCCAACATGACGTACACATAGGATGATAGAATAGGACCAGAACTTTAGTACTATACCACCCAAGTTATCTTAAAACCTTAGGTTTTGGAAACATGGGTGATTAAATTAGTCGCTATACGACGTTCGGACAACGATTTGACTAAGTTTGACATGAAATTTAAAAATAAATACGGAATTGTGGATACATGACGTACACATAGGGTGATAGAATTGGACCAGAACTATAGTATTATACCACTCAGGTTACCGTTCAAACTTAGGGTTTGGAAATACGGGTGATTAAAATATTCGCTTAGGATGTGTGGACAGCGATCCGCCTAAGTTTGACATGAAATATAAAATAAATACGGAAGTGTGCCAACAAGACGTACACATAGGGTGAAAGAATAGGACCAGAACTTCTGTATTATACCACCCAAGTTACCGTAAAAACTTAGGTTTCAGAAATATGGCTGATTAAAGTAGTCGCTTTGCGATGTGCAGATAGCGATTTGTCTAATTTTGACACGAAATATAAAAAAATACGGAGGTGTGCCAACATGACGTACACATAGGATAATAGAATACGTTCAGAACTTTAGTACTATACCACCGAAGTTTCCTTAAAAACTTAGGTTTTGGAAATATGGGTGATTAAATTAGTCGCTATGCGATGTGCGGACAACGATTTGTCAAAGTATGACATGAAATATAAAATAAACACGGAATTGTGGATACATGACGTTCACATAGGGTGATAAAATAGGAAAAGAAATTTAGTATTATACCACCCAAGTTACCTTAAAAAACTAGGTTTTGGAAATATGGGTGATTAATTTAGTTGCTATGCGATGTGCGGACAACGATTTGTCTAAGTTTGACATGAAATATAAAAATATATACGGAATTGTGGATACATGACGTACACATATTGTGATAGAATAGGTCCAGAACTTCTGTATTATACCACTCAGGTTACCGTCAAAACTTAGCTTTTGGAAATACGGGTGATTAAAATAGTCGCTTTGGATGTGTGGACAGCGATCCGCCTAAGTTTGACATGAAATATAAAATAAATACGGGAGTCTGATAACAAGACGTACACATAGGCTGATAGAATAGGACCAGAACTTCTGTTTTATACCACCCAAGTTACCGTAAAAACCTAGGTTTTGGAAATATTGCTGATTAAATTAGTCGCTTTGCGATGTGCGGACAACGATTTGTTTAAGTATGACATGAAATATAAAAATAAATACGGAAGTGTGCCAACATTACGTACACATAGGGTGATAGAATAGGACCAGGACTTCTGTATTATACCACCCACGTTACCGTATAAACTTAGGTTTTGGAAATATGGCTGATTAAAGTAGTCGAATTGAGATGTGCGGACAGCGATTTGTCTAAGTTTGACATGAAATATAAAAAATACGGAGGTGTGCTAACATGACGTACACATAGGATGATAGAATAGGACCAGAACATTAGTACTATACCACCCAAGTTTCCGTAAAAACTTAGGTTTTGGAAACATGGGTGATTAAATTAGTCGCTATACGACGTGCGGACAACGATTTGACTAAGTTTGACATGAAATTAAAAAATAAATACGGAATTGTGGATACATGACGTATACATAGGGTGATAGAATAGGACCAGAACTATAGTATTATACCACCTAAGTTATAGTTTTATGACCACTCAGGTTACCGTTCAAACTTAGGGTTTGGAAATACGGGTGATTAAAATATTCGCTTTGGATGTGTGGACAGCGATCCGCCTAAGTTTGACATGAAATATAAAATAAATACGGAAGTGTGCCAACAAGACGTACACATAGGGTGAAAGAATAGGACCAGAACTTCTGTATTATACCACCCAAGTTACCGTAAAAACTTAGGTTTTGGAAATATGGCTGATTAAAGTAGTCGCTTTGCGATGTGCGGACAGCGATTTGTCTAAGTTTGACACGAAATATAAAAAAAAATCCGGAGGTGTGCCAACATGACGTACACATAGGATGATAGAATACGTTCAGAACTTTTGTACTATACCACCGAAGTTACCTTAAAAACTTAGGTTTTGGAAATATGGGTGATTAAATTAGTCGCTATGCGATGTGCGGACAACGATTTGTCTAAGTTTGACATGAAATATAAAAATAAATACGGAATTGTGGATACATGACGTACACATATTGTGATAGAATAGGTCCAGAACTATAGTATTATACCACTCAGGTTACCGTCAAAACTTAGGTTTTGGATATATGGGTGATTAAAATAGTCGCTTTGGAAGTGTGGACAGCGATCCGCCTAAGTTTGACATGAAATATAAAATAAATACGGGAGTGTGCCAACAAGACGTACACATAGGGTGATAGAATAGGACCAGAACTTCTGTATTATACCAGCCAAGTTTCCGTAAAAACTTAGGTTTTGGAAATATTGCTGATTAAAGTAGTCGCTTTGCGATGTGCGGACAGCGATTTGTCTAAGTTTGACATGAAATATAAAATAAATACGGAAGTGTGCCAGCATGACGTACACATAGGGTGATAGAATAGGATCAGAACTTCTGTATTATACCAACCTAGTTTCCGTAAAAACTTAGGTTTCGGAAATATGGCTGATTAAAGTAGTCGCTTTGCGATGTGCGGACAGCGATTTTTCTAAGTTTGACATGAAATATAAAAAAATACGGAGGTGTGCCAACATGACGTACACATAGGATGATAGAATAGGACCAGAACTTTAGTACTATACCACCCAAATTACCTTAAAAACTTAGGTTTTGGAAATATGGTTGATTAAAGTAGTCGCTTTGTGATGTGCGGACAGCGATTTGTCTAAGTTTGACATGAAATATAAAAAAATACGGAGGTGTGCCAACATGACGTACACATAGGATGAAAGAATAGGACCAGAACTTTAGTACTATACCACCGAAGTTACCTTAAAAACTTAGGTTTTGGAAATATGGGTGATTAAATTAGTCGCTATGCGATGTGCGGACAACGATTTGTCAATGTATGACATGATTTATAAAAATAAATACGGAATTGTGGATACATAACGTTCACATAGGGTGATAAAATAGGAAAAGAAATTTAGTATTATACTACTCAAGTTACCTTAAAAAACTAGGTTTTGGAAATATGGGTGATTAATTTAGTCGCTATGCGATGTGCGGACAACGATTTGTCTAAGTTTGACATGAAATATAAAAAAATACGGAGGTGTTCCAACATGACGTACACATAGGATGATAGAATAGGACCAGAACTTTAGTACTATACCACCCAAATTACCTTAAAAACTTAGGTTTTGGAAATATGGCTGATTAAAGTAGTCGCTTTCTGATGTGCAGACAGCGATTTGTCTAAGTTCGACATGAAATATAAAATAAATACGGAAGTGTGCAAACATGACGTACACATAGGGTGATAGAATAGGACCAGAACTATAGTATTATACCACTCAAGTTACCGTCAAAAGTTACGTTTTGGAAATATGGGAGATTAAAATAGACGCTTTGGATATGTGGACAGCGATCCGCCTAAGTTTGACATGAAATATAAAATAAATACGGGAGTGTGACAACAAGACGTACACATAGGGTGATAGAATAGGACCAGAACTTCTGTATTATACCACCCAAGTTACCGTAAAAACTTAGGTTTTGGAAATATGGGTGATTAAATTAGTGGCTATACGACGTGCGGACAACGATTTGACTAAGTTTGACATAAAATTTAAAAATAAATACGGAATTGTGGATACAGGACGTACACATAGAGTGATAGAATAGGACCAGAACTTCTGTATTATACCACCCAAGTTACTGTAAAAACTTAGGTTTTGGAAATATGGCGGATTATAGTAGTCGCTTTGTGAAGTGTGCCAACATTACGTACACATAGGGTGATAGAATAGGACCAGAACTTTAGTACTATACAACCCAAGTTACCTTAAAAACTTAGGTTTTGGAAATATGGGTGATTAAATTAGTCGCTATACGACGTGCGGACAACGATTTGACTAAGTTTGACATAAAATTTAAAAATAAATACGGAATTGTGGATACAGGACGTACACATAGAGTGATAGAATAGGACCAGAACTATAGTATTATACCACCCAAGTTACCTTAAAAACTTAGGTTTTGGAAATATGGGTGATTAAATTAGTCGCTATACGACGTGCGGACAACGATTTGACTAAGTTTAACATGAAATTTAAAATAAATACGGAATTGTGGATACAGGACGTACACATAGAGTGATAGAATAGGACCAGAACTATAGTATTATACCACTCAGGTTACCGTTCAAACTTGGGGTTTGGAAATACGGGTGATTAAAATATTCGCTTTGGATGTGTGGACAGCGATCCGCCTAAGTTTGACATGAAATATAAAATAAATACGGAAGGGTGCCAACAAGATGTACACATAGGGTGATAGAATAGGACCAGAACGTCTGTATTATACCACCCAAGTTACCGTAAAAACTTACGTTTTGGAAATATGGCTGATCAAATTAGTCGCTTTGCGATGTGCGGACAGCGATTTGTCTAAATTTGACATGAAATACAAAATAAATACCGAAGTGTGCCAACATGACGTACACATAGGATGATAGAATAAGTCCAGAACTTTATAACTATACCACCGAAGTTACCTTAAAAACTTAGCTTTTTGGAAACATGGGTGTTTAGTGTATATGTTGGAAGTGTGCCAACATGACGTACACATAGGGTGATAGAATAGGACCACAACTATAGTATTATACCACTCAGGTTACCGTCAAAACTTAGGTTTTGGAAATACGGGTGATTTTAATAGTCGCTTTGGATGTGTGGACAGCGATCCACCTAAGTTTGACATGAAATATAAAATAAATACGGAAGTGTGCCAACATGACTTAGCATAGAGTGATAGAATAGGACCAGAACTTCTGTATCATACCACCCAAGTTACTGTAAAAACTTAGGTTTTGGAAATATGGCTGATTAAAGTAGTCGCTTTGCGATGTGCGGACAGCGATATTTCTAAGTTTGACATGATATATAAAATAAATACGGAATTTTGCCAGCATGACGTACACATAGGATGAAAGAATAGGACCAGAACTTTAGTACTATACCACCCAAGTTACCTTAAAAACTTAGGTTTTGGAAATATGGGTGATTAAATTAGTCGCTATGCGATGTGCAGACAACGATTTGTCTAAGTATGACATGAAATATAAAAATAAATACGGAAGTGTGCCAACATTACGTACACATAGGGTGATAGAATAGGACCAGAACCTCTGTATTATACCACCCAAGTTACCGTAAAAACTTAGGTTTTGGAAATATGGCTGATTAAAGTAGTCGAATTGAGATGTACGGACACCGATTTGTCTAAGTTTGACATTAAATATAAAAAAATACGGAGTTGTGCCAACATGACGTACACATAGGATGATAGAATAGGACCAGAACTTTAGTACTATACCACCCAAGTAACCTTAAAAACTTAGGTTTTGGAAATATGGGTGATTAAATTAGTCGCTATACGACGTGCAGACAACGATTTGACTAAGTTTGACAAGAAATTTAAAAATAAATACGGAATTGTGGATACACGAAGTACACATAGGGTGATAGAATAGGACCAGAAATATAGTATTATACCACTCAGATTACCGTTCAAACTTAGGGTTTGGAAATACGGGTGAATAAAATAGTCGCTTTGGATGTGTGGACAGCGATCCGCCTAAGTTTGACATGAAATATAAAATAAATACGGAAGTGTGCCAACAAGACGTACACATAGGGTGATAGAATAGGACCAGAACTTCTGTATTATACCACCCAAGTTACCGTAAAAACTTAGGTTTTGGAAATATGGCTGATTAAAGTAGTCTTTTGCGATGTGAGGACAGCGATTTGTCTAAATTTGACACGAAATACAAAATAAATACGGAAGTGTGCCAACATGACGTACACATGGGATGATAGAATAGGTCCAGAACTTTAGTACTATACCACCGAAGTTACCTTAAAAAACTAGGTTTTGGAAATATGGGCGATTAAATTAGTCGCTATGCGATGTGCGGACAACGATTTGTCTAAGTTTGACATGAAATAAAAAAATAAATACGGAATTGTGGATTCATGACGTACACATATTGTGATAGAATAGGTCCAGAACTATAGTATTATACCACTCAGGTTACCGTCAAAACTTAGGTTTTGGAAATACGGGTGATTAAAATAGTCGCTTTGGATGTGTGGACAGCGATCCGCCTAAGTTTGACATAAAATATAAAATAAATACGTGAGTGTGACAACAACCCGTACACATAGGGTGATAGAATAGGACCAGAACTTCTGTATTATACCACCCAAGTTACCGTAAAAACTTAGGTTTTGGAAATATTGCTGATTAAAGTAGTCGCTTTGCGATGTGCGGACAGCGATTTGTCTAAGTTTGACATGAAATATAAAATAAATACGGAAGTGTGCCAGCATGACGTACACATAGGGTGATAGAATAGGACCAGAACTTCTGTATTATACCAACCTAGTTTCCGTAAAAACTTAGGTTTTGGAAATATGGGTGATTAAATTAGTCGCTATGCGATGTGCGGACAACGATTTGTCTAAGTATGACATGAAAAATAAAAAGAAATACGGAAGTGTGTCAACATTACGTACACATAGGGTGATAGAATAAGACCAGGACTTCTGTATTATACCACCCAAGTTACCGTATAAACTTAGGTTTTGGAAATATGGCTGATTAAAGTAGTCGAATTAAAATGTACGGACAGCGATTTGTCTAAGTTTGACATGAGATATAAAATAAATACGGAAGTGTGCCAACATGACTTAGCATAGAGTGATAGAATAGGACCAGAACTTCTGTATCATACCACCCAAGTTACTGTAAAAACTTAGGTTTTGGAAATATGGCTGATTAAAGTAGTCGCTTTGCGATGTGCGGACAGCGATATTTCTAAGTTTGACATGATATATAAAATAAATACGGAATTTTGCCAGCATGACGTACACATAGGATGAAAGAATAGGACCAGAACTTTAGTACTATACCACCCAAGTTACCTTAAAAACTTAGGTTTTGGAAATATGGGTGATTAAATTAGTCGCTATGCGATGTGCAGACAACGATTTGTCTAAGTATGACATGAAATATAAAAATAAATACGGAAGTGTGCCAACATTACGTACACATAGGGTGATAGAATAGGACCAGAACCTCTGTATTATACCACCCAAGTTACCGTAAAAACTTAGGTTTTGGAAATATGGCTGATTAAAGTAGTCGAATTGAGATGTACGGACACCGATTTGTCTAAGTTTGACATTAAATATAAAAAAATACGGAGTTGTGCCAACATGACGTACACATAGGATGATAGAATAGGACCAGAACTTTAGTACTATACCACCCAAGTAACCTTAAAAACTTAGGTTTTGGAAATATGGGTGATTAAATTAGTCGCTATACGACGTGCAGACAACGATTTGACTAAGTTTGACAAGAAATTTAAAAATAAATACGGAATTGTGGATACACGAAGTACACATAGGGTGATAGAATAGGACCAGAAATATAGTATTATACCACTCAGATTACCGTTCAAACTTAGGGTTTGGAAATACGGGTGAATAAAATAGTCGCTTTGGATGTGTGGACAGCGATCCGCCTAAGTTTGACATGAAATATAAAATAAATACGGAAGTGTGCCAACAAGACGTACACATAGGGTGATAGAATAGGACCAGAACTTCTGTATTATACCACCCAAGTTACCGTAAAAACTTAGGTTTTGGAAATATGGCTGATTAAAGTAGTCTTTTGCGATGTGAGGACAGCGATTTGTCTAAATTTGACACGAAATACAAAATAAATACGGAAGTGTGCCAACATGACGTACACATGGGATGATAGAATAGGTCCAGAACTTTAGTACTATACCACCGAAGTTACCTTAAAAAACTAGGTTTTGGAAATATGGGCGATTAAATTAGTCGCTATGCGATGTGCGGACAACGATTTGTCTAAGTTTGACATGAAATAAAAAAATAAATACGGAATTGTGGATTCATGACGTACACATATTGTGATAGAATAGGTCCAGAACTATAGTATTATACCACTCAGGTTACCGTCAAAACTTAGGTTTTGGAAATACGGGTGATTAAAATAGTCGCTTTGGATGTGTGGACAGCGATCCGCCTAAGTTTGACATAAAATATAAAATAAATACGTGAGTGTGACAACAACCCGTACACATAGGGTGATAGAATAGGACCAGAACTTCTGTATTATACCACCCAAGTTACCGTAAAAACTTAGGTTTTGGAAATATTGCTGATTAAAGTAGTCGCTTTGCGATGTGCGGACAGCGATTTGTCTAAGTTTGACATGAAATATAAAATAAATACGGAAGTGTGCCAGCATGACGTACACATAGGGTGATAGAATAGGACCAGAACTTCTGTATTATACCAACCTAGTTTCCGTAAAAACTTAGGTTTTGGAAATATGGGTGATTAAATTAGTCGCTATGCGATGTGCGGACAACGATTTGTCTAAGTATGACATGAAAAATAAAAAGAAATACGGAAGTGTGTCAACATTACGTACACATAGGGTGATAGAATAAGACCAGGACTTCTGTATTATACCACCCAAGTTACCGTATAAACTTAGGTTTTGGAAATATGGCTGATTAAAGTAGTCGAATTAAAATGTACGGACAGCGATTTGTCTAAGTTTGACATGAAATATAAAAAATACGGAGGTGTGCCAACATGACGTACACATAGGATGATAGAATAGGACCAGAACTTTAGTACTATACCACCCAAGTTACCTTAAAACCTTAGGTTTTGGAAACATGGGTGATTAAATTAGTCGCTATACGACGTTCGGACAACGATTTGACTAAGTTTGACATGAAATTTAAAAATAAATACGGAATTGTGGATACATGACGTACACATAGGGTGATAGAATTGGACCAGAACTTTAGTACTATACCACCCAAATTACCTTAAAAACTTAGGTTTTGGAAACATGGGTGATTAAATTAGTCGCTATACGACGTTCGGACAACGATTTGACTAAGTTTGACATGAAATTTAAAAATAAATACGGAATTGTGGATTCATGACGTACACATATTGTGATAGAATAGGTCCAGAACTATAGTATTATACCACTCAGGTTACCGTTCAAACTTAGGGTTTGGAAATACGGGTGATTAAAATATTCGCTTAGGATGTGTGGACAGCGATCCGCCTAAGTTTGACATGAAATATAAAATAAATACGGAAGTGTGCCAACAAGACGTACACATAGGGTGAAAGAATAGGACCAGAACTTCTGTATTATACCACCCAAGTTACCGTAAAAACTTAGGTTTCAGAAATATGGCTGATTAAAGTAGTCGCTTTGCGATGTGCAGATAGCGATTTGTCTAATTTTGACACGAAATATAAAAAAATACGGAGGTGTGCCAACATGACGTACACATAGGATAATAGAATACGTTCAGAACTTTAGTACTATACCACCGAAGTTTCCTTAAAAACTTAGGTTTTGGAAATATGGGTGATTAAATTAGTCGCTATGCGATGTGCGGACAACGATTTGTCAAAGTATGACATGAAATATAAAATAAACACGGAATTGTGGATACATGACGTTCACATAGGGTGATAAAATAGGAAAAGAAATTTAGTATTATACCACCCAAGTTACCTTAAAAAACTAGGTTTTGGAAATATGGGTGATTAATTTAGTCGCTATGCGATGTGCAGACAACGATTTGTCTAAGTTTGACATGAAATATAAAAATATATACGGAATTGTGGATACATGACGTACACATATTGTGATAGAATAGGTCCAGAACTTCTGTATTATACCACTCAGGTTACCGTCAAAACTTAGCTTTTGGAAATACGGGTGATTAAAATAGTCGCTTTGGATGTGTGGACAGCGATCCGCCTAAGTTTGACATGAAATATAAAATAAATACGGGAGTCTGATAACAAGACGTACACATAGGCTGATAGAATAGGACCAGAACTTCTGTTTTATACCACCCAAGTTACTGTAAAAACTTAGGTTTTGGAAATATTGCTGATTAAATTAGTCGCTTTGCGATGTGCGGACAGCGATTTGTCTAAGTTTGACACGAAATATAAAAAAAAATACGGAGGTGTGCCAACATGACGTACACATTGGATGATAGAATACGTTCAGAACTTTTGTACTATACCACCGAAGTTACCTTAAAAACTTAGGTTTTGGAAATATGGGTGATTAAATTAGTCGCTATGCGATGTGCGGACAACGATTTGTCTAAGTTTGACATGAAATATAAAAATAAATACGGAATTGTGGATACATGACGTACACATATTGTGATAGAATAGGTAAAGAACTATAGTATTATACCACTCAGGTTACCGTCAAAACTTAGGTTTTGGATATATGGGTGATTAAAATAGTCGCTTTGGAAGTGTTGACAGCGATCCGCCTAAGTTTGACATGAAATATAAAATAAATACGGGAGTGTGCTAACAAGACGTACACATAGGGTGATAGAATAGGACCAGAACTTCTGTATTATACCAGCCAAGTTTCCGTAAAAACTTAGGTTTTGGAAATATTGCTGATTAAAGTAGTCGCTTTGCGATGTGCGGACAGCGATTTGTCTAAGTTTGACATGAAATATAAAATAAATACGGAAGTGTGCCAGCATGACGTATACATAGGGTGATAGAATAGGATCAGAACTTCTGTATTATACCAACCTAGTTTCCGTAAAAACTTAGGTTTTGGGAATATGGGTGATTAAATTAGTCGCTATGCGATGTGCGGACAACGATTTGTCTAAGTTTGACATGAAATATAAAAAAATACGGAGGTGTGCCAACATGACGTACACATAGGATGAAAGAATAGGACCAGAACCTTATTACTATACCACCGAAGTTACCTTAAAAACTTAGGTTTTGGAAATATGGGTGATTAAATTAGTCGCTATGCGATGTGCGGACAACGATTTGTCAATGTATGACATGATTTATAAAAATAAATACGGAATTGTGGATACATGACGTTCACATAGGGTGATAAAATAGGAAAAGAAATTTAGTATTATACCACTCAAGTTACCTTAAAAAACTAGGTTTTGGAAATATGGGTGATTAATTTAGTCGCTATGCGATGTGCGGACAACGATTTGTCTAAGTTTGACATGAAATATAAAAAAATACGGAGGTGTTCCAACATGACGTACACATAGGATGATAGAATAGGACCAGAACTTTAGTACTATACCACCCAAATTACCTTAAAAACTTAGGTTTTGGAAATATGGCTGATTAAAGTAGTCGCTTTCTGATATGCGGACAGCGATTTGTCTAAGTTTGACATGAAATATAAAATAAATACGGAAGTGTGCAAACATGACGTACACATAGGGTGATAGAATAGGACCAGAACTATAGTATTATACCACTCAAGTTACCGTCAAAAGTTACGTTTTGGAAATATGGGTGATTAAAATAGACGCTTTGGATGTGTGGACAGCGATCCGCCTAAGTTTGACATGAAATATAAAATAAATACGGGAGTGTGACAACAAGACGTACACATAGGGTGATAGAATAGGACCAGAACTTCTGTATTATACCACCCAAGTTACCGTAAAAACTTAGGTTTTGGAAATATGGGTGATTAAATTAGTGGCTATACGACGTGCGGACAACGATTTGACTAAGTTTGACATAAAATTTAAAAATAAATACGGAATTGTGGATACAGGACGTACACATAGAGTGATAGAATAGGACCAGAACTATAGTATTATACCACCCAAGTTACCTTAAAAACTTAGGTTTTGGAAATATGGGTGATTAAATTAGTCGAATTGAGATGTACGGACACCGATTTGTCTAAGTTTGACATTAAATATAAAAAAAATACGGAGTTGTGCCAACATGACGTACACATAGGATGATAGAATAGGACCAGAACCTTAGTACTATACCACCGAAGTTACCTTAAAAACTTAGGTTTTGGAAATATGGGTGATTAAATTAGTCGCTATGCGATTTGCGGACAACGATTTGTCAATGTATGACATGATTTATAAAAATAAATACGGAATTGTGGATACATGACGTTCACATAGGGTGATAAAATAGGAAAAGAAATTTAGTATTATACCACTCAAGTTACCTTAAAAAACTAGGTTTTGGAAATATGGGTGATTAATTCAGTCGCTATGCGATGTGCGGACAACGATTTGTCTAAGTTTGACATGAAATATAAAAAAATACGGAGGTGTTCCAACATGACGTACACATAGAGTGATAGAATAGGACCAGAACTATAGTATTAACCACTCAGGTTACCGTTCAAACTTAGGGTTTGGAAATACAGGTGATTAAAATATTCGCTTTGGATGTGTGGACAGCGATCCGCCTAAGTTTGACATGAAATATAAAATAAATACGGAAGGGTGCCAACAAGACGTACACATAGGGTGATAGAATAGGACCAGAACGTCTGTATTATACCACCCAAGTTACCGGAAAAACTTACGTTTTGGAAATATGGCTGATCAAATTAGTCGCTTTGCGATGTGCGGACAGCGATTTGTCTAAATTTGACATGAAATACAAAATAAATACGGAAGTGTGCCAACATGACTTAGCATAGAGTGATAGAATAGGACCAGAACTTCTGTATCATACCACCCAAGTTACTGTAAAAACTTAGATTTTGGAAATATGGCTGATTAAAGTAGTCGCTTTGCGATGTGCGGACAGCGATATTTCTAAGTTTGACATAATATATATAATAAATACGGAATTTTGCCAGCATGACGTACACATAGGATGAAAGAATAGGACCAGAACTTTAGTACTATACCACCCAAGTTACCTTAAAAACTTAGGTTTTGGAAATATGGGTGATTAAATTAGTCGCTATGCGATGTGCAGACAACGATTTGTCTAAGTATGACATAAAATATAAAAATAAATACGGAAGTGTGCCAACATTACGTACACATAGGGTGATAGAATAGGACCAGAACTTCTGTATTATACCACCCAAGTTACCGTAAAAACGTAGGTTTTGGAAATATGGCTGATTAAAGTAGTCGAATTGAGATGTACGGACACCGATTTGTCTAAGTTTGACATTAAATATAAAAAAAATACGGAGTTGTGCCAACATGACGTACACATAGGATGATAGAATAGGACCAGAACTATAGTATTATACCACCCAAGTTACCCTAAAAACTTAGGTTTTGGAAATATGGGTGATTAAATTAGTCGCTATACGACGTGCAGACAACGATTTGACTAAGTTTGACAAGAAATTTAAAAATAAATACGGAATTGTGGATACACGAAGTACACATAGGGTGATAGAATAGGACCAGAAATATAGTATTATACCACTCAGATTACCGTTCAAACTTAGGGTTTGGAAATACGGGTGATTAAAATAGCAGTCTTTTGCGATGTGCGGACAGCGATTTGTCTAAATTTGACACGAAATACAAAATAAATACTGAAGTGTGCCAACATGACGTACACATGGGATGATAGAATAGGTCCAGAACTTTAGTACTATACCACCGAAGTTACCTTAAAACCTTAGGTTTTGGAAATATGGGTGTTTAGTGTATATGTTGGAAGTGTGCCAACATGACTTACACATAGGGTGATAGAATAGGACCTGAACTGTAGTATTATACCACTCAAGTTACCGTCAAAACTTACATTTTGGAAATACAAGTGATTAAAATAGCCGCTTTGGATGTGTGGACAGCGATCCGCCTAAGTTTGACATGAAATATAAAATAAATAGGGAAGTGTGCCAACACTACGTTCACATAGGGTGATAGAATAGGACCAGAACTTTAGTATTATACCACCCAAGTTACCTTAAAAAACTATTTTTTGGAAATATGGGTGATTAAATTAGTCGCTATGCGATGTGCGGACAACGATTTGTCTAAGTATGACATGAAATATAAAAATAAATACGGAGGTGTGTCAACATGACGTACACATAGGATGATAGAATAGGACCAGAACTTTAGTACTATACCACCCAAGTTACCTTAAAAACCTTGGTTTTGGAAACATGGGTGATTAAATTAGTCGCTATACGACGTGCGGACAACGATTTGACTAAACTTGACATGAAATTTAAAAATAAATACGGAATTGTGGATACTTGACGTACACATAGGGTGATAAAATTGGACCAGAACTATAGTATTATACCGCTCAAGTTACCGTTCAAACTTAGGGTTTGGAAATACGGGTGATTAAATTATTCGCTTTGGATGTGTGGACAGCGATCCGCCTAAGTTTGACATGAAATATAAAATAAATACGGAAGTGTGCCAACAAGACGTACACATAGGGTGAAAGAATAGGACCAGAACTTCTGTATTATACCACCCAAGTTACCGTAAAAACTTAGGTTTTGGAAATATGGCTGATTAAAGTAGTCGCTTTGCGATGTGCGGACAGCGATTTGTCTAAGTTTGACACGAAATATAAAAAAAAAAATACGGAGGTGTGCCAACATGACGTACACATAGGATGATAGAATACGTTCAGAACTTTTGTACTATACCACCGAAGTTACCTTAAAAACTTAGGTTTTGGAAATATGGGTGATTAAAATAGTCGCTTTGGAAGTGTGGACAGCGATCCGCCTAAGTTTGACATGAAATATAAAATAAATACGGGAGTGTGCCAACAAGACGTACACATAGGGTGATAGAATAGGACCAGAACTTCTGTATTATACCAGCCAAGTTTCCGTAAAAACTTAGGTTTTGGAAATATTGCTGATTAAAGTAGTCGCTTTGCGATGTGCGGACAGCGATTTGTCTAAGTTTGACATGAAATATAAAATAAATACGGGAGTGTGCCAGCATGACGTACACATAGGGTGATAGAATAGGATCAGAACTTCTGTATTATACCAACCTAGTTTCCGTAAAAACTTAGGTTTTGGGAATATGGGTGATTAAATTAGTCGCCATGCGATGTGCGGACAACGATTTGTCAATGTATGACATGATTTATAAAAATAAATACGGAATTGTGGATACATGACGTTCACATAGGGTGATAAAATAGGAAAAGAAATTTAGTATTATACCACTCAAGTTACCTTAAAAAACTAGGTTTTGGAAATATGGGTGATTAATTTAGTCGCTATGCGATGTGCGGACAACGATTTGTCTAAGTTTGACATGAAATATAAAAAATACGGAGTTGTTCCAACACGACGTACACATAGGATGATAGAATAGGACCAGAACTTTATTACTATACCACCCAAATTACCTTAAAAACTTAGGTTTTGGAAATATGGCTGATTAAAGTAGTCGCTTTCTGATGTGCGGACAGCGATTTGTCTAAGTTTGACATGAAATATAAAATAAATACGGAATTGTGGATACAGGACGTACACATAGAGTGATAGAATAGGACCAGAACTTCTGTATCATACCACCCAAGTTACTGTAAAAACTTAGGTTTTGGAAATATGGCTGATTATAGTAGTCGCTTTGCGATGTGCGGACAAAGATTTGTCTAAGTTTGACATGAAATATAAAATAAATACGGAAGTGTGCCAACATTACGTACACATAGGGTGATAGAATAGGACCAGGACTTCTGTATTATACCACCCAAGTTACCGTATAAACTTAGGTTTTGGAAATATGGCTGATTAAAGTAGTCGAATTGAGATGTGCGGACAGCGATTTGTCTAAGTTTGACATGAAATATACAAAAATACGGAGGTGTGCCAACATGACGTACACATAGGATGATAGAATAGGACCAGAACTTTAGTACTATACCACCCAAGTTACCTTAAAAACTTAGGTTTTGGAAATATGGGTGATTAAATTAGTCGCTATACGACGTGCGGACAACGATTTGACTAAGTTTGACATAAAATTTAGAAATAAATACGGAATTGTGGATACAGGACGTACACATAGAGTGATAGAATAGGACCAGAACTATAGTATTATACCACCCAAGTTACCTTAAAAACTTAGGTTTTGGAAATATGGGTGATTAAATTAGTCGCTATACGACGTGCGGACAACGATTTGACTAAGTTTAACATGAAATTTAAAACAAATACGGAATTGTGGATACAGGACGTACACATAGAGTGATAGAATAGGACCAGAACTATAGTATTATACCACTCAGGTTACCGTTCAAACTTAGGGTTTGGAAATACGGGTGATTAAAATATTCGCTTTGGATGTGTGGACAGCGATCCGCCTAAGTTTGACATGAAATATAAAATAAATACGGAAGGGTGCCAACAAGACGTACACATAGGGTGATAGAATAGGACCAGAACGTCTGTATTATACCACCCAAGTTACCGTCAAAACTTACATTTTGGAATTACAAGTGATTAAAATAGTCGCTTTGGATGTGTGGTATGCGATCCGCCTAAGTTTGACATGAAATATAAAATAAATACGGAAGTGTGCCAACACTACGTTCACATAGGGTGATAGAATAGGACCAGAACATTTGTATTATACCACCCAAGTTCCCGTAAAAACTTAGGTTTCGGAAATATGTCTGATTAAATTAGTCGCTTCGCGATGTGCGGACACCGATTTGTCTAATTTTGACATGAAATATAAAAAAAATACGGAGGTGTGCCAACATGACGTATACATAGGATGATAGAATAGTACCAGAACTTTAGTACTATACCACCCAAGTTACCTTAAAAACTTAGGTTTTGGAAATATGGGTGATTAAATTAGTCGCTATGCGATGTGCGGACAACGATTTGTCAAAGTATGACATGAAATATAAAAATAAATACGGAATTGTGGATACATGACGTTCACATAGGGTGATAAAATAGGAAAAGAAATTTAGTATTATACCACCCAAGTTACCTTAAAAAACTATTTTTTGGAAATATGGGTGATTAAATTAGTCGCTATGCGATGTGCGGACAACGATTTGTCTAAGTTTGACATGAAATAAAAAAATAAATACGGAATTGTGGATACATGACGTACACATATTGTGATAGAATAGGTCCAGAACAATAGTATTATACCACTCAGGTTACCGTCAAAACTTAGGTTTTGGAAATACTGGTGATTAAAATAGTCGCTTTGGATGTGTGGACAGCGATCCGCCTAAGTTTGACATGAAATATAAAATAAATACGTGAGTGTGACAACAACCCGTACACATAGGGTGATAGAATAGGACCAGAACTTCTGTATTATACCACCCAAGTTACCGTTAAAACTTAGGTTTTGGAAATATTGCTGATTAAAGTAGTCGCTTTGCGATGCGCGGACAGCGATTTGTCTAAGTTTGACATGAAATATAAAATAAATACGGAAGTGTGCCAGCATGACGTACACATAGGGTGATAGAATAGGACCAGAACTTCTGTATTATACCAACCTAGTTTCCGTAAAAACTTAGGTTTTGGAAATATGGGTGATTAAATTAGTCGCTATGCGATGTGCGGACAACGATTTGTCTAAGTATGACATGAAAAATAAAAATAAATACGGAAGTGTGCCAACATTACGTACACATAGGGTGATAGAATAAGACCAGGACTTCTGTATTATACCACCCAAGTTACCGTATAAACTTAGGTTTTGGAAATATGGCTGATTAAAGTAGTCGAATTAAAATGTAAGGACAGCGATTTGTCTAAGTTTGACATGAAATATAAAAAATACGGAGGTGTGCCAACATGACGTACACATAGGATGATAGAATAGGACCAGAACTTTAGTACTATACCACCCAAGTTACCTTAAAACCTTAGGTTTTGGAAACATGGGTGATTAAATTAGTCGCTATACGACGTGCGGACAACGATTTGACTAAGTTTGACATGAAATTTAATAATAAATACGGAATTGTGGATACATGACGTACACATAGGGTGATAGAATTGGACCAGAACTATAGTATTATACCACTCAGGTTACCCATCAAACTTAGGGTTTGGAAATACGGGTGATTAAATTATTCGCTTTGGATGTGTGGACAGCGATCCGCCTAAGTTTGACATGAAATATAAAATAAATACGGAAGTGTGCCAACAAGACGTACACATAGGGTGAAAGAATAGGACCAGAACTTCTGTATTATACCACCCAAGTTACCGTAAAAACTTAGGTTTTGGAAATATGGCTGATTAAAGTAGTCGCTTTGCGATGTGCGGACAGCGATTTGTCTAAGTTTGACACGAAATATAAAATAAAAAAAATACGGAGGTGTGCCAACATGACGTACACATAGGATGATAGAATACGTTCAGAACTTTAGTACTATACCACCGAAGTTACCTTAAAAACTTAGGTTTTGGAAATATGGGTGATTAAATTAGTCGCTATGCGATGTGCGGACAACGATTTGTCTAAGTTTGACATGAAATATAAAAATAAATACGGAATTGTGGATACATGACGTACACATATTGTGATAGAATAGGTCCAGAACTATAGTATTATACCACTGAGGTTACCGTCAAAACTTAGGTTTTGGATATATGGGTGATTAAAATAGTCGCTTTGGAAGTGTGGACAGCGATCCGCCTAAGTTTGACATGAAATATAAAATAAATACGGGAGTGTGCCAACAAGACGTACACATAGGGTGATAGAATAGGACCAGAACTTCTGTATTATACCAACCAAGTTTCCGTAAAAACTTAGGTTTTGGAAATATGGCTGATTAAAGTAGTCGCTTTACGATGGGCGGACAGCGATTTGTCTAAGTTTGACATGAAATATAAAATAATTACGGAAGTGTGCCAGCATGACGTATACATAGGATGAAAGAATAGGACCAGACCTTTAGTATTATACCGCCCAAGTTACCTTATAAACTTAGGTTTTTGAATTATGGGTGATTAAATTAGTCGCTATGCGATGTGCGGACAACGATTTGTCTAAGTTTGACACGAAATATAAAAAAAAATACGGAGGTGTGCCAACATGAAGTACACATAGGATGATAGAATACGTTCAGAACTTTAGTACTATACCACCCAAATTACCTTAAAAACTTAGGTTTTGGAAATATGGGTGATTAATTTAGTCGCTATGCGATGTGCGGACAACGATTTGTCTAAGTTTGACATGAAATATAAAAATAAATACGGAATTGTGGATACATGACGTACACATATTGTGATAGAATAGGTCCAGAACCACTCAGCTTACCGTCAAAACTTAGGTTTTGGAAATACGGGTGATTAAAATAGTCGCTTTGGATGTGTGGACAGCGATCCGCCTAAGTTTGACATGAAATATAAAATAAATACGGGAGTGTGAAAAAAGACGTACACATAGAGTGATAGAATAGGACCAGAACTTCTGTTTATACCACCCAAGTTACCGTAAATAGGACATGAAATATAAAAGTAGGACATGAAATATAAAAATAAATACGGAGGTGTGTCAACATGACGTACACATAGGATGATAGAATAGGACCAGAACTTTAGTACTATACCACCCAAGTTACCCTAAAAACCTTGGTTTTGGAAACATGGGTGATTAAATTAGTCGCTATACGACGTGCGGACAACGATTTGACTAAACTTGACATGAAATTTAAAAATAAATACGGAATTGTGGATACTTGACGTACACATAGGGTGATAAAATTGGACCAGAACTATAGCATTACACCACTCAAGTTACCGTTCAATCTTAGGGTTTGGAAATACGGGTGATTAAAATATTCGCTTTGGATATGTGGACAGCGATCCGCCTAAGTTTGACATGAAATATAAAAAAAATACGGAAGTGTGCCAACAAGACGTACACATAGGGTGAAAGAATAGGACCAGAACTTCTGTATTATACCACCCAAGTTACCGTAAAAACTTAGGTTTTGGAAATATGGCTGATTAAAGTAGTCGCTTTGCGATGTGCGGACAGCGATTTGTCTAAGTTTGACATGAAATATAAAATAATTACGGAAGTGTGCCAGCATGACGTACACATGGGGTGATAGAATTAGTTCAGAACTTTAGTACTATACCACCGAAGTTACCTTAAAAACTTAGGTTTTGGAAATATGGGTGATTAAATTAGTCGCTATGCGATGTGCGGACAACGATTTGTCTAGGTTTGACACGAAATATAAAAATAAATACGGAATTGTGGATACATGACGTTCACATAGGGTGATAAAATAGGAAAAGAAATTTAGTATTATACCACCCAAGTTACCTTAAAAACCTAGGTTTTGGAAATATGGGTGATTAAATTAGTCGCTATGCGATGTGCGGACAACGATTTGTCAAAGTATGACATGAAATATAAAAATAAATACGGAATTGTGGATACATGACGTTCACATAGGGTGATAAAATAGGAAAAGAAATTTAGTATTATACCACCCAAGTTACCTTAAAAACCTAGGTTTTGGAAATATGGGTGATTAATTTAGTCGCTATGCGATGTGCGGACAACGATTTGTCTAAGTTTGACATGAAATATAAAAATAAATACGGAAGTGTGCCAACATGACGTACACATAGGGTGATAGAATAGGACCAGAACTATAGTATTATACCACTCAGATTACCGTCAAAACTTAGGTTTTGGAAATACGGGTGATTTTAATAGTCGCTTTGGATGTGTGGACAGCGATCCACCTAAGTTAGACATGAAATATAAAAAAAATACGGAAGTGTGCCAACATGACGTACGCATAGAGTGATAGAATAGGACCAGAACTTCTGTATAATACCACCCAAGTTACTGTAAAAACTTAGGTTTTGGAAATATGGCTGATTAAAGTAGTCGCTTTGCGATGTGCGGACAGCGATTTGTCTAAGTTTGACATGAAATATAAAATAAATACGGAAGTGTGTCAACATTACGTACACATAGGGTGATAGAATAGGACCAGAACTTCTGTTTTATACCACCCAAGTTTCCGTATAAACTTAGGTTTTGGAAATATGGCTGATTAAAGTAGTCGAATTGAGATTTGCGGACAGCGGTTTGTCTTAGTTTGACAAAGAAATTTAAAAATAAATACGGAATTGTGGATACATGAAGTACACATAGGGTGATAGAATAGGACCAGAACTATAGTATTATACCACTCAGGTTACCGTTCAAACTTAGGGTTTGGAAATACGGGTGATTAAAATATTCGCTTTGGATGTGTGGACAGCGATCCGCCTAAGTTTGACATGAAATATGAAATAAATACGGAAGTGTGCCAACATGACGTACGCATAGAGTGATAGAATAGGACCAGAACGTCTGTATTATACCACCCAAGTTACCGTAAAAACTTAGGTTTTGGAAATATGGCTGATCAAAGTAGTCGCTTTGCGATGTGCGGACAGCGATTTGTCTAAGTTTGACATGAAACATAAAAAAATACGGAGGTGTGCCAACATGACGTACACATAGGATGATAGAATAGGACCAGAACTTTAGTACTATACCACCCAAGTTACCTTAAAAAATTAGCTTTTGGAAACATGGGTGTTTAGTGTATATGTTGAAAGTGTGCCAACATGACGTACATATAGGGTGATAGAGTAGGACCAGAACTATAGTATTATACTACTCCGGTTACCGTCAAAACGTAGGTTTTGGAAATACGGGTGATTTTAATAGTCGCTTTGGATGTGTGGACAGCGATCCACCTAAGTTTGACATGAAATATAAAATAAATACGGAAGTGTGCCAACATGACGTACGCATAGAGTGATAGAATAGGACCAGAACGTCTGTATTATACCACCCAAGTTACCGTAAAAACTTAGGTTTCGGAAATATGGCAGATTAAATTAGTCGCTTTGGGATGTGCGGACAGCGATTTGTCTAAGTTTGACATGAAACATAAAAAAATACGGAGGTGTGCCAACATGACGTACACATAGGATGATAGAATAGGACCAGAACTTTAGTACTATACCACCCAAGTTACCTTAAAAACTCACGTTTTGGAAATATGGGTGATTAAAATAGTCGCTTTGGATGTGTGGACAGCGATCCGCCTAAGTTTGACATGAAATATAAAATAAATACAGAAGTGTGCCAACATTACGTACACATAGGGTGATAGAATAGGACCAGAACTTCTGTATTATACCAATTAAGTTTCCGTAAAAACTTAGGTTTTGGAAATATGGCTGATTAAAGTAGTCGCTTTGCGATGTGCGGACAGCGATATTTCTAAGTTTGACAAGAAATTTAAAATAATTACGGAAGTGTGCCAGCATGACGTACACATAGGATGCTAGAATAGGACCAGAACAGTAGTTATTAAATGGATGTTCTAGGACAGGGCGTACGAGGCGTACGAGGCGTACGAGGCGTATGAGACGTATGAGCGCAAAGTCCAAGGCCATCGCTACGTCATTATTTCTCGCGCGCGCCACGAGCGCAAAGTCCAAGGTCATCGCTACGTCATTATTTCTCGCGCGCGCCACGAGCGCAAAGTCCAAGGCCATCGCTACGTCATTATTTCTCGCGCGCGCCACACCGTGGCGCCGTTCGCTCGGCTCGAGCGCGCCGGTTCCTACTAGATTCTGCCGCCCTGATACTTCGGAAGAATAAAAAACTGAATAATTCGATAATCGATTGTCGATTTCGATTTATCGAATCGTTTCGTTAATCGATTTTAAAGTTTCTACCGTATTCCGCCCTCCTGATACATAAAAATCAATTTTGAAAGCCATTTTAGGACTTGTAAATTTTTTCAATAAATACAGTTTGGGACTTAGAAAATTTTCAATAGTCAACTTTTTCGGACTTAGAAAATTTCTCAACAAATATTTTTTCAGACTTTGACAACTTTTTTTGGAGTTAGAAAATTATTTTTCAGGAACGAAAAAAATAAAAATAACAAGTATGATCGAAATAATAATAACGGGTATAATCGATTAAACGAATATTCACTCTCTCACGAACTTGATATCGTGTTTAAACATATCATTCGACATCGGGATCTTTCCGTGGTACACCACATACAACGGTTGCTCCGATTTCAATAGCGCGTTTATATTTTTCGTACTCATTCTCTCGTTCCAACTCTCGGGTAGTTGAAACCGCACATCATCGCATGTAACCAAAACTCTTACTCCGTAAGCGTAGTGCATTCTCTCTATGCTATTGACCAAATATTTTTTACCGATTTCTAAATCGCTTATCTTCGCGAAAGCGTTACCGTTCACTTCGTCGAGGATATCTTTATAATAATTCTTTTCCATTTCCATCTTTCTTCCGTCTATATATAAAAATATTTTTTCACGGTCGAATAAAAAATTGAGAGCGTTTCAAAAGATGTAATAAATCATCGCTTTTGACGAAAACTAATTCATATTTAATTCCGACTCATCGACTAGTTTTAAATAAATAATATAATCGGCCAGAGCTTTTCGCAGGGGAACTTTGTTTTCATCCGTCAGATAAATGTTGATTTCTCTTATCGTCTGCGTGTCAGGTTTGAGCGGCATGTAATTTAAAACGGACGGTTTCTCGTAAATTTTATCTCTGTGTTCTCGCGGACTCAAGTGATACAACAACGAGGAGTTATCGTGTCTGTGCCAATGCTCCGCGTGATTGATATACGAATGTTCGACTAAATCGCAATGCACTTCGATCATCTCGAACGGTCTGATTTGTAATTTACTCTCTTCTTCATAAATTGATAAAATAGTTTCCGACTCGAACATCAATTCGAACGCGGTTTCATCTTTTTTCAATTCTGTAAACCCTAGAAACCGTCGTAGCTCGTTGTTCATATGGAACTTAACTGGAGATTTGATACATATCTTAGACTGTGGGTCTCGAAAAATCTTAAACTTTTCCACATCTATCGCCGGTGTGATCTTACCAATCCTCATGAATTCCCTGATTTCTCTCTGCATAGTTTTCAAATCCCAAAACTCCGCATCAAAAGTTAGTGTAGGACGATCCTTCTCACCTTTAAAAAAAGTAATCGAAGCCGGCTCTTTCAAGTTATAAAAATAGTTATGAAATGAAAACCCCGTGAGCGCGAGATAATAACGCACGTCCTCTTCCAAGTGTATGGGGTTTTCGAGCTTCAACTGCAGATGCGGTTTTTGACCGATCAATTTGAAGTACACCATTTTCTCTATATATACTTTTAAAACATTACGGTTACGATTATTTATTAAGAGTGGGGGAGAAAAAAAATAAATTATTCGAACCATCTCAAAAATGCGTATTTATCGTTTTGTAAAGCACGTTCTATCGTATTGAAATCCTGTCCTCTGGAAAAACGCCGCAATACCTCCAAACACAAATGACCGCATATCGGGGGATCTTCGTAATCTTGATATCTCGCGTGGTTATAACAAATACCTTCGGGCATGTTTAGGTATTCCTTCAACTCCAAAGGTGGCGGCGCCTCGCCGAACGAATCGAAATATATGACATAATTATCTTTCTTCGTATAACAAGTCCAATGAGTGCCGCCCGACTCGGAATCGTCTAAATTTATAATAGCGCATTCGTTTTTGCGCGGGTTCTCGGGTAAACGCTCTCTCATGAAAACACCGCGAAAATCGTCAATTTTCAACTTATCCGCCCACGTCTCCAAATCGGACATTGTCAGCGGAACTAGTTTTTTTAACCTCTCTCGCACCGTCGAGACACTTATTCAATTTACCGTATACACGTTTAGCCAGACCGGCGCCGCTCGCGTCTTTCTCCATCAATTCGTCCAACTCATCGTCTATCAACTTTTTAAGCCAAGGTACGAACTGATTTTTCAAGACGGGCGCGACTTTGGTTTTTATCAGCGGCGACACGAATTTCTTGACATAAGGGATATTTTGTTCGGCTATCTCGAGTAGTTCCTTTAACAAGCCTCCGTCGATCATCTCTTTCAACTGCGAATAATCGAAAATCAATCGCAGCCCCCTGTTGTTTTTTAACGCCTTTTCGATCTGTTTGTTTTGATCGCCGTCGAGCGTGACTTCGATATTACCGTTTTTCAATTGATCCTTAGTCAACGTTAACTCGGCGCGTTTAAGCTTCTTATGAGCTAACCGCAGCTTATTCAGTTGACCCTTGGTCAAATTTATCTTCCTCTTATGACTCGCCATATCTATATATATACGAGAGGCATTATCGAATTTATATAAAAAGTTCGAACTCGTCGAAAGTTCGTAACGTTTTCCTTCGAACGAAATTTTAAATTCGCTAATGTAAGAGATGAATTCCTACTGTCGCACGTGTAAAACGCAAACGGCTTCGGAGAACGTGAAGACTGTGAAAACGAAAAATAAAAGATGGTCGGCGAGTTCCGATTGCGCGGTCTGCGGGCATATTCAACCCAATTTCCCGTCATTTCTCGATTTTCAAACTTAAAAAATAAATACAATTAATTTGAACAGTTTGATGTTTTTAATTTACAAATGCATGTTAATGATCGTTACAAGAAAAATCTGGCCTATATAGTTGGGCCCCGATTTGGGTCCCAACCAAATCTGAGCGGTACTATTAATATTTTTAAAGTATCAGTACCATCACGGTACTAATGCACCGTCGTAATAAAAGAACCATAATAAAATCAAAATTACCGATACAGTACCATTTCTTATTTATTTCGAAATTATCGTGACAATATTAAATCGGATTTTCTCATCGTCTGATATTATTAATTAGAGTCTCGTAGCTCGACATTGTATTTTTTAAATAAGTCGAAATACCTAAAGTGCTTATATAGAACAACATGACTGACGCGATTGACGTTTATCATACCGAGCTTACTTTTAAAAACCGTAATATCTCGATAGTGCGCGGTGTTGATAAAATATGTTGGTTTAAAGCGAACGATATCACACATATACTGGGATACAAGAACCTAGAAAAGGCGATTTACGATCATGTGAACGAAAAATATAAAACTACATATCGCGATTTAAAAGTCAATAATCCGAATTTACATCTAAAACGAACGCATCCCGATACGGTTTTCATAGACGAACCGGCGATCGGGGTTCTGTTGAATAAATGCGCGAAGGAAAGTGATGAGTTTCGGGAGTGGTTTTTCAAAGAACTCGAAAATATACATTCGGAACATGCCGACCGAAATATCGAGAATGACGAATCGACCGAGTCGGAATCGGATTATGAATGGTTAGACGACGAAAGCGAGGATACCTCGGACGATGTCGCCCGTTTGAAAACGGAAAACGGATTATTCCGCGAGATGATAGATAGAACGCAAATACAACAAATTTTCGGTGTATCGAAGAGTGTGGATAATAACAAGGAATAAAAATTCATAGACACGCAAAAACGCTCTTTTAAAAAAGCCGTCGAGGATTCCTGCGGATACGATTTATGTTTCGAAACGGAATACATAATTATCGACGACGAGAATATGATAAAAAAGGTTTTGAGAAAAATAAATAAAGAGGGTGTGGAATACGAATATAACGGAAAGAGCAAATGTATAACGATTCGCGATGACGATTTCGACCTGATTTACCTGGTTAAAAGAACGATGTCGGAAGTGATGTTGTGGTGAAATAAATACGTTTCCGATCGCGCGAACTATATGATTTTATTTTTTTATTTTTTCGATCGTAATAAAACATTGACGTTCGATCGGTCGTTTTTCTATAGTAGGTACGAAATGAATAACGATATTACGATCGATATGGGAATTACGCGTGATGAGATTTCCGACGAAAGTTCTTCATCGTCTCGTTCCTCCGATGCGACCAACGCGGATGAGAACGAAAGTTCTCGTTCCTCCGATGCGACCGACACGGATGAGTACGACATGGAGTACGAGATGGAGGACGATATCGCGAGTAAATTCATTTTTAAAAATCAAAAGGTCACAGTGATTTTCGATGATGACGATAACTCGTGGTTTAAGGGTAAAGATGTGGGCGAAATATTAGGATATTCCAATCTGAAGAAGGTCTTACAGACGCACGTTAACGATCGTTATAAGAGAAATCTGGCCGATTTAGTTGGGCCCCGATTTGGGTCCCAACCTATTTCGCACCATAAAGGTTTAGAAGTATACATATCCGAGCCCGGATTATACGAATTAATATTTTAATCGAGGTTACCGTCGGCGAACGACTTTAAACGTTGGGTCTTCGAAGACGTTTTGCCTTCCATCCGTAAATACGGTGAGTACAAACTCAAAAATAAAATCGTAACGCTCATGGAATCGATCGATCGTATGGAAAATGAAAATCGTCGTTTAAACAATACGATAAAAATCATGAAACCCAAAGTAGCTCGTATGCCGCGAAACCCGAACCTAAGACACGTCTTCGCCGTCTTTAAACGATATTCTTATGTAGGACGTATTTATACATACTACTGCGTGAGAACCGAAGATCGGTATTTTTCTAAGGTTTTTAAAAAGAAAATCGATGAAGGTTATTCACTCTCGTTTTACGAAGAGGAAGTGCCGAACAGTATAAACGTTTTGAACTGCGTAAGAGATATCATGAGATGCCGCTATATAGCCTATAAATCGCGCAATAATGTCGTAATAACGCCGTACGATTTCATAGAATTAGTAAAAGAATTCTTCGAAGATTTGACGAAATAAATAGTAAACATTTTTCCCTCGTAATAAATTCTTATTTCTCGTAATGTATTTTTTTTTTTTTTTCTTAACCGACGCGTTATTTTTTTCCTCATAGAGAGTGATGGATATCGTGCCGTATTACGAAGAAAAGATCGAAGATGACCTTCTTCCCCGACTGTTACGTTGTCTGATAGTAGGCTCCTCGGGCTGCGGAAAAACGAACTTGTTGTTGAATTTTATGTATAATCCGCGCGGTCTCGTGTTTAGAAATATATACGTGTTCAGTAAGTCTATAGAGCAGCCGGCTTATGCGGACTTGCGTCGAAAATACATCGATATCGAGAACAAGTTGAATAAGAGGATAGCTTACTTTTTTAACAATTGCGAAGATTTACCTCCGCTGGACGAGTGCGAGAAAAACTCCCTCGTGGTGTTCGACGACTGTCTGATGGAAAAACAAGAAGCGATAAAAGACTACTTCATCAGAGGTAGACATAAAAAACTGTCCTGCGTCTACCTCAGTCAGAGCTACGGTAAAGTCGACATGCAAGTGATACGGAACAACGTGAACCTGCTATGCGTCTTCAAACAGAACAAGTACTACACTAAACGTATTTACGACGATTTCGTAGGATCGGACATGACCGTCGATGAATTCGAAAAGATGTGCGTAAAGTGTTGGAGCGAGCCGTTCGGATTTCTGTCTATAAACACCGCTAAGAAAGCGCACAACGGAAAATACATGTTCAAGTTGAAATACGACTTAAACGAGCGATAATCGATGTGTACGCGTCGTTTTCGATAAACGATTCGTTCACGTTATTTTTTAAAAAACGACGTGTACGCATCGTTTTATTTAAAAAAAAACAACGAGTACGCATCGTTTTTAATAAACGACGCGTACACGTAATATTTTATAAAAATAACGTGTACGCGTCGTTTTCGTATTTTTATTTGGATTTATTTTTTTTCTTTATTTTTGAAAAGCGAAACTCCGGACCCTAAACCTATATATATAGATAATACGATGAAGAGGAAAAGCGATGATAAAGAGATCATCAGCACGCTGGTGAAAAAACAGAAGATGGCCGATAAGATGTGGCCGGACGATGCGGACGTGCGAACGGCTAGAAAGAACGAGAAGTTACAAGAAAAATGGCTCGAAGATAGTAAGAAGAATCGGATACGCGAAGCGGAGGAGAGGAGAAAGCTTTTCAGTTCACACCCGACGTCGTTAGTAAACGCTAAACCGAAAGAACGATTGATCGCGTCTCCTCCTCCGCGTGAAAACAAACCTATAACCGTCGCGGAGGCTAAGAGGTTGGATAAATTGGAAGATCGATTAAAGAGCGAATTCGACACGTCTAGAAGAGCGGAAGTCGAAAAGGTGCGCGAACAGGAGAAGCGACACGAACCCGTAGTTAAAGCTATAAAAGAACAGATGGAAACTTTGAGAAAACCGACCAATACACGCGTTATCGTGAGGAGACCGATCGCCGCCGTCGGGGAACAGTTCAGACCCAGAGTGTCGAGCACGCCCGGTAGGAGTAAAAAGGATGACACGTTAACTCCGCTCGCGGACCCCGACGTATTCGACGCGCCTACGATTACGACACCGTCGCAAGCATCGCAGGAATTACAAAATCGTTCTATCCGCGAATTTACCGAAAACGAGGATATAGGTCACATCGCGAAAGAATACCTAGCGAACTGCAACGATATGAGTTTCTGCGTTTATTACGATTTCGCGAATAGCAAACTCGCGATAGGATCGCAAACCATATCCATCGAAAACAACGATATAATATTAGACAGAACCGCGGACAGATACGTAGGTACCGAGGGACTGTGGTCACTCTTGACTAGAGCGGAGATCCACGGTGTACAATCCACAGCCGCGGTCGGTACGACACCGAAGGAGAGACTCATAAGTATAGGCGCGTTCACTTCTCAGGACTTTGAAAAATATAAAGATATTTTAATCAAAACACACGCTCTACATCATAACAACGATCCCACCTCACCCAGACCCAAGGCGAGCGGTGGTTGGAAATGGAAGAATTTAATAAGTGACATATGGAAAGAACTCAAACAAAAGCCGTCTTCGTCCGGCAGCGGTCTACTCGTGGATACGAACAACCCCGTGGAATATAAATATATAGGCGATTACGACAAGTTGACGGAGAGAATAAAGTTTATACAAGCCGAGGAGGAAGCGGGAAATAATAATTTTAATAATGAAAAAATCGGGATCGTCAAGTTTATAAATAACGAGATCGAAAAACTGATCACTCGGCCGGAAGGTGTTAAACGGACAAGTCGGTGTTTGTCCGCGTTGAAGGAAAAGGGTGTCGAAGGAGGTAAATTGACTAACACCGCGGATGTTAAGTTTCGCGTAGATAAATTGGGTTTGGCGTCGGATAGGAAGAAACGTATGCGCATGTTCGGTAGGAGATGAATATTTTATTTATCCGAAAATTTTAAAAGTATATTTTTCATTAAGTTCGAATCGCGTTTTTTATTTTTTTATTCGAAACCGAAAACTTAAAATCTATATATAGATATGGAGAAGTATTACGAGGAAGCGTCCGACAAGATAGAACGGTGCGAATTCTATACCGTCGAACCGGTGTCCGATCTGAATTTCAATTCACCCAATCAGATGATCACGTTCAGATTAGACGGCGGAGACGTTTTTTACGATAAGGAAATATATTTTCACATACGAGGCGAAGTGTTGAAAAAAGCGAATGGCGCGAAGTACGAGGCGACAGACCCGATCAAGTTGGTCGATAATTTCCCGGCGTTTTTATTTAAGAGAATCGAATTGAGAAAACACGGTCAGTTGATAGACTTCGTCGACGAAGTCGGTATCACGAGTACGATCAAAGCTCTGACGACATACGGCAAATCGAGCGAGAGCACTTTTCACACGAGCGGATTCAAATCTAAATTCGATAAAGGAGTCGGCAAGTTCGAAGCTTACGGCCCCTTATCGCATCTCGGTTTAGGGTTTTTCGACGCGCTGAAATATCCGATGTACAGAGGAGGATTCCAAATAATTTTTACACGCAACGAAGATAACGACGCGATATACCGTTGGAAGGAGGGTACCGGCGCTAACGAGAAAACTGCGGACGAGGGAAAGATACAAATCACAAGGTTCGATTTAAAAGTGCCCCTGGTCGATTATGACGCTGCGAAAAAAGTACCGCTCATAGAGGGACTGAGACGATTGAGTACGAAGGGCGATTTGACATACAACTATTACCAGTGGCAGTGTATCGAGAAGTTCAGTGTGTCGGGGTCTTCGTTCAGTTTCGACTTATCCGGCTTATTCGGGAATATATCCGACCCGCTGTTCGTAATCATAGGTCTACAGACCAACCTCAGAAACAATCAAGAGAAGGATCCGAGCCGATTCAACGCTATAAACATAAAAAACTACCGCGTCAAAATCAATGGACTAGGGTATCCGCATGAGCCGCAGAATTTGTCTATAAACGATAAGGTGTACGGTATTTTATACACGAGTTATTGCTCGATCAGGCGGGTGTTATTCGGAGACGAAGACGTTTATTTAAGCGATATCGATTTTATAGACAAGTATCCCTTGATGGTCGTCGACACGCATCACCATCCGTTCTCCAGCGATAATAGGCAAAAAGATATTAAAATAGAATTGGAATTTACGAACCCCGTTGCCAGTCCGGTTGCGGATCAGGGGACGACCGCTTATGCTGTAGTCGTTTCGGAGAAAGGTTTCACTTACGATTTGGAGAGGAATAGAATTACAATGTTTTGAGATATTTTTTAATGTGAAGATGATGATAAACCGTCTACGGCATAGACGGTTGAAAATTGTTTTCGTTTTTTATGAATATAATTATATGTTAACTTTTTACACGTGAGAATGAATTTATTTTTTTTTTCCAAAGTGTGTAGTTTAAAGGGAGGAACGAAACGTTCCCTTTATAAAAAAAAGAAAAAAAAGGAATTTTAAATAATAAGTCGGTTATGAAATAAAATATGTATTTATTATCTTTTTTTTAATCCGTGTACAAGTCAAGTGTGACATTTAGTTTAATTATTCCGTAGACGAATTAGCATCAAGTTCTAACGCGGACTCGACCTCTCGCGGTATCTTGTAGTGCCCCCAAGGGAGACTGGTGATGCCGTCTTCTAAAATAAACCTTTTTTTGTCACTCGCCGATAATGCTTTCTTGTGCAGTTCTACACTATACAATTCATGCTTCTTCCTTCTTATCATATTCATACATCTATACATGTCTCTCTGTTCGAACAAGCATTCCTTGTAGTCTTTAAAAGTAATTTTAGTTTCCACAACCGATTTCTTAATTCCTTTCGCTTTTTTAAATTCTTTCCCATCAAAATCTTCATACGAACTTAACCGATTGGAGTACATCTTCGCTCTGAGTCCTACATATTCGGATAATGGATCACCCCGCATTTCATCCTTAAATGTGCCGAGTATTGCTTCTCGAAATAAGTCATATCTTTCATCATTTTTCCTCATATCCGAGTAGAAATCCCGAGTTTCTATTAGGTATTCCAAACTGTCGGTGTCCGTATACTGCAATTTCGCTTTTTCTCCGTATTCTTTTTTAATATAATTATAATGAAAGTCGTACATCTGCGTTTTAGCGATGTCTAATATACACATTCCTATATATATGGGTTTGTTAAATAATAAACTAGTTTTTCTCATGTGAACGGCAGAAAGATCTTCACAAAATATAGTTCTATGCTTAAAAATCGGTTTCGCCACCCATTTCTCGATCTGTTTAGTCTGCGTAGCGAGTCGTATGTCCACTCTATTTCTGACATTTTCGATGGTTTTACCGAACACGGAATTGTTTAGAAGCTTGTCAAATTGCTTTGCGGGTTTATTAGTAGCGTTTTTCCAACAGCGTACATTTTTATTGATAAAATCCGACATCCAATAACTCTGACTGAAACTTAGAATTCTATGTATTTTTTTAGTTTCAACCCTAACGAAAGATATAATTTTAACGCTTTGTAATGAACGACATATTTTTCTTTATCGTATAACGTGGTCAAGAGTTTGATCTCCTTTGAACCGGGGGGGTGCCCGTCTTTCGACCGCTAGCGGTAGGTCGGAATGTAAATCGTGTAATTCTCGCGGATATTCTAAATCCACTTCGAATATATATCCTACGTCGCTATTATTGGGTATCCGCATTACATCGATTTCCTCTTCGACCCATTTAAAATTACCCGTAGGCATTTTGTGTTTAGACATTGCCCAACCGTATTGGTTCACGACGTCCAAGTACATGAGATACGATATAGGCTTACTCTCATCATACCCATCGACACGCGGGTTATTGGCTTTCGCGTGTCTGTTCGACACTTGAGCTAAACCGCCTCTAATCCCCCTCGTGATCATGAGTATCATTTCGTAGTCGTACAAATAGTCTAAAACCGCTCCGCTTTCTTTTAATAATATGCTCCACGCCAGACCCGGCGTTGTAAAGTACCACGCTAAATCCAATCCGTATGATCCCCAAGAAATATTTCTATAATCTTCCATCACATCGGCTAGTAATAAAACATCGAGTCTGTTATAAAATAGTGTATATTCTTTCATATTCTTTATTTTAAATGTTTTCCAAACCAGTTCCGCGTGTTCATAATCCAACAGATTAATACCTTTTTCGTTCAACTCATTATAAAATTCTTCTCTCGGTGGTAAACTAGTCTCGAGATATTTTTCATCATCGTCCATATAATCGTACGGATAAACTCCTTTTCTAAATAATAACTTCATCGGATCGGGATTTTTATATTCATGTAAAAATAAATCAAATTTCATTTGAAATTCTATACTCGATTTATATTTATGCAACCCAGCATCGACTAGTCCACCGAATTTTTTCTCTTGTAAAAATTCATAATATTTTTTTTGATGGTCGGACCAATTATTCATATCTTTATCTTTGAAAGAGTCTTCAAAAAATCCACCACCATCCGAATCTGAATCTGAACTGGAATCTGAATCGGAATCATTTTGCAACTTTCTCGATCTATTATACTTTTTGATATCATTATATTTATTTTTTATCTCATCTCTCTCCTTTAACCATCTCGTATAGTACTCTTTTTGTTCCTCAGGCATTCCATACTTTTTTACATGTATAAAGTCAGATTCTCTCAATCCCTTAGTTAAATCGTCTAACGAATAAAGTGTAAACTTATACGAGTCTAAAAATCTCGCTTTTATTCCGATCCCGAAATCGACAGTATACGAGATATATCTCTCTTCGTTATTCGGAATGATATCGATACGCGTATTTTCATCTAATCTCAACATTTTTATTATTAAATGCGTATCATAACCGCTCAAGTTATGGATAAATATGGGAATAAACTTCGGAATTTTAAAGTTCAAATTACAAGACTGGTGCGCCGCACCTCTATACATTCCAGTCAGATGACAATGATCGCGAACGCGGATATCCTTTTTTTATCATTTTTTCCATGATCAAGACGAATAAACCGATAAGGCCGTGTGAATAAGTTAGCGATATCCCGTTTATCATCATTTTTTTCATCAATATCATTTTTTTCATCGGTTTCAAATTCATTCCCGCATATGTGACATATTTTAGCATCTGAAAAATCTTTTTCTTGTTCAGCGGTTAGAGGAAGCATGGGTTTTTCGTTGTTTTCATAATAATATTTAATCGCTTGCAATTCAGATTTAAGTGTTTTTGCAAACTGTTTCCCCGCGTCACTCCCGTAGTATAAAATCGGTTCTTTATACTAGCCGAAGGTATAAACCGTGTAGAGACAGAAGGATCTCGCTACATGATGTTGATATGTGTCGGTGTAAGAAACATATTTCGCATACCCCTCAGGTGTTCTTATAGTGTTAGGCGGTTGACACGTAGCTTCGTTTTCAGCGACTTTTTCGATTAATTTCATTTTCGGCGGTTTACGCCTCTACATTTTCTAATAAACACTCAAAATCCGCGTACATAACGAAAGGAAGTTTCATCCGACATTTGTAATCTTTAAATTTTATAACTTCCCCTTTTCCCGGTATATTTACTTTTACAGAGTCGTGTTCTTTACAATACTCTTTGTGTCTAATCAATAAATCTTCTCTACCGAAATATTGCAGGCATCGTTTGCATATGTAGATTTTTTTTACATCCTTTCGTCACCTGAATATGTACCAGTTTTTCCAGATTTGTAATATAACAATAATGCGATTTTTTTCCTTTTTTAATATATAAAAGATCGATATGCGTATCCTTTTCTTCATCTGTCACAATCAGCGGATATATATTATAGTTACTATTGTAACCGTAAACGTTTATCGATATTCCGCTTCGCTTTACGAATTTTTTTACATCGTCCAAGGCTACTGGAAACTCTATGTCTTTCATCACATCGACAAACTCGTTTTCATATCGTTTATATTTTTTAACTCTTTCAGCATGTTGATTAACGGGGTGTAAAGCCGATAAAATCGCCCACAAAAAACATTTTTCATCTTCGTTTTTTACATTTATTATAGCTTTTTTATTTTTTATTTTATCTGGAAGATCGATGTAACTCGATCCTCTAAAAGGTAAGTATCTGTTAATCGCTAAATCTAGTCCTTCGATTTCGTAAAGGCTCCATCCGGATCCTCTCGCTTCAAACTCCTCCATATTCGTACATATTATATCTTTCATCATCCCCAATGTTTGTTTCAAATCGGTAGTACTGTATGCTCTAAAATTTTCAGTTCTAAAAAACATCTTCTCTATTTCACATTTGTCACTCACATTTCGCTTATACTTAGCGATAAAAGTCAAATTAAACTTAATATTATGTTTTGCGAGATAATCTTCTATGAACTTTATGATCGAATCGATAAATCTATTAATAAAAACTTTCGGATCTTTTATTCCGTGAATATTTTTAAAGTGATATGTAATTAACCTACTTTCAAAAGCCGTTTCTTTTAAAATAATCTCATTTTCAGTAACGGGTGGAAGTTTATCGCTTTTTACAGGCTTCACTAGATTAATAATCGTGCTCATTGCTAACAATGCGGCGCCGTGTAAAACGTTAAAAACGGAATTATTTTTATTAGTAGTAGTAGGTCGTATATCGAGTCTGGGTTGTTTGGCTGAAGTCGGTCCATCTTCAACATCATCATGTCTCTCGATATCCGTTTTAGCAGTCGAAGTCCGAGCCGGAGCGTACTGAATAACTGAAGGTCTGCTTTGATAATCTCGAGGATTAAAATTTTCGGTAGGAATTAAGTCGGGTGCAGCCCGCTTTAATCTATTGACCCCACTCGTACTCGGTTTAGCTAAATCATTCGCATTACATTTTTTCACGTGTCGACTAAAATGTAAACTTGTGATTTCTTTTCCACATTTATCACACGTCTTCTTCTTATAACGTGTATTATCTCGTTCTGGATTCGATGAACATATTTTCACATGGTGGGATAAGTTTGTCTTCAATATCAGTTTACCGCAGAAACCACATTCAATTTTGGAAGTCATTTTTTTCACCTATAACAGAAAATAAAAAGATTAGTTATCAATAAAAAATTAAATTCGAATGCATTCTTACAAATAATATTTATTTAAAAAATATTTATCGAAAAATTTTACAAGTCTAAAAAAGTCGACTACTGAAAATTTTCAGTCTCAAAAAATATTTATCGAAAAATTTTACAAGTCAAAAAAAGTTGACTATCGAAAAATTTCGAAGTCCCGAAAAAATATTTATCGAAAAATTTTACAAGTCCAAAAAAGTTGACTATCGAAAAATTTTACAAGTCCTAAAAAAATATTTATCGAAAAATTTTACAAGTCCAAAAAAGTATTTTTCGGAAAATTTTACAAGTCCGAAAAAGTTGACTATCGAAAAATTTCAGTCCCGAAAAAATATTTATTGAAAAATTTTACAAGTCCAAAAAAGTTGACTATCGAAAAATTTTACAAGTCCCAAAAAATATTTATCGAAAAATTTTACAAGTCCCGAAAAAATATTTATCGAAAAATTTTACAAGTCCAAAAATGTTGACTACTGAAAATTTTCAAAGTCCCGAAAAGTATTTTTTCGAAAAATTTTACAAGTCTAAAAACGTTGACTACCAACAATTTTCAAAGTCTCAAGATATATTTATTGCAAATTTACAAGTCTTAAACTGAGCAAAAATATTCTAAGTCCAAACAGTATTTACTGAAAAATTTACAAGTCCTAAAGTGAAACTTGCTAAAAATATTCTAAGTCCCAACAGTATTTATTGAAAAATTTACAAGTCCTAAACTGAGTGAAAATTTTCTAAGTCCAAACAGCATTTATTGTAAAATTTACAAGTCCTAAACTGGCTGAAAATTTTCTAAGTCCAAACAGTATTTATTGAAAAATTTACAAGTTCTAAAGTGAAACTTGCTAAAAATATTCTAAGTCCAGACAGTATTTATTGAAAAATTTACAAGTTCTAAACTGAGCGAACATTTTCTAAGTCCAAACAGCATTTATTGAAAAATTTACAAGTCCTAAAAATGTTAAAGTCTTAATAAACCAAAGTCGGCACTTACCTCAGGAACTGTCGAGACGATCTTCAAAACACAACTGGTCAAACTCAAAATCGGACCGGTATATATACCCGGAAAATCACGTGGCTCACGTGTAAAGTTGCACGTGCTCTTAGGGGCAAAGTCAGCTTTCAACGTGATCAAAATTTTCCATTGAAAACCGTTTAAAATTACAAATTTTTAAGAGAAAATAATTCAAAATTGATTTTTATGTATCAGGAGGGCAGAATACGGTAGAAACTTTAAAATCGATTAACGAAACGATTCGATAAATCGAAATCGACAATCGAATATCGAATTATTCCGTTTTTTTTTCTTCCGAAGTATCAGGGCGGCAGAATCTAGTAGGAACCGGCGCGCTCGAGCAAAGCGAACGGCGCAACGGTGGTGGCGCGCGCGTCAAATAATGACGTAGCGATGGCCTTGGACTTTGCGCTCGTGGCGCGCGCGAGAAATAATGACGTAGCGATGACCTTGGACTTTGCGCTCGTGGCGCGCGCGAGAAATAATGACGTAGCGATGGCCTTGGACTTTGCGCTCATACGTCTCATACGCCTCGTACGCCTCGTACGCCTCGTACGCCCTGTCCTAGAACATCCATTTAATAACTACTCAGAACTTTAGTACTATACCACCCAAGTTACCTTAAAAACTTAGGTTTTGAAAATATGGGTGATTAAATTAGTCGCTATACGACGTGCGGACAACGATTTGACTAATTTTGACATGAAATAAAAAAAAATTGTGGATACAGGACGTACACAGAGTAATAGAATAGGACCAGAACTATAGTATTACACCACTCAGGTTACCGTTCAAACTTAGGGTTTGGAAATACGGGTGATTAAAAAATTCGCTTTAGATGTGTGGACAGCGATCCGCCTAGGTTTGACATGAAATATAAAATAAATACGGAAGTGTGCCAATAAGACGTACACATAGGGTGATAGAATAGGACCAGAACGTCTGTATTATACCACCCAAGTTACCGTCAAAACTTACGTTTTGGAAATACGGGTGATTTTAAAAGTCGCTTTGGATGTGTGGACAGCGATCCACCTAAATATGACATGAAATATAAAATAAATACGGAAGTGTGCCAACATGACGTACGCATAGAGTGATAGAATAGGACCAGAACTTCTGTATTATACCACCCAAGTTACCGTAAAAACTTAGGTTTCGGAAATATGGCCGATTAAAGTAGTCGCTGTGCGATGTGCGGACAGCGATTTGTCTAAGTTTGACATGAAACATAAAATAAATACGGAAGTGTGCCAATAAGACGTACACATAGGGTGATAGAATAGGACCAGAACGTCTGTATTATACCACCCAAGTTACCTTAAAAACTTAGGTTTTGGAAATATGGCTGATTAAAGTAGTCGCTTTGTGATGTGCGGACAGCGATTTGTCTAAGTTTGACATGAAATATAAAAAAAATACGGAGGTGTGCCGGCATGACTTACACATAGGATGATAGAATAGGACCAGAACTTTAGTACTATACCACCCAAGTTACCTTAAAAACAGGTTTTGGAAATATGGGTGATTAAATTAGTCGCTATACGACGTGCGGACAACGATTTGACTAAGTTTGACATGAAATTTAAAAATAAATACGGAATTGTGGATACAGGACGTACAAATAGAGTGATAGAATAGGACCAGAACTATAGTATTATACCACTCAGGTTACCGTTCAAACTTAAGGTTTGGAAATACGGGTGATTAAAATATTCGCTTTGGATGTGTGGACAGCGATCCGCCTAAGTTTGAGATGAAATATAAAATTAATACGGAAGTGTGCCAATAAGACGTACACATAGGGTGATAGAATAGGACCAGAACGTCTGTATTATACCACCCAAGTTACCGTCAAAACCTACGTTTTGGAAATACGGGTGATTTTAATAGTCGCTTTGGATGTGTGGACAGCGATCCACCTAAGTTTGACATGAAATATAAAATAAATACGGAAGTGTGCCAACATGACGTACGCATAGAGTGATAGAATAGGACCAGAACTTCTGTATCATACCACCCAAGTTACTGTAAAAACTTAGGTTTTGGAAATATGGCTGATTAAAGTAGTCGCTTTGCGATGTGCGGACAGCGATTTGTCTAAGTTTGACATGAAATATAAAATAAATACGGAAGTGTGCCAACATTACGTACACATAGGGTGATAGAATAGGACCAGAACTTCTGTATTATACCAACCAAGTTACCGTAAAAACTTAGGTTTTGGAAATATTGCTGATTAAAATAGTCGAATTGAGATGTGCGGACAGCGATTTGTCTAAGTTTGACATGAAATAAAAAAAATACGGAGGTGTGCCAACATGACGTACACATAGGATTATAGAATAGGACCAGAACTTTAGTACTATACCACCTAAGTTACCTTAAAAACTTAGGTTTTGGAAATATGGGTGATTAAATTAGTCGCTATGCGATGTGCGGATAACGATTTGTCTAAGTATGACATGAAATATAAAAATAAATACGGAAGTGTGCCAACATTACGTACACATAGGGTGATAGAATAGGACCAGAACGTCTGTATTATACCACCCAAGTTACCGTAAAAACTTAGGTTTTGGAAATATGGCTGATTAAAGTAGTCTTTTCGATGTGCGGTCAGCGATTTTTCTAAATTTGACATGAAATACAAAATAAATACGGAAGTGTGCCAACATGACGTACACATAGGATGATAGAATAGGTCCAGAACTTTAGTACTATACCACCGAAGTTACCTTAAAAACCTAGGTTTTGGAAATATGGGTGATTAAATTAGTCGCTATGCGATGTGCGGATAACGATTTGTCTAAGTTTGACATGAAATTTAAAAATAAATACTGAATTGTGGATACGTGAACTACACGTAGGGTGATAGAATAGGACCAGAATTATAGTATTATACCACTCAGGTTACCGTTGAAACTTAGGGTTTGGAAATACGGGTGATTAAAATAGTCGCTTTGGATGTGTGGACAGCGATCCGCCTAAGTTTGACATGAAATATAAAATAAATACTGAAGTGTTCCAGCAAGAAATACACATTGGGTGATAGAATAGGACCAGAACTTCTGTATTATACCACCCAAGTTACCGTAAAAACTTAGGTTTTGGAAATATGGCTGATTAAAGTAGTCGCTTTGTGATGTGCGGACAGCGATTTGTCTAAATTTGACATGAAATACAAAATAAATACGGAAGTGTGCCAACATGACGTAACATAGGATGATAGAAGAGGTCCAGAACTTTAGTACTATACCACCGTAGTTATCTTAAAAACTTAGGTTTTGGAAATATGGGTGTTTAGTGTATATGTTGGAAGTGTGCTAACATGACGTACACATAGGGTGATAGAATAGGACCTGAACTATAGTATTATACCACTCAAGTTACCGTCAAAACTTACTCTTTGGAAATACAAGTGATTAAATTAGTCGCTTTGGATGTGTGGACAGCGATCCGCCTAAGTTTGACATGAAATATAAAATAAATACGGAAGTGTGCCAACATGACGTACGCATAGAGTGATAGAATAGGACCAGAACTTCTGTATCATACCACCCAAGTTACTGTAAAAACTTAGGTTTTGGAAATATGGCTGATTAAAGTAGTCGCTTTGCGATGTGCGGACAGCGATTTGTCTAAGTTTGACATGAAATATAAAATAAATACGGAAGTGTGCCAACATTACGTACACATAGGGTGATAGAATAGGACCAGAACTTCTGTATTATACCAACCAAGTTACCGTAAAAACTTAGGTTTTGGAAATATTGCTGATTAAAATAGTCGAATTGAGATGTGCGGACAGCGATTTGTCTAAGTTTGACATGAAATAAAAAAAATACGGAGGTGTTCCAACATGACGTACACATAGGATTATAGAATAGGACCAGAACTTTAGTACTATACCACCTAAGTTACCTTAAAAACTTAGGTTTTGGAAATATGGGTGATTAAATTAGTCGCTATGCGATGTGCGGATAACGATTTGTCTAAGTATGACATGAAATATAAAAATAAATACGGAAGTGTGCCAACATTACGTACACATAGGGTGATAGAATAGGACCAGAACGTCTGTATTATACCACCCAAGTTACCGTAAAAACTTAGGTTTTGGAAATATGGCTGATTAAAGTAGTCTTTTCGATGTACGGTCAGCGATTTTTCTAAATTTGACATGAAATACAAAATAAATACGGAAGTGTGCCAACATGACGTACACATAGGATGATAGAATAGGTCCAGAACTTTAGTACTATACCACCGAAGTTACCTTAAAAACCTAGGTTTTGGAAATATGGGTGATTAAATTAGTCGCTATGCGATGTGCGGATAACGATTTGTCTAAGTTTGACATGAAATTTAAAAATAAATACTGAATTGTGGATACGTGAACTACACGTAGGGTGATAGAATAGGACCAGAATTATAGTATTATACCACTCAGGTTACCGTTGAAACTTAGGGTTTGGAAATACGGGTGATTAAAATAGTCGCTTTGGATGTGTGGACAGCGATCCGCCTAAGTTTGACATGAAATATAAAATAAATACTGAAGTGTTCCAGCAAGAAATACACATTGGGTGATAGAATAGGACCAGAACTTCTGTATTATACCACCCAAGTTACCGTAAAAACTTAGGTTTTGGAAATATGGCTGATTAAAGTAGTCGCTTTGTGATGTGCGGACAGCGATTTGTCTAAATTTGACATGAAATACAAAATAAATACGGAAGTGTGCCAACATGACGTAACATAGGATGATAGAAGAGGTCCAGAACTTTAGTACTATACCACCGTAGTTATCTTAAAAACTTAGGTTTTGGAAATATGGGTGTTTAGTGTATATGTTGGAAGTGTGCTAACATGACGTACACATAGGGTGATAGAATAGGACCTGAACTATAGTATTATACCACTCAAGTTACCGTCAAAACTTACTCTTTGGAAATACAAGTGATTAAATTAGTCGCTTTGGATGTGTGGACAGCGATCCACCTAAGTTTGACATGAAATATAAAATAAATACTGAAGTGTTCCAACAAGACGTACACATTGGGTGATAGAATAGGACCAGAATTTCTGTATTATACCACCCAAGTTACCGTAAAAACTTTGGTTTCGGAAATATGGCTGATTAAAGTAGTCGCTTTGCGATGTGCGGACAGCGATTTGTCTAAGTTTGACATGAAATATAAAATAATTACGGACGTGTTCCAGCATGACGTACACATAGGTTGAAAGTATAGGACCAGAACTTTAGTACTACACCCCCCAAGTTAACGTAAAAACTTAGGTTTTGGAAATATGGCTGCTTAAAGTAGTCGAATTGAGATGTGCGGTCAGTGATTTGTCTAATTTTGACATGAAATATAAAAAAAATACGGAGGTGTGCCAACATGACGTACACATAGGATGATAGAATAGGACCAGAACATTAGTAGTATATCACCCAAGTTACCTTAAAAACTTAGGTTTTGGAAATATGGGTGATTAAATTAGTCGTTATGCGATGTGCGAACAAAGATTTGTCTAAGTATAACATGAAAGAAAAAAATAAATACGAAAGTGTGCCAACATGACGTACACATAGGGTGATAGAATAGGACCTGAACTATAGTATTACACCACTCAAGTTACCGTCAAAACGTACGTTTTGGAAATATGGCTGATTAAAATAGTCGAATTGAGATATGCGGACAGCGATTTGTCTAAGTTTGACATGAAATATAAAAAAAATACGGAGGTTTGCCAGCATGACGTACACATAGGATGAAAGAATAGGACCAGAACTTTAGTACTATACCACCCAAGATACCTTAAAAACTTAGGTTTTGGAAATATGGGTGATTAAATTAGTCGCTATGCGATGTGCGGACAACGATTTGTCTAAGTATGACATGAAATATAAAAATAAATACGGAGGAGTGCCAAAATGACGTACACATAGGATGATAGAATAGGACCAGAACTTTAGTACTATACCACCCAAGTTACCTTAAAAACTTAGGTTTTGGAAATATGGGTGATTAAATTAGTCGCTATACGACGTGTGGACAACGATTTGACTAAGTTTGACATGAAATTTAAAAATAAATACGGATTTGTGGATACAGGCCGTACACATAGGGTGATAGAATAGGACCAGAACTATAGTATTATACCACTCAGGTTACCGTTCAAACTTATGGTTTGGAAATACGGGTGATTAAAATATTCGCTTTGGATGTCTGGACAGCGATCCGCCTAAGTTTGACATGAAATATAAAATAAATACGGAAGTGTGCCATCAAGACGTACACATAGGGTGATAGAATAGGACCAGAACGTCTGTATTATACCACCCAAGTTACCGTAAAAACGTAGGTTTTGGAAATATGGCTGATCAAAGTAGTCGCTTTGCGATGTGCGGACAGCGATTTGTCTAAATTTGACATGAAATACAAAATAAATACGGAAGTGTGCCAACATGACGTACACATAGGATGATAGAATAAGTCCAGAACTTTAGTACTATACCACCGAAGTTACCTTAAAAACTTAGCTTTTTGGAAATATCGGTGTTTAGTGTATATGTTGGAAGTGTGCAAACATGACGTACACATAGGGTGATAGGATAGGACCAGAACTATAGTATTAAACCACTCAGGTTACCGTTAAAACCTAGGTTTTTGAAATACGGGTGATTTTAATAGTCGCTTTGGATGTGTGGACAGCGATCCACCTAAGTTTGACATGAAATATAAAATAAATACGGAAGTGTGCCAACATTACGTACACATAGGGTGATAGAATAGAACCAGAACTTCTGTATTATACCACCCAAGTTTTCGTAAAAACTTAGGTTTTGGAAATATGGCTGATTAAAGTAGTCGCTTTGCGATGTGCGGACAGCGATTTATCTAAGTTTTACATGATATATAAAATAAATACGGACGTTTGCCAGCATGACGTACACGAAGGATGAAAGAATAGGACCAGACCTTTAGTACTATACCACCCAAGTTACCTTAAAAACTTAGGTTTTGGAAATATGGGTGATTAAATTAGTCGCTATGCGATGTGCGGACAACGATTTGTCTAAATATGACATGAAATATAAAAATAAATACGGAAGTGTGCCAACATTACGTACACATAGGGTGATAGAATAGGACCAGAACTTCTGTATTATACCACCCAAGTTACCGTAAAAACTTAGGTTTTGGAAATATGGCTGATTAAAGTAGTCTTTTGCGATGTGCGAACAGCGATTTGTCTAAATTTGACATGAAATACAAAATAAATACGGAAGTGTGCCAACATGACGTACACATAGGATGATAGAATAGGACCAGAACATTAGTAGTATATCACCCAAGTTACCTTAAAAACTTAGGTTTTGGAAATATGGGTGATTAAATTAGTCGCTATACGACGTGCGGACAACGATTTGACTAAGTTTGACAAGAAATTTAATAATAAATACGGAATTGTGGATACATGAAGTACACATAGGGCGATAGAATAGGACCAGAACTATAGTATTATACCACTCAGGTTACCGTTCAAACTTAGGGTTTGGAAATACGGGTGATTTAAATAGTCGCTTTGGATGTGTGGACAGCGATCCGCCTAAGTTTGACATGAAATATAAAATAAATACGGAAGTGTGCCAACAAGACGTACACATAGGGTGATAGAATAGGACCAGAACTTCTGTATTATACCACCCAAGTTACCGTAAAAACTTAGGTTTTGGAAATATGGCTGATTAAAGTAGTCTTTTGCGATGTGCGAACAGCGATTTGTCTAAATTTGACATGAAATACAAAATAAATACGGAAGTGTGCCAACATGACGTACACATAGGATGATAGAATAGGTCCAGAACTTTAGTACTATATCACCGAAGTTACCTTAAAAACATAGGTTTTGGAAATATGGGTGTTTAGTGTATATGTTGGAAGTGTGCCAACATGACCTACACTTAGGGTGATAGAATAGGACCTGAACTGTAGTATTATACCACTCAAGTTACCGTCAAAACTTACATTTTGGAAATATGGCTGATTATAGTAGTCTTTTGCGATGTGCGGACAGCGATTTGTCTAAATTTGACATGAAATACAAAATAAATACGGAAGTGTGCCAACATGACGTACACATAGGATGATAGAATAGGTCCAGAACTTTAGTACTATACCACCGAAGTTACCTTAAAAACTTAGGTTTTGGAAATATGGGTGTTTAGTGTATATGTTGAAAGTGTGCCAACATGACGTACATATAGGATTATAGAATAGGACCAGAACTTTAGTACTATACCACCTAAGTTACCTTAAAAACTTAGGTTTTGGAAATATGGGTGATTAAATTAGTCGCTATACGACGTGCGGACAACGATTTGACTAAGTTTGACAAGAAATTTAAAAATAAATACGGAATTGTGGATACATGAAGTACACATAGGGTGATAGAATAGGACCAGAACTATAGTAATATACCCTCAGGTTACCGTTCAAACTTAGGGTTTGGAAATACGGGTGATTAAAATAGTCGCTTTGGATGTGTGGACGGCGATCCGCCTAAGTTTGACATGAAATATAAAATAAATACGGAAGTGTGCCAACAAGACATACACATAGGGTGATAGAATAGGACCAGAACTTCTGTATTATACCACCCAAGTTACCGTAAAAACTTAGGTTTTGGAAATATGGCTGATTAAAGTAGTCTTTTGCGATGTGCGGACAGCGATTTTTCTTAATTTGACATGAAATACAAAATAAATACGGAAGTGTGCCAACATGACGTACACATAGGATGATAGAATAGGTCCGGAACTTTAGTACTATACCACCGAAGTTACCTTAAAAACTTAGGTTTTGGAAATATGGGTGATTAAATTAGTCGCTATGCGATGTGCGGATAACGATTTGTCTAAGTATGACATGAAAAATAAAAATAAATACGGAAGTGTGCCAACATTACGTACACATAGGGTGATAGAATAAAACCAGAACTTTAGTACTATATCACCCAAGTTACCTGAAAAACTTAGGTTTTGGAAATATGGGTGATTAAATTAGGCGCTATGCGACGTGCGGACAAAGATTTGTTTAAGTTTGACATGAAATTTAAAAATAAATACTGAATTGTGGATACGTGAACTACACGTAGGGTGATATAACAGTACCAGAATTATAGTATTATACCACTCAGGTTACCGTTGAAACTTAGGGTTTGGAAATACGGGTGATTAAAATAGTCGCTTTGGATGTGTGGACAGCGATCCGCCTAAGTTTGACATGAAATATAAAATAAATACTGAAGTGTGCCAACAAGACGTAAACATAGGGTGATAGAATAGGACCAGAACTTCTGTATTATACCACCCAAGTTACCGTAAAAACTTAGGTTTTAAAAATATGGCTGATTAAAGTAGTCGCTTTGCGATGTGCGGACAGCGATTTGTCTAAATTTGACATGAAATACAAAATAAATACGGAAGTGTGCCAACATGACGTAACATAGGATGATAGAATAGGTCCAGAACTTTAGTACTATACCACCAAAGTTATCTTATAAACTTAGGTTTTGGAAATATGGGTGTTTAGTGTATATGTTGGAAGTGTGCCAACATGACGTACACATAGGGTGATAGAATAGGACCTGAACTATAGTATTATACCACTCAAATTACCGTCAAAACTTACGTTTTGGAAATACAAGTGATTAAATTAGTCGCTTTGGATGTGTGGACAGCGATCCGCCTAAGTTTGACATGAAATATAAAATAAATACGTAAGTATGCGAACACTACGTACACATAGGGTGATAGAATAGGACCAGAACTTCTGTATTATACCACCCAAGTTACCGTAAAAACTTAGGTTTCGGAAATATGGCTGATTAAAGTAGTCGCTTTTCGATGTGCGGACAGCGATTTTTCTAATTTTGACATGAAATATAAAATAATTACGGACGTATGCCAGCATGACGTACACATAGGATGATAGAATAAAACCAGAACTTTAGTACTATATCACCCAAGTTACCTGAAAAACTTAGGTTTTGGAAATATGGGTGATTAAATTAGGCGCTATGCGACGTGCGGACAAAGATTTGTTTAAGTTTGACATGAAATTTAAAAATAAATACTGAATTGTGGATACGTGAACTACACGTAGGGTGATATAATAGGACCAGAATTATAGTATTATACCACTCAGGTTACCGTTGAAACTTAGGGTTTGGAAATACGGGTGATTAAAATAGTCGCTTTGGATGTGTGGACAGCGATCCGCCTAAGTTTGACATGAAATATAAAATAAATACTGAAGTGTGCCAACAAGACGTAAACATAGGGTGATAGAATAGGACCAGAACTTCTGTATTATACCACCCAAGTTACCGTAAAAACTTAGGTTTTGGAAATATGGCTGATTAAAGTAGTCGCTTTGCGATGTGCGGACAGCGATTTGTCTAAATTTGACATGAAATACAAAATAAATACGGAAGTGTGCCAACATGACGTAACATAGGATGATAGAATAGGTCCAGAACTTTAGTACTATACCACCGAAGTTATCTTATAAACTTAGGTTTTGGAAATATGGGTGTTTAGTGTATATGTTGGAAGTGTGCCAACATGACGTACACATAGGGTGATAGAATAGGACCTGAACTATAGTATTATACCACTCAAATTACCGTCAAAACTTACGTTTTGGAAATACAAGTGATTAAATTAGTCGCTTTGGATGTGTGGACAGCGATCCGCCTAAGTTTGACATGAAATATAAAATAAATACGGAAGTATGCGAACACTACGTACACATAGGGTGATAGAATAGGACCAGAACTTCTGTATTATACCACCCAAGTTACCGTAAAAACTTAGGTTTCGGAAATATGGCTGATTAAAGTAGTCGCTTTGCGATGTGCGGACAGCGATTTTTCTAATTTTGACATGAAATATAAAATAATTACGGACGTATGCCAGCATGACGTACACATAGGATGAAAGAATAGGACCAGAACTTTAGTTCTACACCACCCAAGTTACCTTAAAAACTTAGGTTTTGGAAATATGGGTGATTAAATTAGTCGCTATGCGATGTGCGGACAACGATTTGTCTAAGTATGACATGAAATATAAAAATAAATACGGAAGTGTGCCAACATTACGTACACATAGGGTGATAGAATAGGACCAGAACTTCTGTATTATACCACCCAAGTTACCGTAAAAACTTAGGTTTTGGAAATATGGCTGATTAAATTAGTCGAATTGAGATGTGCGGACAGCGATTTGTCTAAGTTTGACATGAAATATAAAAAAAATACGGAGGTGTGCCAACATGACGTACACATAGGATGATAGAATAGGACCAGAACTATAGTACTATATCACCCACGTTACCTTAAAAACTTAGGTTTTGGAAATATGGGTGATTAAATTAGTTGTTATGCGATGTGCGGACAAAGATTTGTCTAAGTATAACATGAAAGAAAAAAATAAATACGAAAGTGTGCCAACATGACGTAGGGTGATAGAATAGGACCTGATCCATAGTATTATATCACTCAAGTTACCGTCAAAACTTACGTTTTGGAAATACAAGTGATTAAAATAGTCGCTTTGGATGTGTGGACAGCGATCCGCCTAAGTTTGACATGAGATATAAAATAAATACGGAAGTATGCCAACACTACGTACACATAGGGTGATAGAATAGGACCAGAACTTCTGTATTATACCACCCAAGTTACCGTAAAAACTTAGGTTTTGGAAATATGGGTGATTAAATTAATCGCTATACGACGTGTGGACAACGATTTGACTAAGTTTGACATTAAATTTAAAAATAAATACGGAATTGTGGATACAGGACGTACACATAAAGTGATAGAATAGGACCAGAACTATAGTATTATACCACTCAGGTTACCGTTCAAACTTAGGGTTTGGAAATACGGGTGATTAAAATATTCGCTTTGGATGTGTGGACAACGATCCGCCTAAGTTTGACATTAAATATAAAATAAATACGGAAGTGTGCCAACATGACGTACACATAGGATGATAGAATAAGTCCAGAACTTTAGTACTATACCACCGAAGTTACTTTAAAAACTTAGCTTTTTGAAAGATGGGTGTTTAGTGTATATGTTGGAAGTGTGCCAACATGACGTACACATATGGTGATAGAATAGGACCAGAACTATAGTATTATACCACTCAAGTTACCGTCAAAATTTACGTTTTGGCAATATGGGTGAATAAAATAGTCGCCTTGGATGTGTGGACAACGATTTGTCTAAGTATGACATGAAATATAAAAATAAATACGGATGTGTGCCAACATTACGTACACATAGGGTGATAGAATAGGACCAGAACTTCTGTATTATACCACCCAGGTTACCGTATAAACTTAGGTTTTGGAAATATGGCTTATTAAAGTAGTCGAATTGAGATGTGCGGACAGCGATTTGTCTAGGTTTGACATGAAATATAAAAAATACGGAGGTGTGCCAACATGACGTACACATAGGGTGATAGAATAGGACCAAAACTTTAGTACTATACCACCCAAGTTACCGTATAAACTTAGGTTTTGGAAATATGGCTTATTAAAGTAGTCGAATTGAGATGTGCGGACAGCGATTTGTCTAGGTTTGACATGAAATATAAAAAATACGGAAGTGTGCCAACATGACGTACACATATGGTGATAGAATAGGACCAGAACTATAGTATTATACCACTTAAGTTACCGTCAAAACTTACGTTTTGGAAATATGGGTGATTAAGATAGTCGCTTTGGATGTGTGGTCAGCGATCCGCCTAAGTTTGACTTGAAATATAAAATAAATACGGAAGTGTGCCAACACTACGAACACATAGGGTGATAGAACAGGACCAGAACTTTTGTGTTATACCACCCAAGTTACCGTAAAAACTTAGGTTTCGGGAAATATGGCTTATTAAAGTAGTCGCTTTGCGATGTGCGGACAGCGATTTGTTAAAGTATGACATGAAATATAAAAATAAATACGGAATTGTGGATACATGAAGTACACATAGGGTGATAGAATAGGAGCAGAACTATAGTATTATACCACTCAGGTTACCGTTCAAACTTAGGGTTTGGAAATACGGGTGATTAAAATAGTCGCTTTGGATGTGTGGACAGCGATATTCCTAAGTAAATATAAATAAATAAATAAATAAATACGGAAGTGTGCCAACAAGACGTACACATAGGGTGATAGAATAGGACCAGAACTTCTGTATTATACCGCCCAAGTTACCGTAAAAACTTAGGTTTTGGAAATATGGCTGATTAAAGTAGTCGAACTGTGATGTGCGGACAACGATTTGTCTAGGTTTGACATGAAATATAAAAAAAATACGGAGGTGTGCCAACATGACGTACACATAGGATATAGAATAGGACCAGAACTTTAGTACTATATCACCCAAGTTACCTTAAAAACTTAGGTTTTGGAAATATGGGTGATTAAATTAGTCGTTATGCGATGTACGGACAAAGATTTGTCTAAGTATAACATGAAAGAAAAAAATAAATACGAAAGTGTGCCAACAAGACGTACACATAGGGTGATAGAATAGGACCAGAACTTCTGTATTATACCACCCAAGTTACCGTAAAAACTTAGGTTTTGGAAATATGGCTGATTAAAGAAGTCTTTTGCGATGTGCGGACAGCGATTTGTCTAAATTTGACATGAAACACAAAATAAATACGGAAATGTGCCAACATGACGTACACATAGGAAGATAGAATAGGTCCAGAACTTTAGTACTATACCACCGAAGTTACCTTAAAAACTTAGGTTTTGGAAATATGGGTGTTTAGTGTATATGTTGGAAGTGTGCCAACATGACGTACACATAGGGTCATAGAATAGGACCTGAACTGTAGTATTATACCACTCAAGTTACTGTCAAAACTTACGTTTTGGAAATACAAGTGATTAAAATAGTCGCTTTGGATGTGTGGACAGCGATCCGCCTAAGATTGACATGAAATATAAAATAAATACGGAAGTGTGCCAACACTACGTACACATAGGGTGATAGAATAGGACCAGAACTTCTGTATTATACCACCCAAGTTACCGTAAAAACTTAGGTTTCGGAAATATGGCTGATTAAAATATTCGCTTTGGATGTGTGGACAACGATCCGCCTAAGTTTGACATAAAATATAAAATAAATACGGAAGTGTGCCAACATGACGTACACATAGGATGATAGAATAAGTCCAGAACTTTAGTACTATACCACCGAAGTTACTTTAAAAACTTAGCTTTTTGAAAGATGGGTGTTTAGTGTATATGTTGGAAGTGTGCCAACATGACGTACACATATGGTGATAGAATAGGACCAGAACTATAGTATTATACCACTCAAGTTACCGTCAAAATTTACGTTTTGGCAATATGGGTGATTAAAATAGTCGCCTTGGATGTGTGGACAACGATTTGTCTAAGTATGACATGAAATATAAAAATAAATACGGATGTGTGCCAACATTACGTACACATAGGGTGATAGAATAGGACCAGAACTTCTGTATTATACCACCCAGGTTACCGTATAAACTTAGGTTTTGGAAATATGGCTTATTAAAGTAGTCGAATTGAGATGTGCGGACAGCGATTTGTCTAGGTTTGACATGAAATATAAAAAATACGGAGGTGTGCCAACATGACGTACACATAGGGTGATAGAATAGGACCAAAACTTTAGTACTATACCACCCAAATTACCTTAAAAACTTAGGTTTTGGAAATATGGCTGATTAAAGTAGTCGCTTTGTGATGTGCGGGCAGCGATTTGTCTAAGTTTGACATGAAATATAAAATAAATACAGAAGTGTGCCAACATGACGTACACATAGGGTGATAGAATAGGACCAGAACTATAGTATTATTCCACTCAAGTTACCGTCAAAACTTACGTTTTGGAAATATGGGTGATTAAAATAGTCGCTTTAAATGTGTGGACAGCGATCCGCCTAAGTTTGACATGAAATATAAAATAAATACAGAAGTGTGCCAACATTACGTACACATAGGGTGATAGAATAGGACCAGAACTTCTGTATTATACCAACCAAGTTTCCGTAAAAACTTAGGTTTTGGAAATATGGCTGATTAAAGTAGTTGCTTTGCGATGTGCGGACAGCGATTTTTCTAAGTTTGACATGAAATATAAAATAATTACGGAAGTGTGCCAGCATGACGTACACATAGGATGAAAGAATAGGACCAGAACTTCTGTATTATACCACCCAAGTTACCGTATATACTTAGGTTTTGGAAATATGGCTTATTAAAGTAGTCGAATTGAGATGTGCGGACAGCGATTTGTCTAGGTTTGACATGAAATATAAAAAATACGGAAGTGTGCCAACATGACGTACACATATGGTGATAGAATAGGACCAGAACTATAGTATTATACCACTCAAGTTACCGTCAAAACTTACGTTTTGGAAATATGGGTGATTAAGATAGTCGCTTTGGATGTGTGGACAGCGATCCGCCTAAGTTTGACTTGAAATATAAAATAAATACGGAAGTGTGCCAACACTACGTACACATAGGGTGATAGAACAGGACCAGAACTTTTGTGTTATACCACCCAAGTTACCGTAAAAACTTAGGTTTCGGGAAATATGGCTTATTAAAGTAGTCGCTTTGCGATGTGCGGACAGCGATTTGTTAAAGTATGACATGAAATATAAAAATAAATACGGAATTGTGGATACATGAAGTACACATAGGGTGATAGAATAGGAGCAGAACTATAGTATTATACCACTCAGGTTACCGTTCAAACTTAGGGTTTGGAAATACGGGTGATTAAAATAGTCGCTTTGGATGTGTGGACAGCGATATTCCTAAGTAAATATAAATAAATAAATAAATAAATAAATACGGAAGTGTGCCAACAAGACGTACACATAGGGTGATAGAATAGGACCAGAACTTCTGTATTATACCGCCCAAGTTACCGTAAAAACTTAGGTTTTGGAAATATGGCTGATTAAAGTAGTCGAACTGAGATGTGCGGACAACGATTTGTCTAGGTTTGACATGAAATATAAAAAAATACGGAGGTGTGCCAACATGACGTACACATAGGATATAGAATAGGACCAGAACTTTAGTACTATATCACCCAAGTTACCTTAAAAACTTAGGTTTTGGATATATGGGTGATTAAATTAGTCGTTATGCGATGTACGGACAAAGATTTGTCTAAGTAAAACATGAAAGAAAAAAATAAATACGAAAGTGTGCCAACAAGACGTACACATAGGGTGATAGAATAGGACCAGAACTTCTGTATTATACCACCCAGGTTACCGTATAAACTTAGGTTTTGGAAATATGGCTTATTAAAGTAGTCGAATTGAGATGTGCGGACAGCGATTTGTCTAGGTTTGACATGAAATATAAAATAAATACAGAAGTGTGCCAACATGACGTACACATAGGGTGATAGAATAGGACCAGAACTATAGTATTATTCCACTCAAGTTACCGTCAAAACTTACGTTTTGGAAATATGGGTGATTAAAATAGTCGCTTTGGATGTGTGGACAGCGATCCGCCTAAGTTTGACATGAAATATAAAATAAATACAGAAGTGTGCCAACATTACATACACATAGGGTGATAGAATAGGACCAGAACTTCTGTATTATACCAACCAAGTTTCCGTAAAAACTTAGGTTTTGGGAATATGGCTGATTAAAGTAGTCGCTTTGCGATGTGCGGACAGCGATTTTTCTAAGTTTGACATGAAATATAAAATAATTACGGAAGTGTGCCAGCATGACGTACACATAGGATGAAAGAATAGGACCAGAACTTTAGTACTATACCACCCAAGTTACCTTAAAAACTTAGGTTTTGGAAATATGGGTGAAATTAGTTGCTATGCGATGTGCGGACAACGATTTGTCTAAGTATGACATGAAATATAAAATCAATACGGAGGTGTGCCAACATGACGTACACATAGGGTGATAGAATAGGACCAGAACTTTAGTACTATACCACCCAAGTTACCTTGAAAACTTAGGTTTTGGAAATATGGGTGATTAAATTAGTCGCTATACGACGTGCGGACAACGATTTGACTAAGATTGACATGAAATTTAAAAATTAATAAGGAATTGTGGATACAGGACGTACACATAGAGTGATAGAATAGGACCAGTACTATAGTATTATACCACTCAGGTTACCGTCAAACTTAGGGTTTGGAAATACGGGTGATTAAAATATTCGCTTTGGATGTGTGGACAGCGATCCGCCTAGGTTTGACATGAAATATAAAATAAATACGGAAGTGTGCCAACAAGACGTTCACATAGGGTGATAGAATAGGACCAGAACGTCTGTATTATACCACCCAAGTTACCGTAAAAACTTAGACTTTGGAAATATGGCTGATCAAAGTAGTCGCTTTGCGTTGTGCGGACAGCGATTTGTCTAAATTTGACATGAAATACAAAATAAATACGTAAGTGTGCCAACATGACGTACACATAGGATGATAGAATAAGTCCAGAACTTTAGTACTATACAACCGAAGTTACCATAAAAACTTAGCTTTTTAGAAACATGGGTGTTTAGTGTATATGTTGGAAGTGTGCCAAAATGACGTACACATAGAGTGATAGAATAGGACCAGAACTATAGTATTATACCACTCAGGTTACCGTCAAAACTTAGGTTTTGGAAATACGGGTGATTTTAATAGTCGCTTTGGATGTGTGGACAGCGATCCACCTAAGTTTGACATGAAATATAAAATAAATACGGAAGTGTGCCAACATGACGTACGCATAGAGTGATAGAATAGGACCAGAACTTCTGTATCATACCACCCAAGTTACTGTAAAAACTTAGGTTTTGGAAATATGGCTGATTAAAGTAGTCGCTTTGCGATGTGCGGACAGCGATTTGTCTAAGTTTGACATGAAATATAAAATAAATACGGAAGTGTGCCAACATTACGTACACATAGGGTGATAGAATAGGACCAGAACTTCTGTATTATACCACCCATGTTACCGTAAAAACTTAGGTTTTGGAAATATGGCTGATTAAAGTAGTCGAATTGAGATGTGCGGTCAGCGATTTGTCTAAGTTTGACATTAAATATACAAAAAATACGGAGGTGTGCCAACATTACGTACACATAGGGTGATAGAATAGGACCAGAAATATAGAATTATACCACTCAGGTTACCGTTCAAACTTAGGGTTTGGAAATACGGGTGATTAAAATAGTCGCTTTGGATGTGTGGACAGCGATCCGCCTAAGTTTGACATGAAATATAAAATAAATACGGAAGTTTGCCAACTAGACGTACACATAGGGTGATAGAATAGGACCAGAACTTCTGTATTATACCATCCAAGTTATTGTATAAAACTTAGGTTTTGGAAATATGGCTGATTAAAGTAGTCTTTTGCGATGTGCAAACAGCGATTTGTCTAAATTTGACATGAAATACAAAATAAATACGGAAGTGTGCCAACATGACGTACACATAGGATGATAGAATAGGTCCAGAACTTTAGTACTATACCACCGAAGTTACCTTAAAAACTTAGGTTTTGGAAATATGGGTGTTTAGTGTATATGTTAGAAGTGTGCCAACATGACTTACACATAGGGTGATAGAATAGGACCTGAACTGTAGTATTATACCACTCAAGTTACCGTCAAAACTTACATTTTGGAAATACGGGTGATTTTAATAGTCGCTTTGTATGTGTGGACAGCGATCCGCCTAAGTTTGACATGAAATATAAAATAAATACGGAAGTGTGCCAACACTACGTACACATAGGGTGATAGAATAGGACCAGAACTTTTGTATTATACCACCCAAGTTACCGTAAAAACTTAGGTTTCGGAAATATGGCTGATTAAATAAGTCGCTTTGCGATGTGCGGACAGCGATTTGTCTAAGTTTGACATGAAATATAAAAAAATACGGAGGTGTGCCAACATGACGTACACATAGGATGATAGAATAGGACCAGAACTTTAGTACTATACCACCCAAGTTACCTTAAAAACTTAGGTTTTGGAAATATGGCTGATTAAAGTAGAGCTTTGCGATCTGCGGAGAGCGATCTGTGTAGGTTTGACATGAAATATAAAATAAATACGGAAGTGTGCCAACATGACGTACACATATGGTGATAGAATAGGACCAGAACGTCTGTATTATACCACCCAAGTTACCGTAAAAACTTATGTTTTGGAAATATGGCTGATTAAATTAGTCGAATTGAGATGTGCGGACAGCGATTTGTCTAAGTTTGACATGAATATAAAAAAAATTTGGAGGTGTGCCGGCATGACTTACACATATGATGATAGAATAGGACCAGAACTTTAGTACTATACCACCCAAGTTACCTTAAAAACAGGTTTTGGAAATATGGGTGATTAAATTAGTCGCTATACGACGTGCGGACAACGATTTGACTAAGTTTGACATAAAATTTAAAAATAAATACGGAATTGTGGATACAGGACGTACAAATAGAGTGATAGAATTGGACCATAACTATAGTATTATACCACTCAGGTTACCGTTCAAACTTAAGGTTTGGAAATACGGGTGATTAAAATATTCGCTTTGGATGTGTGGACAGCGATCCGCCTAAGTTTGACGTGAAATATAAAATAAATACGGATTGTGCCAACAAGACGTACACATAGGGTGATAGAATAGGACCAGAACTATAGTATTATACCACCCAAGTTACCGTCAAAACTTACGTTTTGGAAATATGGGCGATTAAAATAGTCGCTTTGGATCTGTGGACAGCGATCCGCCTAATTTTGACATGAAATATAAAATAAATACAGAAGTGTGCCAACATTACGTACACATATCATGAAAGAATAGCACCAGAACTTTAGTACTATACCACCCAAGTTACCTTAAAAACTTTGGTTTTGGAAATATGGGTGATTAAATTAGTCGCTATGCGATGTGCGGACAACGATTTGTCTAATTATGACATGAAATATAAAAATAAATACGGAAGTGTGCCAACATTACGTACACATAGGGTGATAGAATAGGACCAGAACTTCTGTATTAAACCACCCAAGTTACCGTAAAAACTTACGTTTTGGAAATATGGCTGATTAAATTAGTCGAATTGAGATGTGCGGACAGCGATTTGTCTAAATTTGACATGAAATACAAAATAAATACGTAAGTGTGCCAACATGACGTACACATAGGATGATAGAATAAGTCCAGAACTTTAGTACTATACAACCGAAGTTACCTTAAAAACTTAGCTTTTTAGAAACATGGGTGTTTAGTGTATATGTTGGAAGTGTGCTAAATGACGTACACATAGAGTGATAGAATAGGACCAGAACTATAGTATTATACCACTCAGGTTACCGTCAAAACTTAGGTTTTGGAAATACGGGTGATTTTAATAGTCGCTTTGGATGTGTGGACAGCGATCCACCTAAGTTTGACATGAAATATAAAATAAATACGGAAGTGTGCCAACATGACGTACGCATAGAGTGATAGAATAGGACCAGAACTTCTGTATCATACCACCCAAGTTACTGTAAAAACTTAGGTTTTGGAAATATGGCTGATTAAAGTAGTCGCTTTGCGATGTGCGGACAGCGATTTGTCTAAGTTTGACATGAAATATAAAATAAATACGGAAGTGTGCCAACATTACGTACACATAGGGTGATAGAATAGGACCAGAACTTCTGTATTATACCACCCATGTTACCGTAAAAAATTAGGTTTTGGAAATATGGCTGATTAAAGTAGTCGAATTGAGATGTGCGGACAGCGATTTGTCTAAGTTTGACATTAAATATACAAAAAATACGGAGGTGTGCCAACATTACGTACACATAGGGTGATAGAATAGGACCAGAAATATAGTATTATACCACTCAGGTTACCGTTCAAACTTAGGGTTTGGAAATACGGGTGATTAAAATAGTCGCTTTGGATGTGTGGACAGCGATCCGCCTAAGTTTGACATGAAATATAAAATAAATACGGAAGTGTGCCAACTAGACGTACACATAGGGTGATAGAATAGGACCAGAACTTCTGTATTATACCATCCAAGTTACCGTATAAAACTTAGGTTTTGGAAATATGGCTGATTAAAGTAGTCTTTTGCGATGTGCAAACAGCGATTTGTCTAAATTTGACATGAAATACAAAATAAATACGGAAGTGTGCCAGCATGACGTACACATAGGATGATAGAATAGGTCCAGAACTTTAGTACTATACCACCGAAGTTACCTTAAAAAATTAGGTTTTGGAAATATGGGTGTTTAGTGTATATGTTGGAAGTGTGCCAACATGACTTACACATAGGGTGATAGAATAGGACCTGAACTGTAGTATTATACCACTCAAGTTACCGTCAAAACTTACATTTTGGAAATACGGGTGATTTTAATAGTCGCTTTGTATGTGTGGACAGCGATCCGCCTAAGTTTGACATGAAATATAAAATAAATACGGAAGTGTGCTAACACTACGTACACATAGGGTGATAGAATAGGACCAGAACTTTTGTATTATACCACCCAAGTTACCGTAAAAACTTAGGTTTCGGAAATATGGCTGATTAAATAAGTCGCTTTGCGATGTGCGGACAGCGATTTGTCTAAGTTTGACATGAAATGTAAAAAAATACGGAGGTGTGCCAACATGACGTACACATAGGATGATAGAATAGGACCAGAACTTTAGTACTATACCACCCAAGTTACCTTAAAAACTTAGGTTTTGGAAATATGGCTGATTAAAGTAGAGCTTTGCGATCTGCGGAGAGCGATCTGTGTAGGTTTGACATGAAATATAAAATAAATACGGAAGTGTGCCAACATGACGTACACATATGGTGATAGAATAGGACCAGAACGTCTGTATTATACCACCCAAGTTACCGTAAAAACTTATGTTTTGGAAATATGGCAGATTAAATTAGTCGAATTGAGATGTGCGGACAGCGATTTGTCTAAGTTTGACATGAATATAAAAAAAATTTGGAGGTGTGCCGGCATGACTTACACATAGGATGATAGAATAGGACCAGAACTTTAGTACTATACCACCCAAGTTACCTTAAAAAGAGGTTTTGGAAATATGGGTGATTAAATTAGTCGCTATACGACGTGCGGACAATGATTTGACTAAGTTTGACATGAAATTTAAAAATAAATACGGAATTGTGGATACAGGACGTACATATAGAGTGATAGAATAGGACCAGAACTATAGTATTATACCACTCAGGTTACCGTTCAAACTTAAGGTTTGGAAATACGGGTGATTAAAATATTCGCTTTGGATGTGTGGACAGCGATCCGCCTAAGTTTGACGTGAAATATAAAATAAATACGGAAGTGTGCCAACAAGACGTACACATAGGGTGATAGAATAGGACCAGAACTATAGTATTATACCACCCAAGTTACCGTCAAAACTTACGTTTTGGAAATATGGGTGATTAAAATAGTCGCTTTGGATGTGTGGACAGCGATCCGCCTAATTTTGACATGAAATATAAAATAAATATAGAAGTGTGCCAACATTACGTACACATAGCATGAAAGAATAGCACCAGAACTTTAGTACTATACCACCCAAGTTACCTTAAAAACTTAGGTTTTGGAAATATGGGTGATTAAATTAGTCGCTATGCGATGTGCGGACAACGATTCGTCTAAGTATGACATGAAATATAAAAAAAAATACGGAAGTGTGCCAACATTACGTACACATAGGGTGATAGAATAGGACCAGAACTTCTGTATTATACCACCCAAGTTACCGTAAAAACTTATGTTTTGGAAATATGGCTGATTAAATTAGTCGAATTGAGATGTGCGGACAGCGATTTGTCTAAGTTTGACATGAAATATAAAAAAATACGGAGGTGTGCCGGCATGACTTACACATAGGATGATAGAATAGGACCAGAACTTTAGTACTATACCACCCAAGTTACCATAAAAACAGGTTTTGGAAATATGGGTGATTAAATTAGTCGCTATACGACGTGCGGACAACGATTTGACTAAGTTTGACATGAAATTTAAAAATAAATACGGAATTGTGGATACAGGACGTACAAATAGAGTGATAGAATAGGACCAGAACTATAGTATTATACCACTCAGGTTACCGTTCAAACTTAAGGTTAGGAAATACGGGTGATTAAAATAATCGCTTTGGATGTGTGGACAGCGATCCGCCTAAGTTTGACATGAAATATAAAATAAATACGGAAGTGTGCCAATAAGACGTACACATAGGGTGATAGAATAGGACCAGAACGTCTGTATTATACCACCCAAGTTACCGTCAAAACCTACGTTTTGGAAATACGGGTGATTTTAATAGTCGCTTTGGATGTGTGGACAGCGATCCACCTAAGTTTGACATGAAATATAAAATAAATACGGAAGTGTGCCAACATTACGTACGCATAGAGTGATAGAATAGGACCAGAACTTCTGTATCATACCACCCAAGTTACTGTAAAAACTTAGGTTTTGGAAATATGGCTGATTAAATTAGTCGCTTTGCGATGTGCGGACAGCGATTTGTCTAAGTTTGACATAAAATATAAAATAAATACGGAAGTGTGCCAACATTACGTACACATAGGGTGATAGAATAGGACCAGAACTTCTGTATTATACCACCCAAGTTACCGTAAAAACTTAGGTTTTGGAAATATGGCTGATTAACCCTTTTAGTGCCAGAAAAAAATTTAATGTAGGTGCAAGAAGTGCCGGACATTTTTTCATTGTTACCTGCAAGAAGTGCCAGGCCTTTTTTTAGCAAAAATGTAAAGGTTTGGGGAAAAAAATTATAAAAATTTATTTATTAACATTTTTAACAAATCTTTTTTTTATTTATTTCTAAATACCTCTACTATTTATAAATGACAAGAAGAAAGACAAATTTCAAGTTTCTGGTAAAAATAAATGTTAATAGATTAAAATTTTTTTTTGCATCATACTCATTTTGTATGTTTTCACTAAAAAGACATATTTAGGTTTTACTCTGATGCAATTTTTATTAGTTTTATGTGAAACTACGTTAAAAAACAAGTAAAAACCATGTATAAAACATCAATTTACTGTAATAGGTTATGAATTAACAAAATAAAACGATAACCTTGCAACAATGCAGAGTTGAACAACGTCACTAAGCAACCTACTTAAAACAGTATTCGTATTCCATATTTACAATATTTACACTAGAAACATCATTTAACATTTAAAAAGATCCACAATAACAAAATACAAACTTTATTTCAATTATAACCCTATAGGTAAAACAAAAACATAGCCTAAAAATTACACAATCGAAGTTGCATCACCGCCATATGAAATGCATGGTTATTTGTCTGCCAACAGCTGTTTGCATTTCAGTATGTCATTTCAGCTAACCATAAAGACAGTTCAGGAGAAAAGTCACATGAAACGAAAGATTTGACTATAGAAAGGCATTTGGCACGAATTCCAGCCAGTAAAAACGAAAAAATATATTTTATATGTATAAAAATGTAAATGTCTCGCTACGAGATCCTGGCATACTATGCAGTTAGAGACAGGATCTCGCTAAGAGATCCTGGCACTAGCGGTGGTTAGTGTGCGCGTCTCGCTACGAGATCCTGGCACTAAAAGGGTTAAAATAGTCGAATTGAGATGTGCGGACAGCGATTTGTCTAAGTTTGACATGAAATAAAAAAAATACGGAGGTGTGCCAACATGACGTACACATAGGATTATAGAATAGGACCAGAACTTTAGTACTATACCACCTAAGTTACCTTAAAAACTTAGGTTTTGGAAATATGGGTGATTAAATTAGTCGCTATGCGATGTGCGGATAACGATTAGTCTAAGTATGACATGAAATATAAAAATAAATACGGAAGTGTGCCAACATTACGTACACATAGGGTGATAGAATAGGACCAGAACTTCTGTATTATACCACCCAAGTTACCGTAAAAACTTAGGTTTTGGAAATATGGCTGATTAAAGTAGTCTTTTCGATGTGCGGTCAGCGATTTTTCTAAATTTGAAATGAAATACAAAATAAATACGGAAGTGTGCCAACATGACGTACACATAGGATGATAGAATAGGTCCAGAACTTTAGTACTATACCACCGAAGTTACCTTAAAAACCTAGGTTTTGGAAATATGGGTGATTAAATTAGTCGCTATGCGATGTGCGGATAACGATTTGTCTAAGTTTGACATGAAATTTAAAAATAAATACTGAATTTTGGATACGTGAACTACACGTAGGGTGATAGAATAGGACACTTAGGGTTTGGAAATACGGGTGATTAAAAAATAGTCGCCTTGGATGTGTGGACAGCGATCCGCCTAAGTTTGCCATGAAATATAAAATAAATACTGAAGTGTGCCAACAAGACGTACACATTGGGTGATAGAATAGGACCAGAACTTCTGTATTATACCACCCAAGTTACCGTAAAAACTTAGGTTTTGGAAATATGGCTGATTAAAGTAGTCGCTTTGTGATGTGCGGACAGCGATTTGTCTAAATTTGACATGAAATACAAAATAAATACGGAAGTGTGCCAACATGACGTAACATAGGATGATAGAAGAGGTCCAGAACTTTAGTACTATACCACCGTAGTTATCTTAAAAACTTAGGTTTTGGAAATATGGGTGTTTAGTGTATATGTTGGAAGTGTGCTAACATGACGTACACATAGGGTGATAGAATAGGACCTGAACTATAGTATTATACCACTCAAGTTACCGTCAAAACTTACGTTTTGGAAATACAAGTGATTAAATTAGTCGCTTTGGATGTGTGGACAGCGATCCGCCTAAGTTTGACATGAAATATAAAATAAATACGGAAGTGTGCCAACACTACGTACACATAGGGTGATAGAATAGGACCAGAACTTCTGTATTATACCACCCAAGTTACCGTAAAAACTTAGGTTTCGGAAATATGGCTGATTAAAGTAGTCGCTTTGCGATGTGCGGACAGCGATTTTTCTTAGTTTGACATGAAATATAAAATAATTACGGACGTGTTCCAGCATGACGTACACATAGGTTGAAAGTATAGGACCAGAACTTTAGTACTACACCACCCAAGTTAACGTAAAAACTTAGGTTTTGGAAATATGGCTGATTGAAGTAGTCGAATTGAGATGTGCGGACAGCGATTTGTCTAAGTTTGACATGAAATATAAAAAAAATACGGAGGTGTGCCAACATGACGTACACATAGGATGATAGAATAGGACCAGAACATTAGTAGTATATCACCCAAGTTACCTTAAAAACTTAGGTTTTGGAAATATGGGTGATTAAATTAGTCGTTATGCGATGTGCGGACAAAGATTTGTCTAAGTATAACATGAAAGAAAAAATAAATACGAAAGTGTGCCAATATGACGTACACATAGGGTGATAGAATAGGACCTGAACTATAGTATTATACCACTCAAGTTACCGTCAAAACTTACGTTTTGGAAATACAAGTGATTAAATTAGTCGCTTTGGATGTGTGGACAGCGATCCGCCTAAGTTTGACATGAAATATAAAATAAATACGGAAGTGTGCCAACAAGACGTACACATAGGGTGATAGAATAGGACCAGAACTTCTGTATTATACCACCCAAGTTACCGTAAAAACTTAGGTTTTGGAAATATGGCTGATTAAAGTAGTCTTTTGCGATGTGCGGACAGCGATTTTTCTAAATTTGACATGAAATACAAAATAAATACGGAAGTGTGCCAACATGACGTACACATAGGATGATAGAATAGGTCCAGAACTTTAGTACTATACAACCGAAGTTAACTTAAAAACTTAGGTTTTGGAAATATGGGTGATTAAATTAGTCGCAATGCGATGTGCGGATAACGATTTGTCTAAGTATGACATGAAAAATAAAAATAAATACGGAAGTGTGCCAACATTACGTACACATAGGGTGATAGAATAGGACCAGTACTTCTGTATTATACCACCCAAGTTACCGTAAAAACTTAGGTTTTGGAAATATGGCTGATTAAAGTAGTCTTTTGCGATGTGCGGACAGCGATTTTTCTAAATTTGACATGAAATACAAAATAAATACGGAAGTGTGCCAACATGACGTACACATAGGATGATAGAATAGGTCCAGAACTTTAGTACTATACCACCGAAGTTATCTTAAAAACTTAGGTTTTGGAAATATGGGTGTTTAGTGTATATGTTGGAAGTGTGCCAACATGACGTACACATAGGGTGATAGAATAGGACCTGAACTATAGTATTATACCACTCAAGTTACCGTCAAAACTTACGTTTTGGAAATACAAGTGATTAAATTAGTCGCTTTGGATGTGTGGACAGCGATCCGCCTAAGTTTGACATGAAATATAAAATAAATACGGAAGTTTGCCAACACTACGTACACATAGGGTGATAGAATAGGACCAGAACTTCTGTATTATACCACCCAAGTTACCGTAAAAACTTAGGTTTCGGAAATATGGCTGATTAAAGTAGTCGCTTTGCGATGTGCGGACAGCGATTTTTCTAATTTTGACATGAAATATAAAATAATTACGGACGTGTGCCAGCATGACGTACACATAAGATGAAAGAATAGGACCAGAACTTTAGTTCTACACCACCCAAGTTACCTTAAAAACTTAGGTTTTGGAAATATGGGTGATTAAATTAGTCACTATGCGATGTGCGGACAACGATTTGTCTAAGTATGACATGAAATATAAAAATAAATACAGAAGTGTGCCAACATTACGTACACATAGGGTGTTAGAATAGGACCAGAACTTCTGTATTATACCACCCAAGTTACCGTAAAAACTTAGGTTTCGGAAATATGGCTGATTAAAGTAGTCGCTTTGCGATGTGCGGACAGCGATTTGTCTAAGTTTGACATAAAATTTAAAAATAAATACGGAATTGTGGATACAGGACGTACACATAAAGTGATAGAATAGGACCAGAACTATAGTATTATACCACTCAGGTTACCGTTCAAACTTAGGGTTTGGAAATACGGGTGATTAAAATATTCGCTTTGGATGTGTGGACAACGATCCGCCTAAGTTTGACATGAAATATAAAATAAATACGGAAGTGTGCCAACACTACGTACACATAGGATGATAGAATAGGACCAGAACTTTTGTATTATACCACCCAAGTTACCGTAAAAACTTAGGTTTCGGAAATATGGCTGATTAAATTAGTCGCTTTGCGATGTGCGGACAGCGATTTGTCTAAGTTTGACATGAAATATAAATAAAATACGGAGGTGTGCCAACATGACGTACACATAGGATGATAGAAAAGGACCAGAACTTTAGTACTATACCACCCAAGTTACCTTAAAAACTTAGGTTTTGGAAATATGGCTGATTAAAGTAGTCGCTTTGCGATGTGCGGAGAGCGATTTGTCTAAGTTTGACATGAAATATAAAATAAATACGGAAGTGTGCCAACATGACGTACACATATGGTGATAGAATAGGACCAGAACTATAGTATTATACCACTCAAGTTACCGTCAAAACTTACGTTTTGGAAATATGGGTGATTAAAATAGTCACTTTGGATGTGTGGACAACGATTTGTCTAAGTATGACATGAAATATAAAAATAAATACGGATGTGTGCCAACATTACGTACACATAGGGTGATAGAATAGGACCAGAACTTCTGTATTATACCACCCAAGTTACCGTATAAACTTAGGTTTTGGAAATATGGCTGATTAAAGTAGTCGCTTTGCGATGTGCGGACAGCGATTTGTCTAAATTTGACATGAAATACAAAATAAATACGGAAGTGTGCCAACATGACGTACACATAGGGTGATAGAATAGGACCAGAACTTCTGTATTATACAACCAAAGTTACCGTAAAAACTTAGGTTTCGGAAATATGGCTGATTAAATTAGTCGCTTTGCGATGTGCGGACAGCGATTTGTCTAAATTTGACATGAAATACAAAATAAATACGGAAGTGTGCCAACATGACGTACACATAGGATGATAGAATAGGTCCAGAACTTTAGTACTATACCACCGAAGTTACCTTAAAAACTTAGGTTTTGGAAATTTGGGTGTTAAGTGTATATGTTGGAAGTGTGCCAACATGACGTACACATAGGGTCATAGAATAGGACCTGAACTGTAGTATTATACCACTCAAGTTACCGTCAAAACTTACATTTTGGAAATACAAGTGATTAAAATAGTCGCTTTGGATGTGTGGACAGCGATCCGCCTAAGTTTGACTTGAAATATAAAATAAATACGGAAGTGTGCCAACACTACGTACACATAGGGTGATAAAACAGGACCAGAACTTTTGTGTTATACCACCCAAGTTACCGTAAAAAGTTAGGTTTCAGAAATATGGCTTATTAAAGTAGTCGCTTTGCGATGTGCGGACAGCGATTTGTTTAAGTATGACATGAAATATAAAAATAAATACGGAATTGTGGATACATGAAGTACACATAGGGTGATAGAATAGGACCAGAACTATAGTATTATACCACTCAGGTTACCGTTCAAACTTAGGGTTTGGAAATACGGGTGATTAAAATAGTCGCTTTGGATGTGTGGACAGCGATATTCCTAAGTAAATATAAATAAATAACTAAATAAATACGGAAGTTTGCCAACAAGACGTACACATAGGGTGATAGAATAGGACCAGAACTTCTGTATTATACCGCCCAAGTTACCGTAAAAACTTAGGTTTTGGAAATATGGCTGATTAAAGTAGTCGAACTGATATGTGCGGACAACGATTTGTCTAAGTTTGACATGAAATATAAAAAAAATACGGAGGTGTGCCAACATGACGTACATATAGGATGATAGAATAGGACCAGAACTTTAGTACTATATCACCCAAGTTACCTTAAAAACTTAGGTTTTGGAAATATGGGTGATTAAATTAGTCGTTATGCGATGTGCGGACAAAGATTTGTCTAAGTATAACATGAAAGAAAAAAATAAATACGAAAGTGTGCCAACAAGACGTACACATAGGGTGATAGAATAGGACCCGAACTTCTGTACTATACCACCCAAGTTACCGTAAAAACTTAGGTTTTGGAAATATGGCTGATTAAAGTAGTCTTTTGCGATGTGCGGACAGCGATTTGTCTAAATTTGACATGAAATACAAAATAAATACGGAAATGTGCCAACATGACGTACACATAGGATGATAGAATAGGTCCAGAACTTTAGTACTATACCACCGAAGTTACCTTAAAAACTTAGGTTTTGGAAATATGGGTGTTTAGTGTATATGTTGGAAGTGTGCCAACATGACGTACACATAGGGTCATAGAATAGGACCTGAACTGTAGTATTATACCACTCAAGTTACCGTCAAAACTTACGTTTTGGAAATACAAGTGATTAAAATAGTCGCTTTGGATGTGTGGACAGCGATCCGCCTAAGTTTGACATGAAATATAAAATAAATACGGAAGTGTGCCAACACTACGTACACATAGGGTGATAGAATAGGACCAGAACTTCTGTATTATACCACCCAAGTTACCGTAAAAACTTAGGTTTCGGAAATATGGCTGATTAAAGTAGTCGCTTTGCGATGTGCGGACAGCGATTTGTCTAAGTTTGACATGAAATATAAAAAAATATAAAAAAAATACGGAGGTGTGCCAACATGACGTACACATAGGATGATAGAATAGGACCAGAACTTTAGTACTATACCACCCAAGTTACCTTAAAAACTTAGGTTTTGGAAATATGGGTGATTAAATTAGTCGCTATACGACGTGCGGACAACGATTTGACTAAGATTGACATGAAATTTAAAAATTAATGAGGAATTGTGGATACAGGACGTACACATAGAGTTTTAGAATAGGACCAGAACTATAGTATTATACCACTCAGGTTACCGTTCAAACTTAGGGTTTGGAAATACGGGTGAATAAAATATTCGCTTTGGATGTGTGGACAGCGATCCGCCTAGGTTTGACATGAAATATAAAATAAATACGGAAGTGTGCCAACAAGACGTACACATAGGGTGATAGAATAGGACCAGAACGTCTGTATTATACCACCCAAGTTACCGTAAAAACTTAGACTTTGGAAATATGGCTGATCAAAGTAGTCGCTTTGCGTTGTGCGGACAGCGATTTGTCTAAATTTGACATGAAATACAAAATAAATACGTAAGTGTGCCAACATGACGTACACATAGGATGATAGAATAAGTCCAGAACTTTAGTACTATACAACCGAAGTTACCTTAAAAACTTAGCGTTTTAGAAACATGGGTGTTTAGTGTATATGTTGGAAGTGTGCCAACATGACGTACACATAGAGTGATAGAATAGGACCAGGACTATAGTATTATACCACTCAGGTTACCGTCTAAACTTAGGTTTTGGAAATACGGGTTATTTTAATAGTCGCTTTGGATGTGTGGACAGCGATCCACCTAAGTTTGACATGAAATATAAAATAAATACGGAAGTGTGCCAACATGACGTACGCATAGAGTGGTAGAATAGGACCAGAACTTCTGTATCATACCACCCAAGTTACTGTAAAAACTTAGGTTTTGGAAATATGGCTGATTAAAGTAGTCGCTTTGCGATGTGCGGACAGCGATTTGTCTAAGTTTAACATGAAATATAAAATAAATACGGAAGTGTGCCAACATTACGTACACATAGGGTGATAGAATAGGACCAGAACTTCTGTATTATACCACCCAAGTTTTCGTAAAAACTTAGGTTTTGGAAATATGGCTGATTAAAGTAGTCGCTTTGCGATGTGCAGACAGCAATTTTTATAAGTTTGACATGATATATAAAATAAATACGGAAGTTTGCCAGCATGACGTACACATAGGATGAAAGAATAGGACCAGAACTTTAGTACTATACCACCCAAGTTACCTTAAAAAATTAGGTTTTTGAAATATGGGTGATTAAATTAGTCGCTATGCGATGGGCGGACAACGATTTGTCTAAATATGACATGAAATATAAAAATAAATACGGAAGTGTGCCAACATTACGTACACATAGGGTGATAGAATAGGACCAGAACTTCTGTATTATACCACCCATGTTACCGTAAAAACTTAGGTTTTGGAAATATGGCTGATTAAAGTAGTCGAATTGAGATGTGCGGACAGCGATTTGTCTAAGTTTGACATTAAATATACAAAAAATACGGAGGTGTGCCAACATTACGTACACATAGGGTGATAGAATAGGACCAGAAATATAGTATTATACCACTCAGGTTACCGTTTAAACTTAGGGTTTGGAAATACGGGTGATTAAAATAGTCGCTTTGGATTTGTGGACAGCGATACAAAGGCGATACGCTGTACAAAGGCAAATTTTAAGCGGGTTTTTCGACTTCAAAAGAAAGCTGTCCGAATAATTGGAAAATTAAATTATAGAGAGTCGTGCAGACAGACCTTCAGGAATTTAGGGTTGCTGACCCTCGCCGGCATGTACATTTTGGAAACAACTTTGTACTGCCGGAAAAATGTCGAAATCACGCAGAGCAGCGACATCCATCGATATGAGACAAGAGCAAGACACGATTACCGAGTTGCTCAACATCGAACGGCAGCTTTTGAGCACCTCCCCTCGCAGATGGGAGTAAAATTCCTAAACGCTCTTCCTGAAAACCTGAGGTCTGAACAAAATTTGTCCAAATTTAAGTCTCGATTGAAAGGCTACCTTGTGGCTTCCGCATGTTACTCGGTGGGGGAATTCATCGGTCATTAAATTACAGCGGGGGAGAGTCCCTGTGTGAATGAGTGTGGATGGTAGTTTCCTGTTGCGAGATTGTGTGTGTGAGTGACAGAAACAAACAAAATAGCTGTAAGTAATTTTATTTGCTATACATGTAATTGTATAGCTGACTTTTGCTATACATTTGTAAAAATGTCTTACGGCAATAAAGATTTGATTTGATTTGATTCGATCCGCCTAAGTTTGACATGAAATATAAAATAAATACGGAAGTGTGCCAACTAGACGTACACATAGGGTGATAGAATAGGACCAGAACTTCTGTATTATACCATCCAAGTTACCGTATAAAACTTAGGTTTTGGAAATATGGCTGATTAAAGTAGTCTTTTGCGATGTGCAAACAGCGATTTGTCTAAATTTGACATGAAATACAAAATAAATACGGAAGTGTGCCAACATGACGTACACATAGGATGATAGAATAGGTCCAGAACTTTAGTACTATACCACGGAAGTTACCTTAAAAACTTAGGTTTTGGAAATATGGGTGTTTAGTGTATATGTTGGAAGTGTGTCAACATGACTTACACATAGGGTGATAGAATAGGACCTGAACTGTAGTATTATACCACTCAAGTTACCGTCAAAACTTACATTTTGGAAATACGGGTGATTTTAATAGTCGCTTTGTATGTGTGGACAGCGATCAGCCTAAGTTTGACATGAAATATAAAATAAATACGGAAGTGTGCTAACACTACGTACAAATAGGGTGATAGAATAGGACCAGAACTTTTGTATTATACCACCCAAGTTACCGTAAAAACTTAGGTTTCGGAAATATGGCTGATTAAATAAGTCGCTTTGCGATGTGCGGACAGCGATTTGTATAAGTTTGACATAAAATATAAAAAATACGGAGGTGTGCCAACATGACGTACACATAGGATGATAGAATAGGACCAGAACTTTAGTACTATACCACCCAAGTTACCTAAAAAACTTAGGTTTTGGAAACATGGGTGATTAAATTAGTCGCTATACGACGTGCGGATAACGATTTGACTAATTTTGACATGGAATTAAAAAATAAATATGGAATTGTGGATACATGACGTACACATAGGGTGATAGAATAGGACCAGAACTATAGTATTATACCACTCAGGTTACCGTCAAAACTTAGGTTTTGGAAATATGGGTGATTAAAATAGTCGCTTTGGATGTGTGGACAGCGATCCGCCTAAGTTTGACATGAAATATAAAATAAATACGGAAGTGTGCCAACAAGACGTACACATAGGGTGAAAGAATAGGACCAGAACTTCTGTATTATACCACCCAAGGTACCGTAAAAACTTAGGTTTCAGAAATATGGCTGATTAAAGTAGTCGCTTTGCGATGTGCGGACAGCGATTTGTCTAATTTTGACACGAAATATAAAAAAAAAATACGGAGGTGTGCCAACATGACGTACACATAGGATGATAGAATACGTTCAGAACTTTAGTACCATACCACCGAAGTTACCTTAAAAAGTTAGGTTTATGGGTGTTTAGTGTATATGTTGGAAGTGTGCCAACATGACGTACACATAGTGTCATAGAATAGGACCTGAACTTCTGTATTATACCACCCAAGTTACCGTATAAACTTAGGTTTTGGAAATATGGCTGATTAAATTAGTCGCTATGCGATGTGCGGACAACGATTTGTCTAATTATGACATGAAATATAAGAATAAATACGGAAGTGTGCCAACATGACGTAGACATAGGATGATAGAATAAGTCCAAAACTTTAGTACTATACCAACGAAGTTACCTTAAAAACTTAGCTTTTGGAAACATGGGTGTTTAGTGTATATGTTGGAAGTATGCCAACATGACGTACACATAGGGTGGACAGCGATCCGCCTAAGTTTGACATGATATATAAAATAAATACGGAAGTTTGCCAGCATGACGTACACATAGGATGAAAGAATAGGACCACAACTTTAGTACTATACCACCCAAGTTACCTTAAAAAATTAGGTTTTTGAAATATGGGTGATTAAATTAGTCGCTATGCGATGGGCGGACAACGATTTGTCTAAATATGACATGAAATAAATAAATAAATACGGGAGTGTGCCAACATTACGTACACATAGGGTGATAGAATAGGACCAGAACTTCTGTATTATACCACCCATGTTACCGTAAAAACTTAGGTTTTGGAAATATGGCTGATTAAAGTAGTCGAATTGAGATGTGCGGACAGCGATTTGTCTAAGTTTGACATTAAATATACAAAAAATACGGAGGTGTGCCAACATTACGTACACATAGGGTGATAGAATAGGACCAGAAATATAGTATTATACCACTCAGGTTACCGTTTAAACTTAGGGTTTGGAAATACGGGTGATTAAAATAGTCGCTTTGGATTTGTGGACAGCGATACAAAGGCGATACGCTGTACAAAGGCAAATTTTAAGCGGGTTTTTCGACTTCAAAAGAAAGCTGTCCGAATAATTGGAAAATTAAATTATAGAGAGTCGTGCAGACAGACCTTCAGGAATTTAGGGTTGCTGACCCTCGCCGGCATGTACATTTTGGAAACAACTTTGTACTGCCGGAAAAATGTCGTACTCACGCAGAGCAGCGACATCCATCGATATGAGACAAGAGCAAGACACGATTACCGAGTTGCTCAACATCGAACGGCAGCTTTTGAGCACCTCCCCTCGCAGATGGGAGTAAAATTCCTAAACGCTCTTCCTGAAAACCTGAGGTCTGAACAAAATTTGTCCAAATTTAAGTCTCGATTGAAAGGCTACCTTGTGGCTTCCGCATGTTACTCGGTGGGGGAATTCATCGGTCATTAAATTACAGCGGGGGAGAGTCCCTGTGTGAATGAGTGTGGATGGTAGTTTCCTGTTGCGAGATTGTGTGTGTGAGTGACAGAAACAAACAAAATAGCTGTAAGTAATTTTATTTGCTATACATGTAATTGTATAGCTGACTTTTGCTATACATTTGTAAAAATGTCTTACGGCAATAAAGATTTGATTTGATTTGATTTGATTTGATTCGATCCGCCTAAGTTTGACATGAAATATAAAATAAATACGGAAGTGTGCCAACTAGACGTACACATAGGGTGATAGAATAGGACCAGAACTTCTGTATTATACCATCCAAGTTACCGTATAAAACTTAGGTTTTGGAAATATGGCTGATTAAAGTAGTCTTTTGCGATGTGCAAACAGCGATTTGTCTAAATTTGACATGAAATACAAAATAAATACGGAAGTGTGCCAACATGACGTACACATAGGATGATAGAATAGGTCCAGAACTTTAGTACTATACCACGGAAGTTACCTTAAAAACTTAGGTTTTGGAAATATGGGTGTTTAGTGTATATGTTGGAAGTGTGTCAACATGACTTACACATAGGGTGATAGAATAGGACCTGAACTGTAGTATTATACCACTCAAGTTACCGTCAAAACTTACATTTTGGAAATACGGGTGATTTTAATAGTCGCTTTGTATGTGTGGACAGCGATCAGCCTAAGTTTGACATGAAATATAAAATAAATACGGAAGTGTGCTAACACTACGTACAAATAGGGTGATAGAATAGGACCAGAACTTTTGTATTATACCACCCAAGTTACCGTAAAAACTTAGGTTTCGGAAATATGGCTGATTAAATAAGTCGCTTTGCGATGTGCGGACAGCGATTTGTATAAGTTTGACATAAAATATAAAAAATACGGAGGTGTGCCAACATGACGTACACATAGGATGATAGAATAGGACCAGAACTTTAGTACTATACCACCCAAGTTACCTATAAAACTTAGGTTTTGGAAACATGGGTGATTAAATTAGTCGCTATACGACGTGCGGATAACGATTTGACTAATTTTGACATGAAATTAAAAAATAAATATGGAATTGTGGATACATGACGTACACATAGGGTGATAGAATAGGACCAGAACTATAGTATTATACCACTCAGGTTACCGTCAAAACTTAGGTTTTGGAAATATGGGTGATTAAAATAGTCGCTTTGGATGTGTGGACAGCGATCCGCCTAAGTTTGACATGAAATATAAAATAAATACGGAAGTGTGCCAACAAGACGTACACATAGGGTGAAAGAATAGGACCAGAACTTCTGTATTATACCACCCAAGGTACCGTAAAAACTTAGGTTTCAGAAATATGGCTGATTAAAGTAGTCGCTTTGCGATGTGCGGACAGCGATTTGTCTAATTTTGACACGAAATATAAAAAAAAATACGGAGGTGTGCCAACATGACGTACACATAGGATGATAGAATACGTTCAGAACTTTAGTACCATACCACCGAAGTTACCTTAAAAAGTTAGGTTTATGGGTGTTTAGTGTATATGTTGGAAGTGTGCCAACATGACGTACACATAGTGTCATAGAATAGGACCTGAACTTCTGTATTATACCACCCAAGTTACCGTATAAACTTAGGTTTTGGAAATATGGCTGATTAAATTAGTCGCTATGCGATGTGCGGACAACGATTTGTCTAATTATGACATGAAATATAAAAATAAATACGGAAGTGTGCCAACATGACGTAGACATAGGATGATAGAATAAGTCCAAAACTTTAGTACTATACCAACGAAGTTACCTTAAAAACTTAGCTTTTGGAAACATGGGTGTTTAGTGTATATGTTGGAAGTGTGCCAACATGACGTACACATAGGGTGGACAGCGATCCGCCTAAGTTTGACATGATATATAAAATAAATACGGAAGTTTGCCAGCATGACGTACACATAGGATGAAAGAATAGGACCACAACTTTAGTACTATACCACCCAAGTTACCTTAAAAACTTAGATTTTGGAAATATAAGTGATTAAATTAGTCGCTATGCGATGTGCGGACAACGATTTGTCTAAGTATGACATGAAATATAAAAATAAATACGGAAGTGTGCCAACATTATGTACACATAGGGTGATAGAATAGGACCAGAACCTCTGTATTATACCACCCAAGTTACCGTATAAACTTAGGTTTTAGAAATATGGCTGATTAAAGTAGTCGCTATACGACGTGCGGACAACGATTTGACTAAGTTTGACATGAAATTTAAAAATAAATACGTAATTGTGGATACATGACGTACACATAGGATGATAGAATGGGACCAGAACTATAGTATTATACCCCTCAGGTTACCGCTCACACTTAGGGTTTGGAAATACGGGTGATTAAAATATTCGCTTTGGATGTGTGGACAGCGATCCGCATAAGTTTGACATGAAATATAAAATAAATACGGAAGTGTGCCAGCAAGACGTACACATAGGATGATAGAATAGGACCAGAACGTCTGTATTATACCACCCAAGTTACCGTAAAACCTTAGGTTTTGGAAATATGGCTGATTAAAGTAGTCGCTTTGCGATGTGCGGACATCGATTTGTCTAAATCTTACATGAAATACAAAATAAATACAGAAGTGTGCCAACATTACGCACACATAGGGTGATAGAATAGGACCAGAACTTCTGTATTATACCACCCAACTTATCGTAAAAACATAGGTTTTGGAAATATGGCTGATTAAAGTAGTCGAATTGAGATGTGCGGACAGCGATTTGTCTAAGCTTGACATGAAATATAAAATAAATACGGAAGTGTGCCAGCATGACGTACACATAGGGTGATAGAATAGGACCAGAACTTCTGTATTATACCACCCAAGTTTCCGTAAAAAACCTAGGTTTTGGTAATATGGCTGATTAAAGTAGTCGCTTTGCGATGTGCGGACAGCGATTTTTCTAAGTTTGACATGAAATATAAAATAATTACGGACGTGTGCCAGCATGACGTACACATAGGATGATAGAATAGGACCAGAACTTTAGTACTATACCACCTAAGTTACCTTAAAAACTTAGGTTTTGGATATATGGGTGTTTAGAGTATATGTTGGAAGTGTGCTAACATGACGTACACATATGGTGATAGAATTGGACCAGAACTATAGTATTATACCACTTACGTTACCGTCAAAACTTAGGTTTTGGAAATATGGGTGATTAAAATAGTCGCTTTGGATGTGTGGACAGCGATCCGCATATGTTTGACATGAAATATAAAATAAATACGGAAGTGTGCCAACAAGACGTACACATAGGGTGATAGAATAGGACCAGAACGTCTGTATTATACCACCCAAGTTACCGTAAAAACTTAGGTTTTGGAAATATGGCTGATTAAAGTAGTCGCTTTGCGATGTGCGGACAGCAATTTGTCAAAATTTGACACGAAATACAAAATAAATACGGAAGTGTGCCAACATGACGTACACATAGGGTGATAGAATAGGACCAGAACTATAGTATTATACCACTCGAGTTACCGTCAAAACTTACGTTTTGGAAATACTAGTGATTAAAATAGTCGCTTTGGATGTGTGGACAGCGACCCGCCTAAGTTTGACATGAAATATAAAATAAATACGGAAGTGTGCCAACATTACGTACACATAGGGTGATAGAATAGGACCAGAACTTCTGTATTATACCAACCAAGTTTCCGTAAAAACTTAGGTTTTGGAAATATGGATGATTAAAGTAGTCGCTTTGCGATGTGCGGACAGCAATTTTCCTAAGTTTGACATGAAATATAAAATAATTACGGACGTGCCAGCATGACGTACACATAGGATGAAAGAATAGGACCAGAACTTTAGTACTATACCACCCAAGTTACCTTAAAAACTTAGGTTTTGGAAATATGGGTGATTAAATTTGGCGCTATGCGATGTGCGGACAAAGATTTTTTTAAGTTTACATGAAATATATAAATAAATACTGAATTTTGGATACATGACGTACACATAGGGTGATAGAATAGGACCAGAACTATAGTTTTACACCACTCAGGTTACCGTCAAAACTTAGGTTTTGGAAATATGGCTGATGATTAAAGTAGTCGCTTTGCGATGTGCGGACAGCGAATTTTCTAAGTTTGACATGAAATATAAAATAAATACGGAAGTGTGCCAGCATGACGTACACATAGGGTGATAGAATAGGACCAGAACTTCTGTATTATACCACCCAAGTTTCCGTAAAAAACCTAGGTTTTGGAAATATGGCTGATTAAAGTAGTCGATTTGCGATGTGCGGACAGCAATTTGTCTAAATTTGACACGAAATACAAAATAAATACGGAAGTGTGCCACCATGACGTACACATAGGGTGATAGAATAGGACCAGAACTATAGTATTATACCGTTACTGAGTTACCGTCAAAACTTACGTTTCGGAAATATAAGTGATTAAAATAGTCGCTTTGGATGTGTGGACAGCGACCCGCCTAAGTTTGACATGAAATATAAAATAAATACGGAAGTGTGCCAACATTACGTACACATAGGGTGATAGAATACGACCAGAACTTCTGTATTATACCAACCAAGTTTCCGTAAAAACTTAGGTTTTGGAAATATGGCTGATTAAAGTAGTCGCTTTGCGATGTGCGGACAGCGATTTGTCTAAATTTTACATGAAATACAAAATAAATACAGAAGTGTGCCAACATTACGTACACATAGGGTGATAGAATAGGACCAGAACTATAGTTTTATACCACTCAGGTTACCGTCAAAACTTAGGTTTTGGAAATATGGCTGATAAAAGTAGTCGCTTTGGATGAGGGGACAGCGACCCGCCTAAGTTTGACATGAAATATAAAAAAATACGTAGGTGTGCCAACATGACGTACACATAGGATGATAGAATAGGACCAGAACATTAGTACTATACCACCCAAGTTACCTTAAAAACTTAGGTTTTGGAAATATGGGTGATTAAATTAGGCGCTATGCGATGTGCGGACAAAGATTTGTCTAAGTTTACATGAAATATAAAAATAAATACTGAATTGTGGATACATGACGTACACATAGGGTGATAGAATAGGACCAGAACTATAGTTTTATACCACTCAGGTTACCGTCAAAACTTAGGTTTTGGAAATATGGCTGATTAAAGTAGTCGCTTTGCGATGTGCGGACAGCGATTTTTCTAAGTTTGACATGAAATATAAAATAAATACGGAAGTGTGCCAGCATGACGTACACATAGGGTGATAGAATAGGACCAGAACTTTAGTACTATACCACCCAAGTTACCTTAAAAACTTAGGTTTTGGAAATATGGATGTTTAAAATAGTTGCTTTGGATGAGGGGACAGCGACCCGCCTAAGTTTGACATGAAATATAAAAAAATACGTAGGTGTGGCAACATGACGTACACATAGGATGATAGAATAGGACCAGAACTTTAGTACTATACCACCCAAGTTACCTTAAAAACTTAGGTTTTGGATATATGGGTGTTTAGAGTATATGTTGGAAGTGTGCTAACATGACGTACACATAGGGTTATAGAATTGGACCAGAACTATAGTATTATACCACTCAAGTTACCGTCAAAACTTACGTTTTGGAAACACAAGTGATTAAAATAGTCGCTTTGGATGAGTGGACAGCGACCCGCCTAAGTTTGACATGAAATATAAAATAATTACGGAAGTGTGCCAACACTACGTACACATAAGTTGATAGAATAGGACCAGAACTTCTGTATTATACCACCCAAGTTACCTTAAAAACTTAGGTTTTGGAATTATGGCTGATTAAAGTAGTCGCTTTGCGATGTGCGGACAGCGATTTGTCTAAGTTCAACATGAAATATGAAAAAATACGGAAGTGTGCAAACATTACTTACACATAGGATGATAGAATAGGACCAGACCTTTACTACTATACCACCCAAGTTACCTTAAAAACTTAGGTTTTGGAAATATGGGTGATTAAATTAGTCGCTATGCGAGGTGCGGACAACGATTTGTCTAAGTTTGACATGAAATATAAACATAAATACGGAATTGTGGATACATGACTTTCACATAGGGTGATAAAATAGGACCAGAAATTTAGTATTATACCACCCAAGTTACCTTAAAAACCTAGGTTTTGGAAATATGGGTGATTAAATTAGTCGCTATGCGATGTGCGGACAACGATTTGTCTAAGTTTGACATGAAATATAAAAATAAATACGGAATTGTGGATACATGACCTACACATAGTGTGATAGAATAGGACCAGAACTATAGTATTATACCACTTACGTTACCGTCAAAACTTAGGTTTTGGAAATATGGGTGATTAAAATAGTCGCTTTGGATGTGTGGACAGCGATCCGCATATGTTTGACATGAAATATAAAATAAATACGGAAGTGTGCCAACAAGACGTACACATAGGGTATTAGAATAGGACCAGAACGTCTGTATTATACCACCCAAGTTACCGTAAAAACTTAGGTTTTGGAAATATGGCTGATTAAAGTAGTCGCTTTGCGATGTGCAGACAGCAATTTGTCTAAATTTGACATGAAATACAAAATAAATACGGAAGTGTGCCAACATGACGTACACATAGGGTAATAGAATAGGACCAGAACTATAGTATTATACCACTCGAGTTACCGTCAAAACTTACGTTTTGGAAATACAAGTGATTAAAATAGTCGCTTTGGATGTGTGGACAGCGACCCGCCTAAGTTTGACATGAAATATAAAATAAATATGGAAGTGTGCCAACATTACGTACACATAGGGTGATAGAATAGGACCAGAACTTCTGTAATATACCAACCAAGTTTCCGTAAAAACTTAGGTTTTGGAAATATGGCTGATTAAAGTAGTCGCTTTGCGATGTGCGGACAGCGATTTTTCTAAGTTTGACAAGAAATATATAATGAATACGGAAGTGTGCCAGCATAACGTACACATAGGATGAAAGAATAGGACCAGAACCTTAGTACTATACCACCCAAGTTACCGTAAAAACTTAGGTTTTGGAAATATGGGTGATTAAATTAGTCGCTATGTGATGTGCGGACAACGATTTGTCTAAATATGACATGAAATATAAAAATAAATATGGAAGTGTGCCAACATTACGTACACATAGGGTGATAGAATAGGACCAGAACTTCTGTAATATACCAACCAAGTTTCCGTAAAAACTTAGGTTTTGGAAATATGGCTGATTAAAGTAGTCGCTTTGCGATGTGCGGACAGCGATTTTTCTAAGTTTGACAAGAAATATATAATGAATACGGAAGTGTGCCAGCATAACGTACACATAGGATGAAAGAATAGGACCAGAACCTTAGTACTATACCACCCAAGTTACCGTAAAAACTTAGGTTTTGGAAATATGGTTGATTAAAGTAGTCGAATTGAGATGTGCGGACAGCGATTTGTCTAAGTTTGACATGAAATATAAAATAATTACGGAAGTGTGCCAAATTACGTACACATAGGGTGATAGAATAGGACCAGAACTTCTGTAATATACCAACCAAGTTTCCGTAAAAACTTAGGTTTTGGAAATATGGCTGATTAAAGTAGTCGCTTTGCGATGTGCGGACAGCGATTTTCCTAAGTTTGACATGAAATATAAAATAATTACGGACGTGCCAGCATGACGTACACATAGGATGAAAGAATAGGACCAGAACTTTAGTACTATACCACCCAAGTTACCTTAAAAACTTAGATTTTGGAAATATGGGTGATTAAATTAGTCGCTATGTGATGTGCGGACAACGATTTGTCTAAATATGACATGAAATATAAAAATAAATACGGAAGTGTGCCAACATTACGTACACATAGGGTGATAGAATAGGACCAGAACTTCTGTATTATACCACCCAAGTTACCGTATAAACTTAGGTTTTAGAAATATGGCTGATTAAAGTAGTCGCTATACGACGTGCGGACAACGATTTGACATGAAATTTAAAAATAAATACGGAATTGTGGATACATGACGTACACATAGGATAATAGAATAGGACCAGAACTATAGTATTATACCACTCAGGTTACCGCTCAAACTTAGGGTTTGGAAATACGGGTGATTAAAATATTCGCTTTGGATGTGTGGACAGCGATCCGCATAAGTTTGACATGAAATATAAAATAAATACGGAAGTGTGCCAGCAAGACGTACATATAGGATGATAGAATAGGACCAGAACGTCTGTACTATAGCACCCAAGTTACCGTAAAAACTTAGGTTTTGGAAATATGGCTGATTAAAGTAGTCGAATTGAGATGTGCGGACAGCGATTTGTCTAAGCTTGACATGAAATATAAAAAAATACGGAGGTGTGCCAACATGACGTACACATAGGATGATAGAATAGGACCAGAACTTTAGTACTATACCACCCAAGTTACCTTAAAAACTTAGGTTTTGGATATATGGGTGTTTAGAGTATATGTTGGAAGTGTGCTAACATGACGTACACATATGGTGATAGAATTGGACCAGAACTATAGTATTATACCACTTACGTTACCGTCAAAACTTAGGTTTTGGAAATATGGGTGATTAAAATAGTCGCTTTGGATGTGTGGACAGCGATCCGCATATGTTTGACATGAAATATAAAATAAATACGGAAGTGTGCCAACAAGACGTACACATAGGGTGATAGAATAGGACCAGAACGTCTGTATTATACCACCCAAGTTACCGTAAAAACTTAGGTTTTGGAAATATGGCTGATTAAAGTAGTCGCTTTGCGATGTGCGGACAGCAATTTGTCTAAATTTGACACGAAATACAAAATAAATACGGAAGTGTGCCAACATGACGTACACATAGGGTGATAGAATAGGACCAGAACTATAGTATTATACCACTCGAGTTACCGTCAAAACTTACGTTTTGGAAATACTAGTGATTAAAATAGTCGCTTTGGATGTGTGGACAGCGACTCGCCTAAGTTTGACATGAAATATAAAATAAATACGGAAGTGTGCCAACATTACGTACACATAGGGTGATAGAATAGGACCAGAACTTCTGTATTATACCAACCAAGTTTCCGTAAAAACTTAGGTTTTGGAAATATGGCTGATTAAAGTAGTCGCTTTGCGATGTGCGGACAGCAATTTTCCTAAGTTTGACATGAAATATAAAATAATTACGGACGTGCCAGCATGACGTACACATAGGATGAAAGAATAGGACCAGAACTTTAGTACTATACCACCCAAGTTACCTTAAAAACTTAGGTTTTGGAAATATGGGTGATTAAATTTGGCGCTATGCGATGTGCGGACAAAGATTTTTCTAAGTTTACATGAAATATATAAATAAATACTGAATTTTGGATACATGACGTACACATAGGGTGATAGAATAGGACCAGAACTATAGTTTTACACCACTCAGGTTACCGTCAAAACTTAGGTTTTGGAAATATGGCTGATGATTAAAGTAGTCGCTTTGCGATGTGCGGACAGCGAATTTTCTAAGTTTGACATGAAATATAAAATAAATACGGAAGTGTGCCAGCATGACGTACACATAGGGTGATAGAATAGGACCAGAACTTCTGTATTATACCACCCAAGTTTCCGTAAAAAACCTAGGTTTTGGAAATATGGCTGATTAAAGTAGTCGATTTGCGATGTGCGGACAGCAATTTGTCTAAATTTGACACGAAATACAAAATAAATACGGAAATGTGCCACCATGACGTACACATAGGGTGATAGAATAGGACCAGAACTATAGTATTATACCGTTACTGAGTTACCGTCAAAACTTACGTTTCGGAAATATAAGTGATTAAAATAGTCGCTTTGGATGTGTGGACAGCGACCCGCCTAAGTTTGACATGAAATATAAAATAAATACGGAAGTGTGCCAACATTACGTACACATAGGGTGATAGAATACGACCAGAACTTCTGTATTATACCAACCAAGTTTCCGTAAAAACTTAGGTTTTGGAAATATGGCTGATTAAAGTAGTCGCTTTGCGATGTGCGGACAGCGATTTGTCTAAATTTTACATGAAATACAAAATAAATACAGAAGTGTGCCAACATTACGTACACATAGGGTGATAGAATAGGACCAGAACTTCTGTATTATACCACCCAACTTATCGTAAAAACATAGGTTTTGGAAATATGGCTGATTAAAGTAGTCGAATTGAGATGTGCGGACAGCGATTTGTCTAAGCTTGACATGAAATATAAAAAAATACGGAGGTGTGCCAACATGACGTACACATAGGATGATAGAATAGGACCAGAACATTAGTACTATACCACCCAAGTTACCTTAAAAACTTAGGTTTTGGAAATATGCCTGATTAAAGTAGTCGCTTTGCGATGTGCGGACAGCGATTTTTCTAAGTTTGACATGAAATATAAAATAAATACGGAAGTGTGCCAGCATGACGTACACATAGGGTGATAGAATAGGACCAGAACTTCTGTATTATACCACCCAAGTTTCCGTAAAAAACCTAGGTTTTGGAAATATGGCTGATTAAAGTAGTCGCTTTGCGATGTGCGGACAGCAATTTGTCTAAATTTGACACGAAATACAAAATAACTACGGAAGTGTGCCAACATGACGTACACATAGGGTGATAGAATAGGACCAGAACTATGGTTTTATACCACTCAGGTTACCGTCAAAACTTAGGTTTTGGAAATATGGCTGATAAAAGTAGTCGCTTTGGATGAGGGGACAGCGACCCGCCTAAGTTTGACATGAAATATAAAAAAATACGTAGGTGTGCCAACATGACGTACACATAGGATGATAGAATAGGACCAGAACATTAGTACTATACCACCCAAGTTACCTTAAAAACTTAGGTTTTGGAAATATGGGTGATTAAATTAGGCGCTATGCGATGTGCGGACAAAGATTTGTCTAAGTTTACATGAAATATAAAAATAAATACTGAATTGTGGATACATGACGTACACATAGGGTGATAGAATAGGACCAGAACTATAGTTTTATACCACTCAGGTTACCGTCAAAACTTAGGTTTTGGAAATATGGCTGATTAAAGTAGTCGCTTTGCGATGTGCGGACAGCGATTTTTCTAAGTTTGACATGAAATATAAAATAAATACGGAAGTGTGCCAGCATGACGTACACATAGGGTGATAGAATAGGACCAGAACTTTAGTACTATACCACCTAAGTTACCTTAAAAACTTAGGTTTTGGAAATATGGATGTTTAAAATAGTTGCTTTGGATGAGGGGACAGCGACCCGCCTAAGTTTGACATGAAATATAAAAAAATACGTAGGTGTGGCAACATGACGTACACATAGGATGATAGAATAGGACCAGAACTTTAGTACTATACCACCCAAGTTACCTTAAAAACTTAGGTTTTGGATATATGGGTGTTTAGAGTATATGTTGGAAGTGTGCTAACATGACGTACACATAGGGTTATAGAATTGGACCAGAACTATAGTATTATACCACTCAAGTTACCGTCAAAACTTACGTTTTGGAAACACAAGTGATTAAAATAGTCGCTTTGGATGAGTGGACAGCGACCCGCCTAAGTTTGACATGAAATATAAAATAAATACGGAAGTGTGCCAACACTACGTACACATGAGTTGATAGAATAGGACCAGAACTTCTGTATTATACCACCCAAGTTACCTTAAAAACTTAGGTTTTGGAATTATGGCTGATTAAAGTAGTCGCTTTGCGATGTGCGGACAGCGATTTTTCTAAGTTTGACAAGAAATATATAATGAATACGGAAGTGTGCCAGCATAACGTACACATAGGATGAAAGAATAGGACCAGAACCTTAGTACTATACCACCCAAGTTACCGTAAAAACTTAGGTTTTGGAAATATGGTTGATTAAAGTAGTCGAATTGAGATGTGCGGACAGCGATTTGTCTAAGTTTGACATGAAATATAAAATAATTACGGAAGTGTGCCAAATTACGTACACATAGGGTGATAGAATAGGACCAGAACTTCTGTAATATACCAACCAAGTTTCCGTAAAAACTTAGGTTTTGGAAATATGGCTGATTAAAGTAGTCGCTTTGCGATGTGCGGACAGCGATTTTCCTAAGTTTGACATGAAATATAAAATAATTACGGACGTGCCAGCATGACGTACACATAGGATGAAAGAATAGGACCAGAACTTTAGTACTATACCACCCAAGTTACCTTAAAAACTTAGATTTTGGAAATATGGGTGATTAAATTAGTCGCTATGTGATGTGCGGACAACGATTTGTCTAAATATGACATGAAATATAAAAATAAATACGGAAGTGTGCCAACATTACGTACACATAGGGTGATAGAATAGGACCAGAACTTCTGTATTATACCACCCAAGTTACCGTATAAACTTAGGTTTTAGAAATATGGCTGATTAAAGTAGTCGCTATACGACGTGCGGACAACGATTTGACATGAAATTTAAAAATAAATACGGAATTGTGGATACATGACGTACACATAGGATAATAGAATAGGACCAGAACTATAGTATTATACCACTCAGGTTACCGCTCAAACTTAGGGTTTGGAAATACGGGTGATTAAAATATTCGCTTTGGATGTGTGGACAGCGATCCGCATAAGTTTGACATGAAATATAAAATAAATACGGAAGTGTGCCAGCAAGACGTACATATAGGATGATAGAATAGGACCAGAACGTCTGTACTATAGCACCCAAGTTACCGTAAAAACTTAGGTTTTGGAAATATGGCTGATTAAAGTAGTCGAATTGAGATGTGCGGACAGCGATTTGTCTAAGCTTGACATGAAATATAAAAAAATACGGAGGTGTGCCAACATGACGTACACATAGGATGATAGAATAGGACCAGAACTTTAGTACTATACCACCCAAGTTACCTTAAAAACTTAGGTTTTGGATATATGGGTGTTTAGAGTATATGTTGGAAGTGTGCTAACATGACGTACACATATGGTGATAGAATTGGACCAGAACTATAGTATTATACCACTTACGTTACCGTCAAAACTTAGGTTTTGGAAATATGGGTGATTAAAATAGTCGCTTTGGATGTGTGGACAGCGATCCGCATATGTTTGACATGAAATATAAAATAAATACGGAAGTGTGCCAACAAGACGTACACATAGGGTGATAGAATAGGACCAGAACGTCTGTATTATACCACCCAAGTTACCGTAAAAACTTAGGTTTTGGAAATATGGCTGATTAAAGTAGTCGCTTTGCGATGTGCGGACAGCAATTTGTCTAAATTTGACACGAAATACAAAATAAATACGGAAGTGTGCCAACATGACGTACACATAGGGTGATAGAATAGGACCAGAACTATAGTATTATACCACTCGAGTTACCGTCAAAACTTACGTTTTGGAAATACTAGTGATTAAAATAGTCGCTTTGGATGTGTGGACAGCGACCCGCCTAAGTTTGACATGAAATATAAAATAAATACGGAAGTGTGCCAACATTACGTACACATAGGGTGATAGAATAGGACCAGAACTTCTGTATTATACCAACCAAGTTTCCGTAAAAACTTAGGTTTTGGAAATATGGCTGATTAAAGTAGTCGCTTTGCGATGTGCGGACAGCAATTTTCCTAAGTTTGACATGAAATATAAAATAATTACGGACGTGCCAGCATGACGTACACATAGGATGAAAGAATAGGACCAGAACTTTAGTACTATACCACCCAAGTTACCTTAAAAACTTAGGTTTTGGAAATATGGGTGATTAAATTTGGCGCTATGCGATGTGCGGACAAAGATTTTTCTAAGTTTACATGAAATATATAAATAAATACTGAATTTTGGATACATGACGTACACATAGGGTGATAGAATAGGACCAGAACTATAGTTTTACACCACTCAGGTTACCGTCAAAACTTAGGTTTTGGAAATATGGCTGATGATTAAAGTAGTCGCTTTGCGATGTGCGGACAGCGAATTTTCTAAGTTTGACATGAAATATAAAATAAATACGGAAGTGTGCCAGCATGACGTACACATAGGGTGATAGAATAGGACCAGAACTTCTGTATTATACCACCCAAGTTTCCGTAAAAAACCTAGGTTTTGGAAATATGGCTGATTAAAGTAGTCGATTTGCGATGTGCGGACAGCAATTTGTCTAAATTTGACACGAAATACAAAATAAATACGGAAATGTGCCACCATGACGTACACATAGGGTGATAGAATAGGACCAGAACTATAGTATTATACCGTTACTGAGTTACCGTCAAAACTTACGTTTCGGAAATATAAGTGATTAAAATAGTCGCTTTGGATGTGTGGACAGCGACCCGCCTAAGTTTGACATGAAATATAAAATAAATACGGAAGTGTGCCAACATTACGTACACATAGGGTGATAGAATACGACCAGAACTTCTGTATTATACCAACCAAGTTTCCGTAAAAACTTAGGTTTTGGAAATATGGCTGATTAAAGTAGTCGCTTTGCGATGTGCGGACAGCGATTTGTCTAAATTTTACATGAAATACAAAATAAATACAGAAGTGTGCCAACATTACGTACACATAGGATGATAGAATAGGACCAGAACTTCTGTATTATACCACCCAACTTATCGTAAAAACATAGGTTTTGGAAATATGGCTGATTAAAGTAGTCGAATTGAGATGTGCGGACAGCGATTTGTCTAAGCTTGACATGAAATATAAAAAAATACGGAGGTGTGCCAACATGACGTACACATAGGATGATAGAATAGGACCAGAACATTAGTACTATACCACCCAAGTTACCTTAAAAACTTAGGTTTTGGAAATATGCCTGATTAAAGTAGTCGCTTTGCGATGTGCGGACAGCGATTTTTCTAAGTTTGACATGAAATATAAAATAAATACGGAAGTGTGCCAGCATGACGTACACATAGGGTGATAGAATAGGACCAGAACTTCTGTATTATACCACCCAAGTTTCCGTAAAAAACCTAGGTTTTGGAAATATGGCTGATTAAAGTAGTCGCTTTGCGATGTGCGGACAGCAATTTGTCTAAATTTGACACGAAATACAAAATAACTACGGAAGTGTGCCAACATGACGTACACATAGGGTGATAGAATAGGACCAGAACTATGGTTTTATACCACTCAGGTTACCGTCAAAACTTAGGTTTTGGAAATATGGCTGATAAAAGTAGTCGCTTTGGATGAGGGGACAGCGACCCGCCTAAGTTTGACATGAAATATAAAAAAATACGTAGGTGTGCCAACATGACGTACACATAGGATGATAGAATAGGACCAGAACATTAGTACTATACCACCCAAGTTACCTTAAAAACTTAGGTTTTGGAAATATGGGTGATTAAATTAGGCGCTATGCGATGTGCGGACAAAGATTTGTCTAAGTTTACATGAAATATAAAAATTAATACTGAATTGTGGATACATGACGTACACATAGGGTGATAGAATAGGACCAGAACTATAGTTTTATACCACTCAGGTTACCGTCAAAACTTAGGTTTTGGAAATATGGCTGATTAAAGTAGTCGCTTTGCGATGTGCGGACAGCGATTTTTCTAAGTTTGACATGAAATATAAAATAAATACGGAAGTGTGCCAGCATGACGTACACATAGGGTGATAGAATAGGACCAGAACTTTAGTACTATACCACCTAAGTTACCTTAAAAACTTAGGTTTTGGAAATATGGATGTTTAAAATAGTTGCTTTGGATGAGGGGACAGCGACCCGCCTAAGTTTGACATGAAATATAAAAAAATACGTAGGTGTGGCAACATGACGTACACATAGGATGATAGAATAGGACCAGAACTTTAGTACTATACCACCCAAGTTACCTTAAAAACTTAGGTTTTGGATATATGGGTGTTTAGAGTATATGTTGGAAGTGTGCTAACATGACGTACACATAGGGTTATAGAATTGGACCAGAACTATAGTATTATACCACTCAAGTTACCGTCAAAACTTACGTTTTGGAAACACAAGTGATTAAAATAGTCGCTTTGGATGAGTGGACAGCGACCCGCCTAAGTTTGACATGAAATATAAAATAAATACGGAAGTGTGCCAACACTACGTACACATGAGTTGATAGAATAGGACCAGAACTTCTGTATTATACCACCCAAGTTACCTTAAAAACTTAGGTTTTGGAATTATGGCTGATTAAAGTAGTCGCTTTGCGATGTGCGGACAGCGATTTGTCTAAGTTCAACATGAAATATGAAAAAATACGGAAGTGTGCAAACATTACTTACACATAGGATGATAGAATAGGACCAGACCTTTACTACTATACCACCCAAGTTACCTTAAAAACTTAGGTTTTGGAAATATGGGTGATTAAATTAGTCGCTATGCGATGTGCGGACAACGATTTGTCAAAGTATGACATGAAATATAAACTTAAATACGGAATTGTGGATACATGACTTTCACATAGGGTGATAAAATAGGACCAGAAATTTAGTATTATACCACCCAAGTTACCTTAAAAACCTAGGTTTTGGAAATATGGGTGATTAAATTAGTCGCTATGCGATGTGCGGACAACGATTTGTCTAAGTTTGACATGAAATATAAAAATAAATACGGAATTGTGGATACATGACCTACACATAGTGTGATAGAATAGGACCAGAACTATAGTATTATACCACTTACGTTACCGTCAAAACTTAGGTTTTGGAAATATGGGTGATTAAAATAGTCGCTTTGGATGTGTGGACAGCGATCCGCATATGTTTGACATGAAATATAAAATGAATACGGAAGTGTGCCAACAAGACGTACACATAGGGTATTAGAATAGGACCAGAACGTCTGTATTATACCACCCAAGTTACCGTAAAAACTTAGGTTTTGGAAATATGGCTGATTAAAGTAGTCGCTTTGCGATGTGCAGACAGCAATTTGTCTAAATTTGACATGAAATACAAAATAAATACGGAAGTGTGCCAACATGACGTACACATAGGGTAATAGAATAGGACCAGAACTATAGTATTATACCACTCGAGTTACCGTCAAAACTTACGTTTTGGAAATACAAGTGATTAAAATAGTCGCTTTGGATGTGTGGACAGCGACCCGCCTAAGTTTGACATGAAATATAAAATAAATACGGAAGTGTGCCAACATTACGTACACATAGGGTGATAGAATAGGACCAGAACTTCTGTAATATACCAACCAAGTTTCCGTAAAAACTTAGGTTTTGGAAATATGGCTGATTAAAGTAGTCGCTTTGCGATGTGCGGACAGCGATTTTTCTAAGTTTGACAAGAAATATATAATGAATACGGAAGTGTGCCAGCATAACGTACACATAGGATGAAAGAATAGGACCAGAACCTTAGTACTATACCACCCAAGTTACCGTAAAAACTTAGGTTTTGGAAATATGGTTGATTAAAGTAGTCGAATTGAGATGTGCGGACAGCGATTTGTCTAAGTTTGACATGAAATATAAAATAATTATGGAAGTGTGCCAAATTACGTACACATAGGGTGATAGAATAGGACCAGAACTTCTGTAATATACCAACCAAGTTTCCGTAAAAACTTAGGTTTTGGAAATATGGCTGATTAAAGTAGTCGCTTTGCGATGTGCAGACAGCGATTTTCCTAAGTTTGACATGAAATATAAAATAATTGCGGACGTGCCAGCATGACGTACACATAGGATGAAAGAATAGGACCAGAACTTTAGTACTATACCACCCAAGTTACCTTAAAAACTTAGATTTTGGAAATATGGGTGATTAAATTAGTCGCTATGTGATGTGCGGACAACGATTTGTCTAAATATGACATGAAATATAAAAATAAATACGGAAGTGTGCCAACATTACGTACACATAGGGTGATAGAATAGGACCAGAACTTCTGTATTATACCACCCAAGTTACCGTATAAACTTAGGTTTTAGAAATATGGCTGATTAAAGTAGTCGCTATACGACGTGCGGACAACGATTTGACATGAAATTTAAAAATAAATACGGAATTGGGGATACATGACGTACACATAGGATAATAGAATAGGACCAGAACTATAGTATTATACCACTCAGGTTACCGCTCAAACTTAGGGTTTGGAAATACGGGTGATTAAAATATTCGCTTTGGATGTGTGGACAGCGATCCGCATAAGTTTGACATGAAATATAAAATAAATACGGAAGTGTGCCAGCAAGACGTACATATAGGATGATAGAATAGGACCAGAACGTCTGTACTATAGCACCCAAGTTACCGTAAAAACTTAGGTTTTGGAAATATGGCTGATTAAAGTAGTCGAATTGAGATGTGCGGACAGCGATTTGTCTAAGCTTGACATGAAATATAAAAAAATACGGAGGTGTGCCAACATGACGTACACATAGGATGATAGAATAGGACCAGAACTTTAGTACTATACCACCCAAGTTACCTTAAAAACTTAGGTTTTGGAAATATGGGTGATTAAATTAGGCGCTATGCGATGTGCGGACAAAGATTTGTCTAAGTTTACATGAAATATAAAAATAAATACTTAATTGTGGATACATGACGTACACATAGGGTGATAGAATAGGACCAGAACTATAGTTTTACACCACTCAGGTTACCGTCAAAACTTAGGTTTTGGAAATATGGCTGATGATTAAAGTAGTCGCTTTGCGATGTGCGGACAGCGAATTTTCTAAGTTTGACATGAAATATAAAATAAATACGGAAGTGTGCCAGCATGACGTACACATAGGGTGATAGAATAGGACCAGAACTTCTGTATTATACCACCCAAGTTTCCGTAAAAAACCTAGGTTTTGGAAATATGGCTGATTAAAGTAGTCGCTTTGCGATGTGCGGACAGCAATTTGTCTAAATTTGACACGAAATACAAAATAAATACGGAAGTGTGCCAACATGACGTACACATAGGGTGATAGAATAGGACCAGAACTATAGTATTATACCGTTACCGAGTTACCGTCAAAACTTACGTTTCGGAAATACAAGTGATTAAAATAGTCGCTTTGGATGTGTGGACAGCGACCCGCCTAAGTTTGACATGAAATATAAAATAAATACGGAAGTGTGCCAACATGACGTACACATAGGGTGATAGAATAGGACCAGAACTATAGTATTATACCGTTACCGAGTTACCGTCAAAACTTACGTTTTGGAAATACAAGTGATTAAAATAGTCGCTTTGGATGTGTGGACAGCGACCGGCCTAAGTTTGACATGAAATATAAAATAAATACGGAAGTGTGCCAACATTACGTACACATAGGGTGATAGAATAGGACCAGAACTTCTGTATTATACCAACCAAGTTTCCGTAAAAACTTAGGTTTTGGAAATATGGCTGATTAAAGTAGTCGCTTTGCGATTTGCGGACAGCGATTTTCCTAAGTTTGTCATGAAATATAAAATAATTACGGACGTGCCAGCATGACGTACACATAGGATGAAAGAAGAGGACCAGAACTTTAGTACTATACCACCCAAGTTACCTTAAAAACTTAGATTTTGGAAATATGGGTGATTAAATTAGTCGCTATGCGATGTGCGGACAACGATTTGTCTAAGTATGACATGAAATATAAAAATAAATACGGAAGTGTGCCAACATTACGTACACATAGGGTGATAGAATAGGACCAGAACTTCTGTATTATACCACCCAAGTTACCGTATAAACTTAGGTTTTAGAAATATGGCTGATTAAAGTAGTCGCTATACGACGTGCGGACAACGATTTGACTAAGTTTGACATGAAATTTAAAAATAAATACGGAATTGTGGATACATGACGTACACATAGGATGATAGAATAGGACCAGAACTATAGTATTATACCACTCAGGTTACCGCTCAAACTTAGGGTTTGGAAATACGGGTGATTAAAATATTCGCTTTGGATGTGTGGACAGCGATCCGCATAAGTTTGACATGAAATATAAAATAAATACGGAAGTGTGCCAGCAAGACGTACACATAGGATGATAGAATAGGACCAGAACTATAGGTTTATACCACTCAGGTTACCGTCAAAACTTAGGTTTTGGAAATATGGCTGATTAAAGTAGTCGCTTTGCGATGTGCGGACAGCGTTTTTTCTAAGTTTGACATGAAATATAAAAAAATACGTAGGTGTGCCAACATGACGTACACATAGGATGATAGAATAGGACCAGAACTTTAGTACTATACCACCCAAGTTACCTTAAAAACTTAGGTTTTGGATATATGGGTGTTTAGAGTATATGTTGGAAGTGTGCTAACATGACGTACACATAGGGTGATAGAATTGGACCAGAACTATAGTATTATACCACTCAAGTTACCGTCAAAACTTACGTTTTGGAAATACAAGTGATTAAAATAGTCGCTTTGGATGAGTGGACAGCGACCCGCCTAAGTTTGACATGAAATATAAAATAAATACGGAAGTGTGCCAGCAAGACGTACACATAGGATGATAGAATAGGACCAGAACTATAGTTTTATACCACTCAGGTTACCGTCAAAACTTAGGTTTTGGAAATATGGCTGATTAAAGTAGTCGCTTTGCGATGTGCGGACAGCGATTTGTCTAAGTTCGACATGAAATATAAAAAAATACGAAAGTGTGCAAACATGACTTACACATAGGATGATAGAATAGGACCAGAACTTTACTACTATACCACCCAAGTTACCTTAAAAACTTAGGTTTTGGAAATATGGGTGATTAAATTAGTCGCTATGCGATGTGCGGACAACGATTTGTCAAAGTATGACATGAAATATAAACATAAATACGGAATTGTGGATACATGACTTTCACATAGGGTGATAAAATAGGACCAGAAATTTAGTATTATACCACCCAAGTTACCTTAAAAACCTAGGTTTTGGAAATATGGGTGATTAAATTAGTCGCTATGCGATGTGCGGACAACGATTTGTCTAAGTTTGACATGAAATATAAAAATAATTACGGAATTGTGGATACATGACCTACACATAGTGTGATAGAATAGGACCAGAACTATAGTATTATACCACTCGAGTTACCGTCAAAACTTACGTTTTGGAAATACAAGTGATTCAAATAGTCGCTTTGGATGTGTGGACAGCGACCCGCCTAAGTTTGACATGAAATATAAAATAAATACGGAAGTGTGCCAACATTACGTACACATAGGGTGATAGAATAGGACCAGAACGTCTGTATTATACCACCCAAGTTACCGTAAAAACTTAGGTTTTGGAAATATGGCTGATTAAAGTAGACGCTTTGCGATGTGTGGACAGCAATTTGTCTAAATTTGACATGAAATACAAAATAAATACGGAAGTGTGCCAACATGACGTACACATAGGGTGATAGAATAGGACCAGAACTATAGTATTATACCACTCGAGTTACCGTCAAAACTTACGTTTTGGAAATACAAGTGATTCAAATAGTCGCTTTGGATGTGTGGACAGCGACCCGCCTAAGTTTGACATGAAATATAAAATAAATACGGAAGTGTGCCAACATTACGTACACATAGGGTGATAGAATAGGACCAGAACGTCTGTATTATACCACCCAAGTTACCGTAAAAACTTAGGTTTTGGAAATATGGCTGATTAAAGTAGACGCTTTGTGATGTGCGGACAGCGATTTTTCTAAGTTTGACATGAAATATAAAATAATTACGGACGTGCCAGCATGACGTACACATAGGATGAAAGAATAGGACCAGAACTTTAGTACTATACCACCCAAGTTACCTTAAAAACTTAGATTTTGGAAATATAAGTGATTTATTAGTCGCTATGTGATGTGCGGACAACGATTTGTCTAAGTATGACATGAAATATAAAAATAAATACGGAAGTGTGCCAACATTACGTACACATAGGGTGATAGAATAGGACCAGAACTTCTGTATTATACCACCCAAGTTACCGTATAAACTTAGGTTTTAGAAATATGGCTGATTAAAGTAGTCGCTATACGACGTGCGGACAACGATTTGACTAAGTTTGAAATGAAATTTAAAAATAAATACGGAATTGTGGATACATGACGCACACATAGGATGATAGAATAGGACCAGAACTATAGTATTATACCACTCAGGTTACCGCTCAAACTTAGGGTTTGGAAATACGGGTGACTAAAATATTCGCTTTGGATGTGTGGACAGCGATCCGCATAAGTTTGACATGAAAAATAAAATAAATACGGAAGTGTGCCAGCAAGACGTACACATAGGATGATAGAATAGGACCAGAACGTCTGTATTATACCACCCAAGTTACCGTAAAAACTTAGGTTTTGGAAATATGGCTGATTAAAGTAGTCGCTTTGCGATGTGCGGACAGCGATTTGTCTAAATTTTACATGAAATACAAAATAAATACAGAAGTGTGCTAACATTACGTACACATAGGGTGATAGAATAGGACCAGAACTTCTGTATTATACCACCCAACTTATCGTAAAAACCTAGGTTTTGGAAATATGGCTGATTAAAGTAGTCGAATTGAGATGTGCGGACAGCGATTTGTCTAAGCTTGACATGAAATATAAAATAAATACGGAAGTGTTCCAGATGACGTACACATAGGGTGATAGAATAGGACCAGAACTTCTGTATTATACCACCCAAGTTTCCGTAAAAAACCTAGGTTTTGGAAATATGGCTGATTAAAGTAGTCGCTTTGCGATGTGCGGACAGCGATTTTTCTAAGTTTGACATGAAATATAAAAAAATACGTAGGTGTGCCAACATGACGTACACATAGGATGATAGAATAGGACCAGAACTTTAGTACTATACCACCCAAGTTACCTTAAAAACTTAGGTTTTGGATATATGGGTGTTTAGAGTATATGTTGGAAGTGTGCTAACATGACGTACACATAGGGTGATAGAATTGCACCAGAACTATAGTATTATACCACTCAAGTTACCGTCAAAACTTACGTTTTGGAAATACAAGTGATTAAAATAGTCGCTTTGGATGAGTGGACAGCGACCCGCCTAAGTTTGACATGAAATATAAAATAAATACGGAAGTGTGCCAACACTACGTACACATAGGGTGATAGAATAGGACCAGAACTTCTGTATTATACCAACCAAGTTTCCCTAAAAACTTAGGTTTTGGAAATATGGCTGATTAAAGTAGTCGCTTTGCGATGTGCGGACAGCGATTTTCCTAAGTTTGACATGAAATATAAAATAATTACGGACGTGCCAGCATGACGTACACATAGGATGAAAGAATAGGACCAGAACTTAAGTACTATACCACCCAAGTTACCTTAAAAACTTAGATTTTGGAAATATAAGTGATTAAATTAGTCGCTATGCGATGTGCGGACAACGATTTGTCTAAGTATGACATGAAATATAAAAATAAATACGGAATTGTGGATACATGACGTTCACATAGGGTGATAAAATAGGACCAGAAATTTAGTATTATATCACCCAAGTTACCTTAAAAACGTACGTTTTGGAAATATGGCTGATTAAAGTAGTCGCTTTGCGATGTGCGGACAGCGATTTGTCTAAGTTTGACATGAAATATAAAAAAATACGGAAGTGTGCCAACATGACGTACACATAGGGTGATAGAATAGGACCAGAACGTCTGTATTATACCACCCAAGTTACCTTAAAAACTTAGGTTTTGGAAATATGGCTGATTAAAGTAGTCGCTATACGACGTGCGGAAAACGATTTGACTAAGTTTGACATGAAATTTAAAAATAAATACGGAATTGTGGATACATGACGTACATATAGGATGATAGATTAGGACCAGAACTATAGTATTATACCACTCAGGTTACCGCTCAAACTTAGGGTTTGGAAATACAGGTGATTAAAATATTCCCTTTGGATGTGTGGACAGCGATCCGCATAAGTTTGACATGAAATATAAAATAAATACGGAAGTGTGCCAGCAAGACGTACACATAGGATGATAGAATAGGACCAGAACGTCTGTATTATACCACCCAAGTTACCGTAAAAACTTAGGTTTTGGAAATATGGCTGATTAAAGTAGTCGCTTTGCGATGTGCGGACAGCGATTTGTCTAAATTTTACATGAAATACAAAATAAATACAGAAGTGTGCTAACATTACGTACACATAGGGTGATAGAATAGGACCAGAACTTCTGTATTATACCACCAACTTATCGTAAAAACATAGGTTTTGGAAATATGGCTGATTAAAGTAGTCGCTTTGCGATGTGCGGACAGCGATTTTTCTAAGTTTGACATGAAATATAAAAAAATACGTAGGTGTGCCAACATGACGTACACATAGGATGATAGAATAGGACCAGAACTTTAGTACTATACCGACCAAGTTACCTTAAAAACTTAGGTTTTAAATATATGGGTGTTTAGAGTATATGTTGGAAGTGTGCTAACATGACGTACACATAGGGTGATAGAATTGGACCAGAACTATAGTATCATACCACTCAAGTTACCGTCAAAACTTACGTTTTGGAAATACAAGTGATTAAAATAGTCGCTTTGGATGAGTGGACAGCGACCCGCCTAAGTTTGACATGAAATATAAAATAAATACGGAAGTGTGCCAACATTACGTACACATAGGGTGATAGAATAGGACCAGAACTTCTGTATTATACCAAGCAAGTTTCCGTAAAAACTTAGGTTTTTGGAAATATGGCTGATTAAAGTAGTCGCTTTGCGATGTGCGGACAGCGATTTTCCTAAGTTTGACATGAATTATAAAATAATTACGGACGTGCCAGTATGACGTACACATAGGATGAAAGAATAGGACCAGAACTTTACTACTATACCACCCAAGTTACCTTAAAAACTTAGATTTTGGAAATATGGGTGATTGAATTAATCGCTATGCGATGTGCGGACAACGATTTGTCTAAGTATGACATGAAATATAAAAATAAATACGGAAGTGTGCCAACATTACGTACACATAGGGTGATAGAATAGGACCAGAACTTCTGTATTATACCACCCAAGTTACCGTATAAACTTAGGTTTTAGAAATATGGCTGATTAAAGTAGTCGCTATACGACGTGCGGACAACGATTTGACTAAGTTTGACATGAAATTTAAAAATAAATACGGAATTGTGGATACATGACGTACACATAGGATGATAGAATAGGACCAGAACTATAGTATTATACCACTCAGGTTACCGCTCAAACTTAGGGTTTGGAAATACGGGTGATTAAAATATTCGCTTTGGATGTGTGGACAGCGATCCGCATAAGTTTGACATGAAATATAAAATAAATACGGAAGTGTGCCAGCAAGACGTACACATAGGATGATAGAATAGGACCAGAACTTTAGTACTATACCACCCAAGTTACCTTAAAAACTTAGGTTTTGGAAATATGGGTGATTAAATTAGGCGCTATGCGATGTGCGGACAAAGATTTGTCTAAGTTTACATGAAATATAAAAATAAATACTGAATTGTGGATACATGACGTACACATTGGGTGATAGAATAGGACCAGAACTATAGTTTTATACCACTCAGGTTACCGTCAAAACTTAGGTTTTGGAAATATGGCTGATTAAAGTAGTCGCTTTGCGATGTGCGGACAGCGATTTTTCTAAGTTTGACATGAAATATAAAAGAAATACGGAAGTGTGCCAGCATGACGTACACATAGGGTGATAAATTAGGACCAGAACTTCTGTATTATACCACCCAAGTTTCCGTAAAAAACCTAGGTTTTGGAAATATGGCTGATTAAAGTAGTCGCTTTGCGATGTGCGGACAGCGATTTTTCTAAGTTTGACATGAAATATAAAAAAATACGTAGGTGTGCCAACATGACGTACATATTAGGATGATAGAATAGGACCAGAACTTTAGTACTATACCACCCAAGTTACCTAAAAAACTTAGGTTTTGGATATATGGGTGTTTAGAGTATATGTTGGAAGTGTGCTAACATGACGTACACATAGGGTGATAAATTAGGACCAGAACTTCTGTATTATACCACCCAAGTTTCCGTAAAAAACCTAGGTTTTGGAAATATGGCTGATTAAAGTAGTCGCTTTGCGATGTGCGGACAGCGATTTTTCTAAGTTTGACATGAAATATAAAAAAATACGGAGGTGTGCCAACATGACGTACACATAGGATGATAGAATAGGACCAGAACTTTAGTACTATACCACCCAAGTTACCTTAAAAACTTAGGTTTTGGAAATATGGGTGATTAAATTAGGCGCTATGCGATGTGCGGACAAAGATTTGTCTAAGTTTACATGAAATATAAAAATAAATACTGAATTGTGGATACATGACGTACACATTGGGTGACAGAATAGGACCAGAACTATAGTTTTATACCACTCAGGTTACCGTCAAAACTTAGGTTTTGGAAATATGGCTGATTAAAGTAGTCGCTTTGCGATGTGCGGACAGCGATTTTTCTAAGTTTGACATGAAATATAAAATAAATACGGAAGTGTGCCAGCATGAGGTACACATAGGGTGATAAATTAGGACCAGAACTTCTGTATTATACCACCCAAGTTTCCGTAAAAAACCTAGGTTTTGGAAATATGGCTGATTAAAGTAGTCGCTTTGCGATGTGCAAACAGCGATTTTTCTAAGTTTGACATGAAATATAAAAAAATACGTAGGTGTGCCAACATGACGTACATATAGGATGATAGAATAGGACCAGAACTTTAGTACTATACCACCCAAGTTACCTAAAAAACTTAGGTTTTGGATATATAGGTGTTTAGAGTATATGTTGGAAGTGTGCTAACATGACGTACACATAGGGTGATAGAATTGGACCAGAACTATAGTATTATACCACTCAAGTTACCGTCAAAACTTACGTTTTGGAAATACAAGTGGTTAAAATAGTCGCTTTGGATGAGTGGACAGCGACCCGCCTAAGTTTGACATGAAATATAAAATAAATACGGAAGTGTGCCAACACTACGTACACATAAGTTGATAGAATAGGACCAGAACTCCTGTATTATACCACCCAGGTTACCTTAAAAACTTAGGTTTTGGAAATATGGCTGATTAAAGTAGTCGCTTTGCGATGTGCGGACAGCGATTTGTCTAATTTCGACGTGAAATATAAAAAAATACGGAAGTGTGCAAACATGACTTACACAGAGGATGATAGAATAGGACCAGAACTTTAGTATTATACCACCCAAGTTACCTTAAAAACCTAGGTTTTGGAAATATGGGTGATTAAATTAGTCGCTATGCGATGTGCGGACAACGATTTGTCAAAGTATGACATGAAATATAAACATAAATACGGAATTGTGGATACATGACTTTCACATAGGGTGATAAAATAGGACCAGAAATTTAGTATTATACCACCCAAGTTACCTTAAAAACCTAGGTTTTGGAAATATGGGTGATTAAATTAGTCGCTATGCGATGTGCGGACAACGATTTGTCTAAGTTTGACATGAAATATAAAAATAAATACGGAATTGTGGATACATGACCTACACATAGTGTGATAGAATAGGACCAGAACTATAGTATTATACCACTTACGTTACCGTCAAAACTTAGGTTTTGGAAATATGGGTGATTAAAATAGTCGCTTTGGATGTGTGGACAGCGATCCGCATATGTTTGACATGAAATATAAAATAAATACGGAAGTGTGCCAACAAGACGTACACATAGGGTGATAGAATAGGACCAGAACGTCTGTATTATACCACCCAAGTTACCGTAAAAACTTAGGTTTTGGAAATATGGCTGATTAAAGTAGACGCTTTGCGATGTGCGGACAGCAATTTGTCTAAATTTGACATGAAATACAAAATAAATACGGAAGTGTGCCAACATGACGTACACATAGGGTGATAGAATAGGACCAGAACTATAGTATAATACCGTTACCGAGTTACCGTCAAAACTTACGTTTTGGAAATACAAGTGATTAAAATAGTCGCTTTGGATGTGTGGACAGCGACCCGCCTAAGTTTGACATGAAATATAAAATAAATACGGAAGTGTGCCAACATTACGTACACATAGGGTGATAGAATAGGACCAGAACTTCTGTATTATACCAACCAAGTTTCCGTAAAAACTTAGGTTTCGGAAATATGGCTGATTAAAGTAGTCGCTTTGCGATGTGCGGACAGCGATTTTCCTAAGTTTGACATGAATTATAAAATAATTACGGACGTGCCAGCATGACGTACACATAGGATGAAAGAATAGGACCAGAACTTTACTACTATACCACCCAAGTTACCTTAAAAACTTAGATTTTGGAAATATGGGTGATTAAATTAGTCGCTATGCGATGTGCGGACAACGATTTGTCTAAGTATGACATGAAATATAAAAATAAATACGGAAGTGTGCCAACATTACGTACACATAGGGTGATAGAATAGGACCAGAACTTCTGTATTATACCACCCAAGTTACCGTATAAACTTAGGTTTTAGAAATATGGCTGATTAAAGTAGTCGCTATACGACGTGCGGACAACGATTTGACTAAGTTTGACATGAAATTTAAAAATAAATACGGAATTGTGGATACATGACGTACACATAGGATGATAGAATAGGACCAGAACTATAGTATTATACCACTCAGGTTACCGCTCAAACTTAGGGTTTGGAAATACGGGTGATTAAAATATTCGCTTTGGATGTGTGGACAGCGATCCGCATAAGTTTGACATGAAATATAAAATAAATACGGAAGTGTGCCAGCAAGACGTACACATAGGATGATAGAATAGGACCAGAACTATAGTTTTATACCACTCAGGTTACCGTCAAAACTTAGGTTTTGGAAATATGGCTGATTAAAGTAGTCGCTTTGCGATGTGCGGACAGCGTTTTTTCTAAGTTTGACATGAAATATAAAAAAATACGTAGGTGTGCCAACATGACGTACACATAGGATGATAGAATAGGACCAGAACTTTAGTACTATACCACCCAAGTTACCTTAAAAACTTAGGTTTTGGATATATGGGTGTTTAGAGTATATGTTGGAAGTGTGCTAACATGACGTACACATAGGGTGATAGAATTGGACTAGAACTATAGTATTATACCACTCAAGTTACCGACAAAACTTACGTTTTGGAAATACAAGTGATTAAAATAGTCGCTTTGGATGAGTGGACAGCGACCCGCCTAAGTTTGACATGAAATATAAAATAAATACGGAAGTGTGCCAACACTACGTACACATAAGTTGATAGAATAGGACCAGAACTTCTGTATTATACCACCCAAGTTACCTTAAAAACTTAGGTTTTGGAAATATGGCTGATTAAAGTAGTCGCTTTGCGATGTGCGGACAACGATTTGTCAAAGTATGACATGAAATATAAACATAAATACGGAATTGTGGATACATGACTTTCACATAGGGTGATAAAATAGGACCAGAAATTTAGTATTATACCACCCAAGTTACCTTAAAAACCTAGGTTTTGGAAATATGGGTGATTAAATTAGTCGCTATGCGATGTGCGGACAACGATTTGTCTAAGTTTGACATGAAATATAAAAATAATTACGGAATTGTGGATACATGACCTACACATAGTGTGATAGAATAGGACCAGAACTATAGTATTATACCACTTACGTTACCGTCAAAACTTAGGTTTTGGAAATATGGGTGATTAAAATAGTCGCTTTGGATGTGTGGACAGCGATCCGCATATGTTTGACATGAAATATAAAATAAATACGGAAGTGTGCCAACAAGACGTACACATAGGGTGATAGAATAGGACCAGAACGTCTGTATTATACCACCCAAGTTACCGTAAAAACTTAGGTTTTGGAAATATGGCTGATTAAAGTAGTCGCTTTGCGATGTGTGGACAGCAATTTGTCTAAATTTGACATGAAATACAAAATAAATACGGAAGTGTGCCAACATGACGTACACATAGGGTGATAGAATAAGACCAGAACTTCTGTAATATACCAACCAAGTTTCCGTAAAAACTTAGGTTTTGGAAATATGGCTGATTAAAGTAGTCGCTTTGCGATGTGCGGACAGCGATTTGTCTAAGTTTGACATGAAATATAAAATAATACGGAAGTGTGCCAACATGACGTACACATAGGATGATAGAATAGGACCAGAACATTACTACTATATCACCCAAGTTACCTTAAAAACTTAGGTTTTGGAAATATGGGTGTTTAGTGTATATGTTGGAAGTGTGCTAACATGACGTACACATAGGGTGATAGAATAGGACCAGAACTATAGTATTATACCACTCAAGTTACCGTCAAAACTTACGTTTTGGAAATACAAGTGATTAAAATAGTCGCTTTGGATGAGGCGACAGCGACCCGCCTAAGTTTGACATGAAATATAAAATAAATACGGAAGTGTGCCAACACTACGTACACATAGGGTGATAGAATGGGACCAGAACTTCTGTATTATACGACCCAAGTTACCTTAAAAACGTACGTTTTGGAAATATGGCTGATTAAAGTAGTCGCTTTGCGATGTGCGGACAGCGATTTGTCTAAGTTTGACATGAAATATAAAATAATACGGAAGTGTGCCAACATGACGTACACATAGGATGATAGAATAGGACCAGAACATTACTACTATATCACCCAAGTTACCTTAAAAACTTAGGTTTTGGAAATATGGGTGATTAAATTATTCGCTATGCGATACGCGGACAACGATTTGTCAAAGTATGACATGAAATATAAAAATAAATACGGAATTGTGGATACATGACGTTCACATAGGGTGATAAAATAGGACCAGAAATTTAGTATTATACCACCCAAGTTACCTTAAAAACCTAGGTTTTGGAAATATGGGTGATTAAATTAGTCGCTATGCGATGTGCGGACAACGGTTTGTCTAAGTTTGACATGAAATATAAAAAAATACGGAAGTGTGCCAACATGACGTACACATAGGTTGATAGAATAGGACCAAAACTATAGTATTATACCACTCAGTTTACCGCTCAAACTTAGGGTTTGGAAATACGGTTGATTAAAATATTCGCTTTGGATGTGTGGACAGCGATCCGCATAAGTTTGAAAAATAAAATAAATACGGAAGTGTACCAGCAAGACGTACACATAGGGTGATAGAATAGGACCAGAACGTCTGTATTATACCACCCAAGTTACCGTAAAAACTTAGGTTTTGGAAATATGGCTGATTAAAGTAGACGCTTTGTGATGTGCGGACAGCGATTTTTCTAAGTTTGACATGAAATATAAAAAAATACGTAGGTGTGCCAACATGACGTACACATAGGATGATAGAATAGGACCAGAACTTTAGTACTATACCACCCAAGTTACCTTAAAAACTTTGGTTTTTGATATATGGGTGTTTAGAGTATATTTTGGAAGTGTGCTAACATGACGTACACATAGGGTGATAGAATTGGACCAGAACTATAGTATTATACCACTCAAGTTACCGTCAAAACTTACGTTTTGGAAATACAAGTGATTAAAATAGTCGCTTTGGATGAGTGGACAGCGACCCGCCTAAGTTTGACATGAAATATAAAATAAATACGGAAGTGTGCCAACACTACGTACACATTGGGTGATAGAATAGGACCAGAACTTCTCTATTATACCACCCAAGTTACCTTAAAAACTTAGGTTTTGGAAATATGGCTGATTAAAGTAGTCGCTTTGCGATGTGCGGACAGCGATTTTCCTAAGTTTGACATGAAATATAAAATAATTACGGACGTGCCAGCATGACGTACACATAGGATGAAAGAATAGGACCAGAACTTTAGTACTATACCACCCAAGTTACCTTAAAAACTTAGATTTTGGAAATATAAGTGTATAAATTAGTCGCTATGTGATGTGCGGACAACGATTTGTCTAAGTATGACATGAAATATAAAAATAAATACGGAAGTGTGCCAACATTACGTACACATAGGGTGATAGAATAGGACCAGAACTTCTGTATTATACCACCCAAGTTACCGTATAAACTTAGGTTTTAGAAATATGGCTGATTAAAGTAGTCGCTATACGACGTGCGGACAACGATTTGACTAAGTTTGAAATGAAATTTAAAAATAAATACGGAATTGTGGATACATGACGCACACATAGGATGATAGAATAGGACCAGAACTATAGTATTATACCACTCAGGTTACCGCTCAAACTTAGGGTTTGGAAATACGGGTGACTAAAATATTCGCTTTGGATGTGTGGACAGCGATCCGCATAAGTTTGACATGAAAAATAAAATAAATACGGAAGTGTGCCAGCAAGACGTACACATAGGATGATAGAATAGGACCAGAACGTCTGTATTATACCACCCAAGTTACCGTAAAAACTTAGGTTTTGGAAATATGGCTGATTAAAGTAGTCGCTTTGCGATGTGCGGACAGCGATTTGTCTAAATTTTACATGAAATACAAAATAAATACAGAAGTGTGCTAACATTACGTACACATTGGGTGATAGAATAGGACCAGAACTTCTGTATTATACCACCCAACTTATCGTAAAAACCTAGGTTTTGGAAATATGGCTGATTAAAGTAGTCGAATTGAGATGTGCGGACAGCGATTTGTCTAAGCTTGACATGAAATATAAAATAAATACGGAAGTGTTCCAGCATGACGTACACATAGGGTGATAGAATAGGACCAGAACTTCTGTATTATACCACCCAAGTTTCCGTAAAAAACCTAGGTTTTGGAAATATGGCTGATTAAAGTAGTCGCTTTGCGATGTGCGGACAGCGATTTTTCTAAGTTTGACATGAAATATAAAAAAATACGTAGGTGTGCCAACATGACGTACACATAGGATGATAGAATGGGACCAGAACTTTAGTACTATACCACCCAAGTTACCTTAAAAACTTAGGTTTTGGATATATGGGTGTTTAGAGTATATGTTGGAAGTGTGCTAACATGACGTACACATAGGGTGATAGAATTGCACCAGAACTATAGTATTATACCACTCAAGTTACCGTCAAAACTTACGTTTTGGAAATACAAGTGATTAAAATAGTCGCTTTGGATGAGTGGACAGCGACCCGCCTAAGTTTGACATGAAATATAAAATAAATACGGAAGTGTGCCAACACTACGTACACATTGGGTGATAGAATAGGACCAGAACTTCTGTATTATACCAACCAAGTTTCCCTAAAAACTTAGGTTTTGGAAATATGGCTGATTAAAGTAGTCGCTTTGCGATGTGCGGACAGCGATTTTCCTAAGTTTGACATGAAATATAAAATAATTACGGACGTGCCAGCATGACGTACACATAGGATGAAAGAATAGGACCAGAACTTTAGTACTATACCACCCAAGTTACCTTAAAAACTTAGATTTTGGAAATATAAGTGATTAAATTAGTCGCTTTGCGATGTGCTGACAACGATTTGTCTAAGTATGACATGAAATATAAAAATAAATACGGATGTTAGCCAACATAACGTACACATAGGGTGATAGAATAGGACCAGAACTTCTGTATTATACCACCCAAGTTACCGTATAAACTTAGGTTTTAGAAATATGGCTGATTAAAGTAGTCGCTTTGCGATGTGCGGACAGCGATTTGTCTAATTTCGACGTGAAATATAAAAAAATACGGAAGTGTGCAAACATGACTTACACAGAGGATGATAGAATAGGACCAGAACTTTACTACTATACCACCCATTTAACTTAAAAACTTAGGTTTTGGAAATATGGGTGATTAAATTAGTCGCTATGCGATGTGCGGACAACGATTTGTCAAAGTATGACATGAAATATAAACATAAATACGGAATTGTGGATACATGACTTTCACATAGGGTGATAAAATAGGACCAGAAATTTAGTATTATACCACCCAAGTTACCTTAAAAACCTAGGTTTTGGAAATATGGGTGATTAAATTAGTCGCTATGCGATGTGCGGACAACGATTTGTCTAAGTTTGACATGAAATATAAAAATAAATACGGAATTGTGGATACATGACCTACACATAGTGTGATAGAATAGGACCAGAACTATAGTATTATACCACTTACGTTACCGTCAAAACTTAGGTTTTGGAAATATGGGTGATTAAAATAGTCGCTTTGGATGTGTGGACAGCGATCCGCATATGTTTGACATGAAATATAAAATAAATACGGAAGTGTGCCAACAAGACGTACACATAGGGTGATAGAATAGGACCAGAACGTCTGTATTATACCACCCAAGTTACCGTAAAAACTTAGGTTTTGGAAATATGGCTGATTAAAGTAGACGCTTTGCGATGTGCGGACAGCAATTTGTCTAAATTTGACATGAAATACAAAATAAATACGGAAGTGTGCCAACATGACGTACACATAGGGTGATAGAATAGGACCAGAACTATAGTATAATACCGTTACCGAGTTACCGTCAAAACTTACGTTTTGGAAATACAAGTGATTAAAATAGTCGCTTTGGATGTGTGGACAGCGACCCGCCTAAGTTTGACATGAAATATAAAATAAATACGGAAGTGTGCCAACATTACGTACACATAGGGTGATAGAATAGGACCAGAACTTCTGTATTATACCAACCAAGTTTCCGTAAAAACTTAGGTTTCGGAAATATGGCTGATTAAAGTAGTCGCTTTGCGATGTGCGGACAGCGATTTTCCTAAGTTTGACATGAATTATAAAATAATTACGGACGTGCCAGCATGACGTACACATAGGATGAAAGAATAGGACCAGAACTTTACTACTATACCACCCAAGTTACCTTAAAAACTTAGATTTTGGAAATATGGGTGATTAAATTAGTCGCTATGCGATGTGCGGACAACGATTTGTCTAAGTATGACATGAAATATAAAAATAAATACGGAAGTGTGCCAACATTACGTACACATAGGGTGATAGAATAGGACCAGAACTTCTGTATTATACCACCCAAGTTACCGTATAAACTTAGGTTTTAGAAATATGGCTGATTAAAGTAGTCGCTATACGACGTGCGGACAACGATTTGACTAAGTTTGACATGAAATTTAAAAATAAATACGGAATTGTGGATACATGACGTACACATAGGATGATAGAATAGGACCAGAACTATAGTATTATACCACTCAGGTTACCGCTCAAACTTAGGGTTTGGAAATACGGGTGATTAAAATATTCGCTTTGGATGTGTGGACAGCGATCCGCATAAGTTTGACATGAAATATAAAATAAATACGGAAGTGTGCCAGCAAGACGTACACATAGGATGATAGAATAGGACCAGAACTATAGTTTTATACCACTCAGGTTACCGTCAAAACTTAGGTTTTGGAAATATGGCTGATTAAAGTAGTCGCTTTGCGATGTGCGGACAGCGTTTTTTCTAAGTTTGACATGAAATATAAAAAAATACGTAGGTGTGCCAACATGACGTACACATAGGATGATAGAATAGGACCAGAACTTTAGTACTATACCACCCAAGTTACCTTAAAAACTTAGGTTTTGGATATATGGGTGTTTAGAGTATATGTTGGAAGTGTGCTAACATGACGTACACATAGGGTGATAGAATTGGACTAGAACTATAGTATTATACCACTCAAGTTACCGACAAAACTTACGTTTTGGAAATACAAGTGATTAAAATAGTCGCTTTGGATGAGTGGACAGCGACCCGCCTAAGTTTGACATGAAATATAAAATAAATACGGAAGTGTGCCAACACTACGTACACATAAGTTGATAGAATAGGACCAGAACTTCTGTATTATACCACCCAAGTTACCTTAAAAACTTAGGTTTTGGAAATATGGCTGATTAAAGTAGTCGCTTTGCGATGTGCGGACAACGATTTGTCAAAGTATGACATGAAATATAAACATAAATACGGAATTGTGGATACATGACTTTCACATAGGGTGATAAAATAGGACCAGAAATTTAGTATTATACCACCCAAGTTACCTTAAAAACCTAGGTTTTGGAAATATGGGTGATTAAATTAGTCGCTATGCGATGTGCGGACAACGATTTGTCTAAGTTTGACATGAAATATAAAAATAATTACGGAATTGTGGATACATGACCTACACATAGTGTGATAGAATAGGACCAGAACTATAGTATTATACCACTTACGTTACCGTCAAAACTTAGGTTTTGGAAATATGGGTGATTAAAATAGTCGCTTTGGATGTGTGGACAGCGATCCGCATATGTTTGACATGAAATATAAAATAAATACGGAAGTGTGCCAACAAGACGTACACATAGGGTGATAGAATAGGACCAGAACGTCTGTATTATACCACCCAAGTTACCGTAAAAACTTAGGTTTTGGAAATATGGCTGATTAAAGTAGTCGCTTTGCGATGTGTGGACAGCAATTTGTCTAAATTTGACATGAAATACAAAATAAATACGGAAGTGTGCCAACATGACGTACACATAGGGTGATAGAATAAGACCAGAACTTCTGTAATATACCAACCAAGTTTCCGTAAAAACTTAGGTTTTGGAAATATGGCTGATTAAAGTAGTCGCTTTGCGATGTGCGGACAGCGATTTGTCTAAGTTTGACATGAAATATAAAATAATACGGAAGTGTGCCAACATGACGTACACATAGGATGATAGAATAGGACCAGAACATTACTACTATATCACCCAAGTTACCTTAAAAACTTAGGTTTTGGAAATATGGGTGTTTAGTGTATATGTTGGAAGTGTGCTAACATGACGTACACATAGGGTGATAGAATAGGACCAGAACTATAGTATTATACCACTCAAGTTACCGTCAAAACTTACGTTTTGGAAATACAAGTGATTAAAATAGTCGCTTTGGATGAGGCGACAGCGACCCGCCTAAGTTTGACATGAAATATAAAATAAATACGGAAGTGTGCCAACACTACGTACACATAGGGTGATAGAATGGGACCAGAACTTCTGTATTATACGACCCAAGTTACCTTAAAAACGTACGTTTTGGAAATATGGCTGATTAAAGTAGTCGCTTTGCGATGTGCGGACAGCGATTTGTCTAAGTTTGACATGAAATATAAAATAATACGGAAGTGTGCCAACATGACGTACACATAGGATGATAGAATAGGACCAGAACTTTAGTACTATACCACCCAAGTTACCTTAAAAACTTTGGTTTTTGATATATGGGTGTTTAGAGTATATTTTGGAAGTGTGCTAACATGACGTACACATAGGGTGATAGAATTGGACCAGAACTATAGTATTATACCACTCAAGTTACCGTCAAAACTTACGTTTTGGAAATACAAGTGATTAAAATAGTCGCTTTGGATGAGTGGACAGCGACCCGCCTAAGTTTGACATGAAATATAAAATAAATACGGAAGTGTGCCAACACTACGTACACATTGGGTGATAGAATAGGACCAGAACTTCTCTATTATACCACCCAAGTTACCTTAAAAACTTAGGTTTTGGAAATATGGCTGATTAAAGTAGTCGCTTTGCGATGTGCGGACAGCGATTTTCCTAAGTTTGACATGAAATATAAAATAATTACGGACGTGCCAGCATGACGTACACATAGGATGAAAGAATAGGACCAGAACTTTAGTACTATACCACCCAAGTTACCTTAAAAACTTAGATTTTGGAAATATAAGTGTATAAATTAGTCGCTATGTGATGTGCGGACAACGATTTGTCTAAGTATGACATGAAATATAAAAATAAATACGGAAGTGTGCCAACATTACGTACACATAGGGTGATAGAATAGGACCAGAACTTCTGTATTATACCACCCAAGTTACCGTATAAACTTAGGTTTTAGAAATATGGCTGATTAAAGTAGTCGCTATACGACGTGCGGACAACGATTTGACTAAGTTTGAAATGAAATTTAAAAATAAATACGGAATTGTGGATACATGACGCACACATAGGATGATAGAATAGGACCAGAACTATAGTATTATACCACTCAGGTTACCGCTCAAACTTAGGGTTTGGAAATACGGGTGACTAAAATATTCGCTTTGGATGTGTGGACAGCGATCCGCATAAGTTTGACATGAAAAATAAAATAAATACGGAAGTGTGCCAGCAAGACGTACACATAGGATGATAGAATAGGACCAGAACGTCTGTATTATACCACCCAAGTTACCGTAAAAACTTAGGTTTTGGAAATATGGCTGATTAAAGTAGTCGCTTTGCGATGTGCGGACAGCGATTTGTCTAAATTTTACATGAAATACAAAATAAATACAGAAGTGTGCTAACATTACGTACACATTGGGTGATAGAATAGGACCAGAACTTCTGTATTATACCACCCAACTTATCGTAAAAACCTAGGTTTTGGAAATATGGCTGATTAAAGTAGTCGAATTGAGATGTGCGGACAGCGATTTGTCTAAGCTTGACATGAAATATAAAATAAATACGGAAGTGTTCCAGCATGACGTACACATAGGGTGATAGAATAGGACCAGAACTTCTGTATTATACCACCCAAGTTTCCGTAAAAAACCTAGGTTTTGGAAATATGGCTGATTAAAGTAGTCGCTTTGCGATGTGCGGACAGCGATTTTTCTAAGTTTGACATGAAATATAAAAAAATACGTAGGTGTGCCAACATGACGTACACATAGGATGATAGAATGGGACCAGAACTTTAGTACTATACCACCCAAGTTACCTTAAAAACTTAGGTTTTGGATATATGGGTGTTTAGAGTATATGTTGGAAGTGTGCTAACATGACGTACACATAGGGTGATAGAATTGCACCAGAATTATAGTATTATACCACTCAAGTTACCGTCAAAACTTACGTTTTGGAAATACAAGTGATTAAAATAGTCGCTTTGGATGAGTGGACAGCGACCCGCCTAAGTTTGACATGAAATATAAAATAAATACGGAAGTGTGCCAACACTACGTACACATTGGGTGATAGAATAGGACCAGAACTTCTGTATTATACCAACCAAGTTTCCCTAAAAACTTAGGTTTTGGAAATATGGCTGATTAAAGTAGTCGCTTTGCGATGTGCGGACAGCGATTTTCCTAAGTTTGACATGAAATATAAAATAATTACGGACGTGCCAGCATGACGTACACATAGGATGAAAGAATAGGACCAGAACTTTAGTACTATACCACCCAAGTTACCTTAAAAACTTAGATTTTGGAAATATAAGTGATTAAATTAGTCGCTTTGCGATGTGCTGACAACGATTTGTCTAAGTATGACATGAAATATAAAAATAAATACGGATGTTAGCCAACATAACGTACACATAGGGTGATAGAATAGGACCAGAACTTCTGTATTATACCACCCAAGTTACCGTATAAACTTAGGTTTTAGAAATATGGCTGATTAAAGTAGTCGCTATACGACGTGCGGACAACGATTTGACTAAGTTTGACATGAAATTTAAAAATAAATACGGAATTGTGGATACATGACGTAAACATAGGATGATAGAATAGGACCAGAACTATAGTATTATACCACCCAACTTATCGTAAAAACATAGGTTTTGGAAATATGGCTGATTAAAGTAGTCGAATTGAGATGTGCGGACAGCGATTTGTATAAGCTTGACATGAAATATAAAAAAATACGGAGGTGTGCCAACATGACGTACACATAGGATAATAGAATAGGACCAGAACTTTAGTACTATACCACCCAAGTTACCTTAAAAACTTAGGTTTTGGAAATATGGGTGATTAAATTAGGCGCTATGCGATGTGCGGACAAAGATTTGTCTAAGTTTACATGAAATATAAAAATAAATACTGAATTGTGGATACATGACGTACACATAGGGTGATAGAATAGGACCAGAACTATAGTTTTTTACCACTCAGGTTACCGTCAAAACTTAGGTTTTGGAAATATGGCTGATTAAAGTAGTCGCTTTGCGATGTGCGGACAGCGATTTTTCTAAGTTTGACATGAAATATAAAATAAATACGGAGGTGTGCCAGCATGACGTACACATAGGGTGATAAAGTAGGACCAGAACTTCTGTATTATACCACCCAAGTTTCCGTAAAAAACCTAGGTTTTGGAAATATGGCTGATTAAAGTAGTCGCTTTGCGATGTGCGGACAGCGATTTTTCTAAGTTTGACATGAAATATAAAAAAATACGTAGGTGTGCCAACATGACGTACATATAGGATGATAGAATAGGACCAGAACTTTAGTACTATACCACCCAAGTTACCTAAAAAACTTAGGTTTTGGATATATGGGTGTTTAGAGTACATGTTGGAAGTGTGCTAACATGACGTACACATAGGGTGATAGAATTGGACCAGAACTATAGTATTACACCACTCAAGTTACCGTCAAAACTTACGTTTTGGAAATACAAGTGGTTAAAATAGTCGCTTTGGATGAGTGGACAGCGACCCGCCTAAGTTTGACATGAAATATAAAATAAATACGGAAGTGTGCCAACACTACGTACACATAAGTTGATAGAATAGGACCAGAACTCCTGCATTATACCACCCAGGTTACCTTAAAAACTTAGGTTTTGGAAATATGGCTGATTAAAGTAGTCGCTTTGCGATGTGCGGACAGCGATTTGTCTAAGTTCGACGTGAAATATAAAAAAATACGGAAGTGTGCAAACATGACTTACACAGAGGATGATAGAATAGGACCAGACCTTTACTACTATACCACCCATTTAACTTAAAAACTTAGGTTTTGAAAATATGGGTGATTAAATTAGTCGCTATGCGATGTGCGGACAACGATTTGTCAAAGTATGACATGAAATATAAACATAAATACGGAATTGTGGATACATGACTTTCACATAGGGTGATAAAATAGGACCAGAAATTTAGTATTATACCACCCAAGTTACCTTAAAAACCTAGGTTTTGGAAATATGGCTGATTAAAGTAGTCGCTTTGCGATGTGCGGACAGCAATTTGTCTAAATTTGACATGAAATACAAAATAAATACGGAAGTGTGCCAACATGACGTACACATAGGGTGATAGAATAGGACCAGAACTATAGTATTATACCGTTACCGAGTTACCGTCAAAACTTACGTTTTGGAAATACAAGTGATTAAAATAGTCGCTTTGGATGTGTGGACAGCGACCCGCCTAAGTTTGACATGAAATATAAAATAAATACGGAAGTGTGCCAACATTACGTACACATAGGGTGATAGAATAGGACCAGAACTTCTGTATTATACCAACCAAGTTTCCGTAAAAATTTAGGTTTCGGAAATATGGCTGATTAAAGTAGTCGCTTTGCGATGTGCGGACAGCGATTTTCCTAAGTTTGACATGAAAAACAAAATAAATACAGAAGTGTGCCAACATTACGTACACATAGGGTGATAGAATAGGACCAGAACTATAGTATTATACCACTCAGGTTACCGCTCAAACTTAGGGTTTGAAATACGGGTGATTAAAATATTCGCTTTGGATGTGTGGACAGCGATCCGCATAAGTTTGACATGAAATATAAAATAAATACGGAAGTGTGCCAGCAAGACGTACACATAGGATGATAGAATAGGACCAGAACGTCTGTATTATACCACCCAAGTTACCGTAAAAACTTAGGTTTTGGAAATATGGCTGATTAAAGTAGTCGCTTTGCGATGTGCGGACAGCGATTTGTCTAAATTTTACATGAAAAACAAAATAAATACAGAAGTGTGCCAACATTACGTACACATAGGGTGATAGAATAGGACCAGAACTTCTGTATTATACCACCCAACTTATCGTAAAAACATAGGTTTTGGAAATATGGCTGATTAAAGTAGTCGAATTGAGATGTGCGGACAGCGATTTGTCTAAGCTTGACATGAAATATAAAAAAATACGGAGGTGTGCCAACATGACGTACACATAGGATGATAGAATAGGACCAGAACTTTAGTACTATACCACCCAAGTTACCTTAAAAACTTAGGTTTTGGAAATATGGGAGATTAAATTAGGCGCTATGCGATGTGCGGACAAAGATTTGTCTAAGTTTACATGAAATATAAAAATAAATACTGAATTGTGGATACATGACGTACACATTGGGTGATAGAATAGGACCAGAACTATAGTTTTATACCACTCAGGTTACCCTCAAAACTTAGGTTTTGGAAATATGGCTGATTAAAGTAGTCGCTTTGCGATGTGAGGACAGCGATTTTTCTAAGTTTGACATGAAATATAAAATAAATACGTAAGTGTTCCAGCATGACGTACACATAGGGTGATAGAATATGACCAGAACTTCTGTATTATACCACCCAAGTTTCCGTAAAAAACCTAGGTTTTGGAAATATGGCTGATTAAAGTAGTCGCTTTGCGATGTGCGGACAGCGATTTTTCTAAGTTTGACATGAAATATAAAAAAATACGTAGGTGTGCTAACATGACGTACATATAGGATGATAGAATAGGACCAGAACTTTAGTACTATACCACCCAAGTTACCTTAAAAACTTAGGTTTTGGATATATGGGTGTTTAGAGTATATGTTGGAAGTGTGCTAACATGACGTACACATAGGGTGATAGAATTGGACCAGAACTATAGTATTATACCACTCAAGTTACCGTCAAAACTTACGTTTTGGAAATACAAGTGATTAAAATAGTCGCTTTGGATGAGTGGACAGCGACCCGCCTAAGTTTGACATGAAATATAAAATAAATACGGAAGTGTGCCAACACTACGTACACATAAGTTGATAGAAAAGGACCAGAACTCCTGTATTGTACCACCCAGGTTACCTTAAAAACTTAGGTTTTGGAAATATGGCTGATTAAAGTAGTCGCTTTGCGATGTGCGGACAGCGATTTGTCTAAGTTCGACGTGAAATATAAAAAAATACGGAAGTGTGCAAACATGACTTACACATAGGATGATAGAATAGGACCAGAACTTTACTACTATACCACCCATTTACCTTATAAACTTAGGTTTTGGAAATATGGGTGATTAAATTAGTAGCTATGCGATGTGCGGACAACGATTTGTCAAAGTATGACATGAAATATAAACAAAAATACGGAATTGTGGATACATGACTTTCACATAGGGTGATAAAATAGGACCAGAAATTTAGTATTATACCACCCAAGTTACCTTAAAAACCTAGGTTTTGGAAATATGGGTGATTAAATTAGTCGCTATGCGATGTGCGGACAACGATTTGTCTACGTTTGACATGAAATATAAAAATAAATACGGAATTGTGGATACATGACCTACATATAGTGTGATAGAATAGGACCAGAACTATAGTATTATACCACTTACGTTACCGTCAAAACTTAGGTTTTGGAAATATGGGTGATTAAAATAGTCGCTTTGGATGTGTGGACAGCGATCCGCATATGTTTGACATGAAATATAAAATAAATACGGAAGTGTGCCAACAAGACGTACACATAGGGTGATAGAATAGGACCAGAACGTCTGTATTATACCACCCAAGTTACCGTAAAAACTTAGGTTTTGGAAATATGGCTGATTAAAGTAGTCGCTTTGCGATGTGCGGACAGCAATTTGTCTAAATTTGACATGAAATATAAAATAAATACGGAAGTGTGCCAACATTACGTACACATAGGGTGATAGAATAGGACCAAAACTTCTGTATTATACCAACCAAGTTTCCCTAAAAACTTAGGTTTTGGAAATATGGCTGATTAAAGTAGTCGCTTTTCGATGTGCGGACAGCGATTTTCCTAAGTTTTACATGAATTATAAAATAATTACGGACGTGCCAGCATGACGTACACATAGGATGAAAGAATAGGACCAGAACTTTACTACTATACCATCCAAGTTACCTTAAAAACTTAGATTTTGGAAATATGGGTGATTAAATTAGTCGCTATGCGATGTGCGGACAACGATTTGTCTAAGTATGACATGAAATATAAAAATAAATACGGAAGTGTGCCAACATTACGTACACATAGGGTGATAGAATAGGACCAGAACTTCTGTATTATACCACCCAAGTTACCGTATAAACTTAGGTTTTAGAAATATTGCTGATTAAAGTAGTCGCTATACGACGTGCGGACAACGATTTGACTAAGTTTGACATGAAATTTAAAAATAAATACGGAATTGTGGATACATGACGTACACATAGGATGATAGAATAGGACCAGAACTATAGTATTATACCACTCAGGTTACCGCTCAAACTTAGGGTTTGGAAATACGGGTGATTAAAATATTCGCTTTGGATGTGTGGACAGCGATCCGCATAAGTTTGACATGAAATATAAAATAAATACGGAAGTGTGCCAGCAAGACGTACACATAGGATGATAGAATAGGACCAGAACGTCTGTATTATACCACCCAAGTTACCGTAAAAACTTAGGTTTTGGAAATATGGCTGATTAAAATAGTCGCTTTGCGATGTGCGGACAGCGATTTGTCTAAATTTTACATGAAATACAAAATAAATACAGAAGTGTGCCAACATTACGTACACATAGGATGATAGAATAGGACCAGAACTTCTGTATTATACCACCCAACTTATCGTAAAAACATAGGTTTTGGAAATATGGCTGATTAAAGTAGTCGAATTGAGATGTGCGGACAGCGATTTGTCTAAGCTTGACATGAAATATAAAAAAATACGGAGGTGTGCCAACATGACGTACACATAGGATGATAGAATAGGACTAGAACTTTAGTATTATACCACCCAAGTTACCTTAAAAACTTAGGTTTTGGAAATATGGGTGATTAAATTAGGCGCTATGCGATGTGCGGACAAAGATTTGTCTAAGTTTACATGAAATATAAAAATAAATACTGAATTGTGGATACATGACGTACACATAGGGTGATAGAATAGGACCAGAACTATAGTTTTATACCACTCAGGTTACCGTCAAAACTTAGGTTTTGGAAATATGGCTGATTAAAGTAGTCGCTTTGCGATGTGCGGACAGCGATTTGTCTAAGTTCGACATGAAATATAAAAAAATACGGAAGTGTGCAAACATGACTTACACATAGGATGATAGAATAGGACCAGAAATTTAGTATTATACCATCCAAGTTACCTTAAAAACCTAGGTTTTGGAAATATGGGTGATTAAATTAGTCGCTATGCGATGTGCGGACAACGATTTGTCAAAGTATGACATGAAATATAAACATAAATACGGAATTGTGGATACATGACTTTCACATAGGGTGATAAAATAGGACCAGAAATTTAGTATTATACCACCCAAGTTACCTTAAAAACCTAGGTTTTGGAAATATGGCTGATTAAAGTAGTCGCTTTGCGATGTGCGGACAGCGATTTTTCTAAGTTTGACATGAAATATAAAAAAATACGTAGGTGTGCCAACATGACGTACATATAGGATGATAGAATAGGACCAGAACTTTAGTACTATACCACCCAAGTTACCTTAAAAACTTAGGTTTTGGATATATGGGTTTTTAGAGTATATGTTGGAAGTGTGCTAACATGACGTACACATAGGGTGATAGAATTGGACCAGAACTATAGTATTATACCACTCAAGTTACCGTCAAAACTTACGTTTTGGAAATACAAGTGATTAAAATAGTCGCTTTGGATGAGTGGACAGCGACCCGCCTAAGTTTGACATGAAATATAAAATAAATACGGAAGTGTGCCAACACTACGTACACATAAGTTGATAGAATAGGACCAGAACTTCTGTATTATACCACCCAAGTTACCTTAAAAACTTAGGTTTTGGAAATATGGCTGATTAAAGTAGTCGCTTTGCGATGTGCGGACAGCGATTTGCCTAAGTTCGACATGAAATATAAAAAAATACGGAAGTGTGCAAACATGACTTACACATAGGATGGTAGAATAGGACCAGAAATTTAGTATTATACCACCCAAGTTACCTTAAAAACCTAGGTTTTGGAAATATGGGTGATTAAATTAGTCGCTATGCGATGTGCGGACAACGATTTGTCTAGGTTTGACACGAAATATAAAAAAAAATACGGAGGTGTGCCAACATGAAGTACACATAGGATGATAGAATACGTTCAGAACTTTAGTACTATACCACCGAAGTTACCTTAAATACTTAGGTTTTGGAAATATGGGTGATTAAAATAGTCGCTATGCGATGTGCGGACAACGATTTGTCAAAGTATGACATGAAATATAAACATAAATACGGAATTGTGGATACATGACTTTCACATAGGGTGATAAAATAGGACCAGAAATTTAGTATTATACCACCCAAGTTACCTTAAAAACCTAGGTTTTGGAAATATGGGTGATTAAATTAGTCGCTATGCGATGTGCGGACAACGATTTGTCTAAGTTTGACATGAAATATAAAAATAAATACGGAAGTGTGCCAACATGACGTACACATAGGGTGATAGAATAGGACCAGAACTATAGTATTATACCACTCGAGTTACCGTCAAAACTTACTTTTGGAAATACAAGTGATTAAAATAGTCGCTTTGGATGTGTGGACAGCGACCCGCCTAAGTTTGACATGAAATATAAAATAAATACGGAAGTGTTTCAACATTACGTACACATAGGGTGATAGAATAGGACCAGAACTTCTGTAATATACCAACCAAGTTTCCGTAAAAACTTAGGTTTTGGAAATATGGCTGATTAAAGTATTCGCTTTGCGATGTGCGGACAGCGATTTTTCTAAGTTTGACAAGAAATATAAAATAAATACGGAGGTGTGCCATCATGACGTACACATAGGATGATAGAATAGGACCAGAACTTTAGTACTATAACACCCAAGTTACCTTAAAAACTTAGGTTTTGGAAATATGGGTGATTAAATTAGTCGAGTTGACATGTGCGGACAGCGATTTGTCTAAGTTTGACATGAAATATAAAAAAAATACGGAGGTGTGCCATCATGACGTACACATAGGATGATAGAATAGGACCAGAACTTTAGTACGATAACACCCAAGTTACCTTAAAAACTTAGGTTTTGGAAATATGGGTGATTAAATTAGTCGCTATACGACGTGCGGACAACGATTTGACTAAGTTTGACATGAAATTTAAAAATAAATACGGAATTGTGGAATCATGACGTACACATAGGGTGATAGAATAGGACCAGAACTGTAGTATTATACCACTCAGGTTACCGTTCAAACTTAGGGTTTGGAAATGCGGGTGATTAAAGTAGTCGCTTTGGATGTGTGGATAGCGATCCGCCTAAGTTTGACATGAAATACAAAATAAATACGGAAGTGTGCCAACATGACGTACACATAGGATGATAGAATAGGTCCAGAACTTTAGTACTATACCACCGAAGTTACCTTAAAAACTTAGGTTTTGGAAATATGGGTGTTTAGTGTATATGTTGGAAGTGTGCTAACATGACGTACACATAGGGTGATAGAATAGGACCAGAACTATAGTATTATACCACTCAAGTTACCGTCAAAACTTACGTTTTGGAAATACAAGTGATTAAAATAGTCGCTTTGGGTGAGTGGACAGCGACCCGCCTAAGTTTGACATGAAATATAAAATAAATACGGAAGTGTGCCAACACTACGTACACATAGGGTGATAGAATAGGACCAGAATTTCTGTATTATACCACCCAAGTTACCTTAAAAACGTACGTTTTGGAAATATGGCTGATTAAAGTAGTCGCTTTGCGATGTGCGGACAGCGATTTGTCTAAGTTTGACATGAAATATAAAATAATACGGAAGTGTGCCAACATGACGTACACATAGGATAATAGAATAGGACCAGAACTTTACTACTATACCACCCAAGTTACCTTAAAAACGTACGTTTTGGAAATATGGCTGATTAAATTAGTCGCTATGCGATGTGCGGACAACGATTTGTCTAAGTTTGACATGAAATATAAAAAAATACGGAAGTGTGCCAACATGACCTACACATAGGATGATAGCATAGGACCAAAACTATAGTATTATACCACTCAGGTTACCGCTCAAACTTAGGGTTTGAAAATACGGTTGATTAAAATATTCGCTTTGGATGTGTGGACAGCGATCCGCATAAGTTTGACATGAAATATAAAATAAATACGGAAGTGTGCCAGCAAGACGTACACATAGGGTGATAGAATAGGACCAGAACGTCTGTATTATACCACCCAAGTTACCGTAAAAACTTAGGTTTTGGAAATATGGCTGATTAAAGTAGACGCTTTGCGATGTGCGGACAGCGATTTGTCTAAATTTTACATGAAATACAAAATAAATACGGAAGTGTGCCAGCATGACGTACACATAGGGTGATAGAATAGGACCAGAACTTCTGTATTATACCACCCAAGTTTCCGTAAAAAACCTAGGTTTTGGAAATATGGCTGATTAAAGTAGTCGCTTTGCGATGTGCGGACAGCGATTTTCCTAAGTTTGACATGAAATATAAAATAATTACGGACGTGCCAGCATGACGTACACATAGGATGAAAGAATAGGACTAGAACTTTAGTACTATACCACCCAAGTTACCTTAAAAACCTAGGTTTTGGAAATATGGGTGATTAAATTAGTCGCTATGCGATGTGCGGACAACGATTTGACTAACTTTGACATGAAATTTAAAAATAAATACGGAAGTGTGCCAACATTACGTACACAAAGGGTGATAGAATAGGACCAGAACTTCTGTATTATACCACCCAAGTTACCGTATAAACTTAGGTTTTAGAAATATGGCTGATTAAAGTAGTCGCTTTACGACGTGCGGACAACGATTTGACTAAGTTTGACATGAAATTTAAAAATAAATACGGAATTGTGGATACATGACGTACACATAGGATGATAGAATAGGACCAGAACTATAGTATTATACCACTCAGGTTACCGCTCAAACTTAGGGTTTGGAAATACGGGTGATTAAAATATTCGCTTTGGATGTGTGGACAGCGATCCGCATAAGTTTGACATGAAATATAAAATAAACACGGAAGTGTGCCAGCAAGACGTACACATAGGATGATAGAATAGGACCAGAACGTCTGTATTATACCACCCAAGTTACCGTAAAAACTTAGGTTTTGGAAATATGGGTGATTAAAGTAGTCGCTTTGCGATGTGCGGACAGCGATTTGTCTAAATTTTACATGAAATACAAAATAAATACAGAAGTGTGCCAACATTACGTTTACATAGGGTGATAGAATAGGACCAGAACTTCTGTATTATACCACCCAACTTATCGTAAAAACATAGGTTTTGGAAATATGGCTGATTAAATTAGTCGAATTGAGATGTGCGGACAGCGATTTGTCTAAGCTTGACATGAAATATAAAAAAATACGGAGGTGTGCCAACATGACGTACACATAGGATGATAGAATAGGACCAGAACTTTAGTACTATACCACCCAAGTTACCTTAAAAACTTAGGTTTTGGAAATATGGGTGATTAAATTAGGCGCTATGCGATGTGCGGACAAAGATTTGTCTAAGTTTACATGAAATATAAAAATAAATACTGAATTGTGGATACATGACGTACACATAGGATGATAGAATAGGACCAGAACTATAGTATTATACCACTCAAGTTACCGTCAAAACTTACGTTTTGGAAATATAAGTGATTAAAATAGTCGCTTTGGATGAGTGGACAGCGACCCGCCTAAGTTTGACATGAAATATAAAATAAATACGGAAGTGTGCCAACACTACGTACACATAAGTTGATAGAATAGGACCAGAACTTCTGTATTATACCACCCAAGTTACCTTAAAAACTTAGGTTTTGGAAATATGGCTGATTAAAGTAGTCGCTTTGCGATGTGCGGACAGCGATTTGTCTAGGTTCGACATGAAATATAAAAAAATACGGAAGTGTGCAAACATGACTTACACATAGGATGATAGAATAGGACCAGAACTTTACTACTATACCACCCAAGTTACCTTAAAAACTTAGATTTTGGAAATATGGGTGATTAAATTAGGCGCTTTGCGATGTGCGGACAGCAATTTGTCTAAATTTGACATGTAATACAAAATAAATACGGAAGTGTGCCAACATGACGTACACATAGGGTGATAGAATAGGACCAGAACTATAGTATTATACAACTCGAGTTACCGTCAAAACTTACGTTTTGGAAATACAAGTGATTAAAATAGTCGCTTTGCGACCCGCCTAAGTTTGACATGAAATATAAAATAAATACGGAAGTATGCCAACATTACGTACACATAGGGTGATAGAATAGGACCAGAACTTCTGTAATATACCAACCAAGTTTCCGTAAAAACTTAGGTTTTGGAAATATGGCTGATTAAAGTAGTCGCTTTGCGATGTGCGGACAGCGATTTTTCTAAGTTCGACAAGAAATATAAAATAAATACGGAAGTGTGCCAGCATGACGTACACATAGGATGATAGAATAAGACCAAAACTATAGTATTATACCACTCAGGTTACCGCTCAAACTTAGGGTTTGAAAATACGAGTGATTAAAATATTCGCTTTGGATGTGTGGACAGCGATCCGCATAAGTTTGACATGAAATATAAAATAAATACGGAAGTGTGCCAGCAAGACGTACACATAGGGTGATAGAAAAGGACCAGAACGTCTGTATTATACCACCCAAGTTACCGTAAAAACTTAGGTTTTGGAAATATGGCTGATTAAAGTAGACGCTTTGCGATGTGCGGACAGCGATTTGTCTAAATTTTATATGAAATACAAAATAAATACAGAAGTGTGCCAACATTACGTACACATAGTGTGATTTAATAGGACCACAACTTCTGTATTATACCACCCAACTTATCGTAAAAACATAGGTTTTGGAAATATGGCTGATTAAAGTAGTCGAATTGAGATGTGCGGACAGCGACTTGTCTAAGCTTGACATGAAATATAAAAAATACGGAGGTGTGCCAACATGACGTACACATAGGATGATAGAATAGGACCAGAACTTTAGTACTATACCACCCAAGTTACCTTAAAAACTTAGGTTTTGGAAATATGGGTGATTAAATTAGGCGCTATGCGATGTGCGGACAGCGATTTTTCTAAGTTTGACATGAAATATAAAATAAATACGGAAGTGTGCCAGCATGACGTACACATAGGGTGATAGAATAGGACCAGAACTATAGTTTTATACCACTCAGGTTACCGTCAAAACTTAGGTTTTGGAAATATGGCTGATTAAAGTAGTCGCTTTGCGATGTGCGGACAGCGATTTATCTAAGTTTGACATGAAATATAAAATAAATACGGAAGTGTGCCAGCATGACGTACACATAGGGTGATAGAATAGGACCAGAACCTCTGTATTATACCACCCAAGTTTCCGTAAAAAACCTAGGTTTTAGAAATATGGCTGATTAAAGTAGTCGCTTTGCGATGTGCGGACAGCGATTTTTCTAAGTTTGACATGAAATATAAAAAAAATACGTAGGTGTGCCAACATGACGTACACATAGGATGATAGAATAGGACCAGAACTTTAGTACTATACCACCCAAGTTACCTTAAAAACTTAGGTTTTGGATATATGGGTGTTTAGAGTATATGTTGGAAGTGTGCTAACATGACGTACACATAGGGTGATAGAATTGGACCAGAACTATAGTATTATACCACTCAAGTTACCGTCAAAACTTACGTTTTGGAAATACAAGTGATTAAAATAGTCGCTTTGGATGAGTGGACAACGACCCGCCTAAGTTTGACATGAAATATAAAATAAATACGGAAGTGTGCCAGCATGACGTACACATAGGGTGATAGAATAGGACCAGAACTATAGTTTTATACCACTCAGGTTACCGTCAAAACTTAGGTTTTGGAAATATGGCTGATTAAAGTAGTCGCTTTGCGATGTGCGGACAGCGATTTGTCTAAATTTTATATGAAATACAAAATAAATACAGAAGTGTGCCAACATTACGTACACATAGTGTGATTTAATAGGACCAGAACTTCTGTATTATACCACCCAACTTATCGTAAAAACATAGGTTTTGGAAATATGGCTGATTAAAGTAGTCGAATTGAGATGTGCGGACAGCGATTTGTCTAAGTCCGACATGAAATATAAAAAAATACGGAAGTGTGCAAACATGACTTACACATAGGATGTTGGAATAGGACCAGAACTTTACTACTATACCACCCAAGTTACCTTAAAAACTTAGGTTTTGGAAATATGGGTGATTAAATTAGTCGCTATGCGATGTGCGGACAACGATTTGTCAAAGTATGACATGAAATATAAACATAAATACGGAATTGTGGATACATGACTTTCACATAGGGTGATAAAATAGGACCAGAAATTTAAAATTATACCACCCAAGTTAACTTAAAAACCTAGGTTTTGGTAATATGGGTGATTAAATTAGTCGCTTTGCGATGTGCGGACAGCAATTTGTCTAAATTTAACATGAAATACAAAATAAATACGGAAGTGTGCCAACATGACGTACACATAGTGTGATAGAATAGGACCAGAACTATAGTATTATACAGCTTAGGTTACCGTCAAAACTTAGGTTATGGAAATATGGGTGATTAAAATAGTCGCTTTGGATGTGTGGACAGCGATCCGCATATGTTTGACATGAAATATAAAATAAATACGGAAGTGTGCCAACAAGACGTACACATAAGGTGATAGAATAGGACCAGAACGTCTGTATTATACCACCCAAGTTAACGTAAAAACTTAGGTTTTGGAAATATGGCTGATTAAAGTAGTCGCTTTGCGATGTGCGGACAGCAATTTGTCTAAATTTGACATGAAATACAAAATAAATACGGAAGTGTGCCAACATGACGTACACATAGGGTGATAGAATAGGACCAGAACTATAGTATTATACCACTCGAGTTACCGTCAAAACTTACGTTTTGGAAATACAAGTGATTAAAATAGTCGCTTTGGATGTGTGGACAGCGACCCGCCTAAGTTTGACATGAAATATAAAATAAATACGGAAGTGTGCCAACATTACGTACACATAGGGTGATAGAATAGGACCAGAAATTCTGTAATATACCAACCAAGTTTCCGTAAAAACTTAGGTTTTGGAAATATGGCTGATTAAAGTAGTCGCTTTGCGATGTGCGGACAGCGATTTTTCTAAGTTTGACAAGAAATATAAAATAAATACGGACGTGTGCCAGCATGACGTACACATAGGATGAAAGAATAGGACCAGAACTTTAGTACTATACCACCCAAGTGACCGTAAAAACTTACGTTTTGGAAATATGGTTGATTAAAGTAGTCGAATTGAGATGTGCGGACAGCGATTTGTCTAAGTTTGACATGAAATATAAAAAAAATACGGAGGTGTGCCATCATGACGTACACATAGGATGATAGAATAGGACCAGAACTTTAGTACTATACCACCCAAGTTACCTTAAAAACTTAGGTTTTGGAAATATGGGTGATTAAATTAGTCGCTATACGACGTGCGGACAACGATTTGACTAAGTTTGACATGATATTTAAAAATAAATACGGAATTGTGGATTCATGACGTACACATAGGGTGATAGAATAGGACCAGAACTGTAGTATTATACCACTCAGGTTACCGTTCAAACTTAGGGTTTGGAAATGCGGGTGATTAAAGTAGTCGCTTTGGATGTGTGGACAGCGATCCGCCTAAGTTTGACATGAAATACAAAATAAATACGGAAGTGTGCCAACATAACGTACACATAGGATGATAGAATAGGACCAGAACTTTAGTACTATACCAGCGAAGTTACCTTAAAAACTTAGGTTTTGGAAATATGGGTGTTTAGTGTATATGTTGGAAGTGTGCTAACATGACGTACACATAGGGTGATAGAATAGGACCAGAACTATAGTATTATACCACTCAAGTTACCGTCAAAACTTACGTTTTGGAAATACAAGTGATTAAAATAGTCGCTTTGGATGAGTGGACAGTGACCCCCCTAAGTTTGACATGAAATATAAAATAAATAAGGAAGTGTGCCTACACTACGTACACATAGGGTGATAGAATAGGACCAGAACTTCTGTATTATACCAACCAAGTTACCTTAAAAACGTACGTTTTGGAAATATGGCTGATTAAAGTAGTCGCTTTGCGATGTTCGGACAGCGATTTGTCCAAGTTGGACATGAAATATAAAATAATACGGAAGTGTTCCAACATGACGTACACATAGGATGATAGAATAGGACCAGAACTTTACTACTATACCAACTAAGTTACCTTAAAAACTTAGGTTTTTGATGTATGGGTGATTAAATTATTCGCTATGCGATGTGCGGACAACGATTTGTCAAAGTATGACATGAAATATAAAAATAAATACGGAATTGTGGATACATGACGTTCACATAGGGTGATAAAATAGGACCAGAACTTCTGTATTATACCACCCAACTTATCGTAAAAACATAGGTTTTGGAAATATGGCTGATTAAAGTAGTCGAATTGAGATGTGCGGACAGCGACTTGTCTAAGCTTGACATGAAATATACAAAAAATACGGAGGTGTGCCAACATGACGTACACATAGGATGATAGAATAGGACCAGAACTTTAGTACTATACCACCCAAGTTACCTTAAAAACTTAGGTTTTGGAAATATGGGTGATTAAATTAGGCGCTATGCGATGTGCGGACAGCGATTTTTCTAAGTTTGACATGAAATATAAAATAAATACGGAAGTGTGCCAGCATGACGTACACATAGGGTGATAGAATAGGACCAGAACTATAGTTTTATACCACTCAGGTTACCGTCAAAACTTAGGTTTTGGAAATATGGCTGATTAAAGTAGTCGCTTTGCGATGTGCGGACAGCGATTTTTCTAAGTTTGACATGAAATATAAAATAAATACGGAAGTGTGCCAGCATGACGTACACATAGGGTGATAGAATAGGACCAGAACCTCTGTATTATACCACCCAAGTTTCCGTAAAAAACCTAGGTTTTGGAAATATGGCTGATTAAAGTAGTCGCTTTGCGATGTGCGGACAGCGATTTTTCTAAGTTTGACATGAAATATAAAAAAATACGTAGGTGTGCCAACATGACGTACACATAGGATGATAGAATAGGACCAGAACTTTAGTACTATATCACCCAAGTTACCTTAAAAACTTAGGTTTTGGATATATGGGTGTTTAGAGTATATGTTGGAAGTGTGCTAACATGACGTACACATAGGGTGATAGAATTGGACCAGAACTATAGTATTATACCACTCAAGTTACCATCAAAACTTACGTTTTGGAAATACAAGTGATTAAAATAGTCGCTTTGGATGAGTGGACAACGACCCGCCTAAGTTTGACATGAAATATAAAATAAATACGGAAGTGTGCCAGCATGACTTACACATAGGGTGATAGAATAGGACCAGAACTATAGTTTTATACCACTCAGGTTACCGTCAAAACTTAGGTTTTGGAAATATGGCTGATTAAAGTAGTCGCTTTGCGATGTGCGGACAGCGATTTGTCTAAATTTTATATGAAATACAAAATAAATACAGAAGTGTGCCAACATTACGTACACATAGTGTGATTTAATTGGACCAGAACTTCTGTATTATACCACCCAACTTATCGTAAAAACATAGGTTTTGGAAATATGGCTGATTAAAGTAGTCGAATTGAGATGTGCGGACAGCGATTTGTCTAAGTCCGACATGAAATATAAAAAAATACGGAAGTGTGCAAACATGACTTACACATAGGATGATAGAATAGGACCAGAACTTTACTACTATACCACCCAAGTTACCTTAAAAACCTAGGTTTTGGAAATATGGGTGATTAAATTAGTCGCTATGCGATGTGCGGACAACGATTTGTCAAAGTATGACATGAAATATAAACATAAATACGGAATTGTGGATACATGACTTTCACATAGGGTGATAAAATAGGACCAGAAATTTAGTACTATACCACCGAAGTTACCTTAAAAACTTAGGTTTTGGAAATATGGGTGTTTAGTGTATATGTTGGAAGTGTGCTAACATGACGTACACATAGGGTGATAGAATAGGACCAGAACTTTTGTATTATACCACCCAAGTTACCTTAAAAACGTACGTTTTGGAAATATGGCTGATTAAAGTAGTCGCTTTGCGATGTGCGGACAGCGATTTGTCCAAGTTGGACATGAAATATAAAATAATACGGAAGTGTGCCAACATGACGTACACATAGGATGATAGAATAGGACCAGAACTTTACTACTATACCAACTAAGTTACCTTAAAAACTTAGGTTTTTGATGTATGGGTGGTTAAATTATTCGCTATGCGATGTGCGGACAACGATTTGTCAAAGTATGACATGAAATATAAAAATCAATACAAGATTGTGGATACATGACGTTCACATAGGGTGATAAAATAGGACCAGAAATTTAGTTATATACCACCCAAGTTACCTTAAAAACCTAGGTTTTGGAAATATGGGTGATTAAATTAGTCGCTATGCGATGTGCGGACAACGATTTGTCTAAGTTTGACATGAAATATAAAAAAATACGGAAGTGTGCCAACATGACGTACACATAGGATGATAGAATAGGACCAAAACTATAGTATTATACCACTCAGGTTACCGCTCAAACTTAGGGTTTGGAAATACGGGTGATTAAAATATTCGCTTTGGATGTGTGGACAGCGATCCGCATAAGTTTGACATGAAATATAAAATAAATACGGAAGTGTGCCAGCAAGACGTACACATAGGGTGATAGAATAGGACCAGAACGTCTGTATTATACCACCCAAGTTACCGTAAAAACTTAGGTTTTGGAAATATGGCTGATTAAAGTAGACGCTTTGCGATGTGCGGGCAGCGATTTGTCTAAATTTTACATGAAATACAAAATAAATACAGAAGTGTGCCAACATTACGTACACATAGTGTGATAGAATAGGACCAGAACTTCTGTATTATACCACCCAACCTATCGTAAAAACATAGGTTTTGGAAATATGGCTGATTAAAGTAGTCGAATTGAGATGTGCGGACAGCGACTTGTCTAAGCTTGACATGAAATATAAACAAATACGGAGGTGTGCCAACATGACGTACACATAGGATGATAGAATTGGACCAGAACTTTAGTACTATACCACCCAAGTTACCTTAAAAACTTAGGTTTTGGAAATATGGGTGATTAAATTAAGCGCTATGCGATGTGCGGACAACGATTTGTCAATGTTTACATGAAATATAAAAATAAATACTGAATTGTGGATACATGACGTACACATAGGGTGATAGAATAGGACCAGAACTATAGTTTTATACCACTCAGGTTACAGTCAAAACTTAGGTTTTGGAAATATGGCTGATTAAAGTAGTCGCTTTGCGATGTGCGGACAGCGATTTTTCTAAGTTTGACATGAAATATAAAATAAATACGGAAGTGTGCCAGCATGACGTACACATAGGGTGATAGAATAGGACCAGAACTTCTGTATTATACCACCCAAGTTTCCGTAAAAAACCTAGGTTTTGGAAATATGGCTGATTAAAGTAGTCGCTTTGCGATGTGCGGACAGCGATTTTTCTAAGAATGACATGAAATAAAAAAAATACGTAGGTGTGCCAACATGACGTACACATAGGATGATAGAATAGGACCAGAACTTTAGTACTATACCACCCAAGTTACCTTAAAAACTTTGGTTTTGGATATATGGGTGTTTAGAGTATATGATGGAAGTGTGCTAACATGACGTACACATAGGGTGATAGAATTGGACCAGAACTATAGTATTATACCACTCAATTTACCGTCAAAACTTACGTTTTGGAAATACAAGTGATTAAAATAGTCGCTTTGGATGAGTGGACAGCGACCCGCCTAAGTTTGACATGAAATATAAAATAAATACGGAAGTGTGCCAACACTACGTACACATAGGGTGATAGAATAGGACCAGAACTTCTGTATTATACCACCCAAGTTACCTTAAAAACTTAGGTTTTGGAAATATGGCTGATTAAAGTAGTCGCTTTGCGATGTGCGGACAGCGATTTGTCTAAGTTCGACATGAAATATAAAAAAATACGGAAGTGTGCAAACATGACTTACACATAGGATGATAGAATAGGACCAGAACTTTACTACTATACCACCCAAGTTACCTTAAAAACTTAGGTTTTGGAAATATGGGTGATTAAATTAGTCGCTATGCGATGTGCGGACAACGATTTGTCAAAGTATGACATAAAATATAAACATAAACACGGAATTGTTGATACATGACTTTCACATAGGGTGATAAAATAGGACCAGAAATTTAGTATTATACCACCCAAGTTACCTTAAAAACCTAGGTTTTGGAAATATGGGTGATTAAATTAGTCGCTATGCGATGTGCGGACAACGATTTGTCTAAGTTTGACATGAAATATAAAAATAAATACGGAATTGTGGATACATGACCTAAACATAGTGTGATAGAATAGGACCAGAACTATAGTATTATACCACTTACGTTACCGTCAAAACGTAGGTTTTGGAAATATGGGTGATTAAAATAGTCGCTTTGGATGTGTGGAGAGCGATCCGCATATGTTTGACATGAAATATAAAATAAATACGGAAGTGTGCCAACAAGACGTACACATAGGGTGATAGAATAGGACCAGAACGTCTGTATTATACCACCCAAGTTACCGTAAAAACTTAGGTTTTGGAAATATGGCTGATTAAAGTAGTCGCTTTGCGATGTGCGGACAGCAATTTGTCTAAATTTGACATGAAATACAAAATAAATACGGAAGTGTGCCAACATGACGTACACATAGGGTGATAGAATAGGACCAGAACTATAGTATTATACCACTTGAGTTACCGTCAAAACTTACGTTTTGGAAATACAAGTGATTAAAATAGTCGCTTTGGATGTGTGGACAGCGATCCGCCTAAGTTTGACATGAAATATAAAATAAATACGGAAGTGTGCCAACATTACGTACACATAGGGTGATAGAATAGGACCAGAACGTCTGTAATATACCAACCAAGTTTCCGTAAAAACTTAGGTTTTGGAAATATGGCTGATAAAAGTAGTCGCTTTGCGATGTGCGGACAGCGATTTTTCTAAGTTTGACATGAAATACAAAATAAATACGGAAGTTTGCCAACATGACGTACACATAGGATGATAGAATAGGACCAGAACTTTAGTACTATACCACCCAAGTTACCTTAAAAACTTATGTTTTGGAAATATGGATGATTAAATTAGTCACTATACGACGTGCGGACAACGATTTGACTAAGTTTGACATGAAATTTAAAAATAAATACGGAATTGTGGATTCATGACGTACACATAGGGTGATAGAATATGACCAGAACTGTAGTATTATACCACTCAGGTTACCGTTCAAACTTGGGGTTTGGAAATGCGGGTGATTAAAGTAGTCGCTTTGGATGTGTGGACAGCGATCCGCCTAAGTTTGACATGAAATACAAAATATATACGGAAGTTTGCCAACATGACGTACACATAGGATGATAGAATAGGTCCAGAACTTTAGTACTATACCACCGAAGTTACCTTAAAAAATTAGGTTTTTGAAATATGGGTGTTTAGTGTATATGTCTGAAGTGTGCTAACATGACGTAATCATAGGGAGATAGAATAGGACCAGAACTATAGTATTATACCACTCAAGTTACCGTCAAAACTTACCTTTTGGAAATACAAGTGATTAAAATAGTCGCTTTGGATGAGTGGACAGCGACCCGCCTAAGTTTGACATGAAATATAAATAAATACGGAAGTGTGCCAACACTATGTACACATAGGGTGATAGAATAGGACCAGAACTTCTGTATTATACCACCCAAGTTACCTTAAAAACGTACGTTTTGGAAATATGGCTGATTAAAGTAGTCGCTTTGCGATGTGCGGACAGCGATTTGTCTAAGTTTGACATGAAATATAAAATAATACGGAAGTGTGCCAACATGACGTACACATAGGATGATAGAATAGGACCAGAACTTTACTACTATACCACCCAAGTTACCTTAAAAACTTAGGTTTCTGATGTATGGGTGATTAAATTATTCGCTATGCGATGTGCGGACATCGATTTGTCAAAGTATGACATGAAATATAAAAATAAATACGGAATTGTGGATACATGACGTTCCCATAGGGTGATAAAATAGGACCAGAAATTTAGTATTATACCACCCAAGTTACCTTGAAAAACCTAGGTTTTGGAAATATGGGTGATTAAATTAGTCGCTATGCGATGTGCGGACAACGATTTGTCAAAGTTTGACATGAAATATAAAAATAATACGGAATTGTGGATACATGACGTACACATAGGGTTACAGAATAGGACCAGAACATCTGTATGATACCACCCAAGTTACCGTAAAAACGTAGGTTTTGGAAATTTGGCTGATTAAAGTTGTCGCTTTGCGATGTGCGGACAGCGATTTGTCTAAGTATGACATGAGATATAAAAATAAATACGGAAGTGTGCCAACATTACGTACACATAAGGTGATAGAATAGGACCAGAACTTCTGTATTATACCACCCAAGTTAACGTAAAACTTAGGTTTCGGAAATATGGCTGATTGAAGTAGTCGCTTTGCGATGTGCGGACAGCGATTTGTCTAAGTTTGACATGAAATATAAAAAAATACGGAGGTCTGCCAACATGACGTACACATTGGATGATAGAATAGGACCAGAACTTTAGTACTATACCACCCAAGTTACCTTAAAAACTTAGGTTTTGGAAATATGGGTAATTAAATTAGGCGCTATGCGATATGCGGACAACGATTTGTCTAAGTTTACTTAAAATATATATTAATAAATACTGAATTGTGGATACATGACGTACACATAGGGTGATAGGATAGGACCAGAACTATAGTATTATACCACTCAGGTTACCGTCAAAACGTAGGTTTTGGAAATACGGGTGATTTTAATAGTCGCTTTGGATGTGTGGACGGCGATCGACCTAAGTTTGACATGAAATATAAAATAAATACGGAAGTGTGCCAACAAGACGTACACATAGGGTGATGGAATAGAACCAGAACGTCTGTATTATACCACCCAAGTTATCGTAAAAACACAGGTTTTGGAAATATGGCTGATTAAAGTAGTTGAATTGAGATGTGCGGACAGCGATTTGTCTAAGTTTGACATGAAATATAAAAAAATACGGAGGTGTGCCAATATGACGTACACATAGGATGATAGAATAGAACCAGAACTTTAGTACTATACCACCCAAGTTACCTTAAAAACTTAGGTTTCGGAAATATGGCTGATTAAATTAGTCGCTTTGCGATGTGCGGACAGCGATTTGTCTAAGTTTGACATGAAATATAAAATAAATACGGAAGTGTGCCAACTACGTACACATAGGGTGATAGAATAGGACCAGAACGTTTGTATTATACCACCCAAGTTACCGTAAAAACTTAGGTTTCGGAAATATGGCTGATTAAATTAGTCGCTTTGCGATGTGCGGACAGCGATTTGTCTAGGTTTGACATGAAATATAAAATAATACGGAAGTGTGCCAACATGACGTACACATAGGATGAAAGAATAGGACCAGAGCTTTAGTACTATACCACCCAAGTTACCTTAAAAACTTAGGTTTTGGAAATGTGGCTGATTAAAGTAGTCGCTTTGCGATGTGCGGACAGCGATTTGTCTAAGTTTGACATGAAATATAAAAAAATACGGAAGTGTGCCAACATGACTTACACATAGGATGATAGAATAGGACCAGAACATTACTACTATCCCACCCAAGTTACCTTAAAAACTTAGGTTTTGGAAATATGGGTGATTAAATTAGTCGCTATGCGATGTGCGGACAACGATTTGTCTAAGTTTGACATGAAATATAAAAATAAATACGGAATTGTGGATACATGACGTACACATAGTGTGATAGAATAAGACCAGAACTATAGTATTATACCACTTAGGTTACCGTCAAAACTTAGGTTTTGGAAATATGGGTGATAAAAATAGTCGCTTTGGATGTGTGGACAGCGATCCGCATATGTTTGACATGAAATATAAAATAAATACGGAAGTGTGCCAACATGACGTACACAAAGGGTGATAGAATAGGACCAGAAATTCTGTATTATACCACCCAAGTTACCGTAAAAACTTAGGTTTTGGAAATATGGCTGATTAAAGTAGTCGCTCTGCGATGTGCGGACAGCGATTTGTTTAAATTTGACATGAAATACAAAATAAATTCGGAAGTGTGCCAACATGACGTACAAATAGGGTGATAGAATAGGACCAGAACTATAGTATTATACCACTCGAGTTACCGTCAAAACTTACGTTTTGGAAATACAAGTGATTAAAATAGTCGCTTTGGATGTGTGGACAGCGATCCGCCTAAGTTTGACATGAAATATAAAATAAATACGGAAGTGTGCCAACATTACGTACACATAGTGTGATAGAATAGGACCAGAACTTCTGTATAATACCAACCAAGTTTCCGTAAAAACTTAGGTTTTGGAAATATGGCTGATTAAAGTAGTCGCTTTGCGATGTGCGGACAGCGGTTTTCCTAAATTTGACATGATATATAAAATAATTACGGACGTGCCAGCATGACGTACACATAGGATGAAAGGATAGGACCAGAACTTTAGTACTATACCACCCAAGTTACCTTAAAAACTTAGGTTTTGGATATATGGGTGTTTAGAGTATATGTTGGAAGTGTGCTAACATGACGTACACATAGGGTGATAGATTGGACCAGAACTTTACTACTATACCACCCAAGTTACCTTAAAAACTTAGGTTTTGGATGTATGGGTGATTAAATTATTCGCTATGCGATGTGCGGACAACGATTTGTCAAAGTATAACATGAAATATAAAAATAAATACGGAATTTTGGATACATGACGTTCACATAGGGTGATAAAATAGGACCAGAAATTTAGTATTACACCACTCAAGTTTCCTTAAAACCTAGGTTTTGGTAATATGGGTGATTAAATTAGTCGCTATGCGATGTGCGGACAACGATTTGTCTAAGTTTGACATGAAATATACAAATAAATACGGAATTGTGGATACATGACGTACACATAGTGTGATAGAATAGGACCAGAACTATAGTATTATACCACTCAGTTTACCGTTCAAACTTAGGGTTTGGAAATACGGGTGACTAAAATAGTCGCTTTGGATGTGTGGACAGCGATCCGCCTAAGTTTGACATGAAATATAAAAGAAATACGGAAGTGTGCCAACAAACGTACACATAGGGTGATAGAATAGGACCAGAACTTCTGCATTATACCACCCAAGTTACCGTAAAAACTTAGGTTTTGGAAATATGGCTGATTATAGTAGTCGCTTTGCGATGTGCGGACAGCGATTTGTCTAAATTTGACATGAAATACAAAATAAATACGGAAGTTTGCCAACATGACGTACACATAGGATGATAGAATAGGTCCAGAACTTTAGTACTATACCACCGAAGTTACCTTAAAAACTTAGGTTTTGGAAATACGGGTGTTTAGTTTATATGTTGGAAGTTTGCTAACATGACGTACACATATGTTGATATAATAGGACCAGAACTATAGTATTATATCACTCAAGTTTCCGTCAAAACTTACGTTTTGGAAATAAAAGTGATTAAAATAGTCGCTTTGGATAAGTGGACAGCGATCCGCCTAAGTTTGACATGAAATATTAAATAAATACGGAAGTGTGTCAACACTACGAACACATAGGGTGATAGAATAGGACCAGAACTTCTGTATTATACCACCCAAGTTACCTTAAAAACTTAGGTTTTGGAAATATGGGTGATTAAATTAGTCGCTATGCGATGTGCGGACAACGATTTGTCAAAGTATGACATGAATATAAAAATAAATACGGAATTTTGGATACATGACGTTCACATAGGGTGATAAAATAGGACCAGAAATTTAGTATTACACCACCCAAGTTTCCTTAAAACCTAGATTTTGGTAATATGGGTGATTAAATTAGTCGCTATGCGATGTGTGGACAACGATTTGTCTAAGTTTGACATGAAATATACAAATAAATACGGAATTGTGGATACATGACGTACACATAGTGTGATAGAATAGGACCAGAACTATAGTATTATACCACTCAAGTAACCGTCAAAACTTACGTTTTGGAAATACAAGTGATTAAAATAGTCGCTTTGGATGTGTGTACAGCGATCCGCCTAAGTTTGACATGAAATATAAAATAAATACGGATGTGTGCCAACACTACGTACACATAGGGTGATAGAATAGGACCAGAACTTCTGTATTATACCACCCAAGTTACCTTAAAAACTTAGGTTTTGGAAATATGGCTGATTAAAGTAGTCGCTTTGCGATGTGCGGACAGCGATTTGTCTAAGTTTGACATGAAATAAAAAAAAATACGGAAGTGTGCCAGCATGACGTAGACATAGGATGAAAGAATAGGACCAGAACTTAAGTACTATACCATCCAAGTTACCTTAAAAACTTAGGTTTTGGAAAAATGGGTAATTAAATTTGTCGCTTTCCGATGTGCGGACAACGATTTGTCTAAGTTTGACTTGAAATAAAAAATAACTACGGAAGTGTGCCAACAAGACGTACACATAGGGTGATAGAATAGGACCAGAACTTCTGTATTATACCACCCACGTTACCATAAAAACTTAGGTTTTGGAAATATGGCTGTTTAAAGTAGACGCTTTGCGATGTGCGGACAGCGATTTGTCTAAATTTGACATGAAATACAAAATAAATACGGAAGTGAGCCAACATGACGTACACATAGGATGATAGAATAGGTCCAGAACTTTAGTACTATACCACCGAAGTTACCTTAAAAACTTAGGTTTTGGAAATATGGGTGTTTAAATTAGTCGCTATGCAATGTGCGGACAACGATTTGTCAAAGTATGACATGAAATATAAAAATAAAAACGGAATTGTAAATACATGAAGCTCACATAGGGTGATAAAATAGGACCTGAAATTTAGTATTATACCACCCAAGTTACCGTAAAAACTTAGGTTTTGGAAATATGGCTGATTAAAGTAGTCGCTTTGCGATGTGCGGACAGCGATTTGTCTAAGTTTGACATGAAATATAAAAAAAATACGGAAGTGTGCCAACAAGACGTAGACATAGGGTGATAGAATAGGACCAGAACTTCTGTATTATACCACCCAAGTTACCGTAAAAAATTACGTTTTGGAAACATGGCTGATTAAAGTAGTCGCTTTGCGATGTGCGGACAGCGATTTGTCTAAATTTGACATGAAATACAAAATAAATACGGAAGTTTGCCAACTTGACGTAAACATAGGATGATAGAATAGGTCCAGAACTTTAGTACTATACCACCGAAGTTACCTTAAAAACTTAGGATTTGGAAATATGTTTGTTTAGTGTATATGATGGAAGTGTGCAAACATGACGTACACATAGGGTAATAGAATAGGACCAAAACTATAGTATTATACCACTCAAGTAACCGTCAAAACTTATGTTTTGGAAATGCAAGTGATTAAAAAAGACGCTTTGGATGAGTGGACTGCGATCCGCCTAAGTTTGACATGAAATATAAAATAAATACGGAAGTGTGCCAGCACTACGAACACATATGGTGATAGAATAGGACCAGAACTTCTGTATTATACCACCCAAGTTACCTTAAAAACTTAGGTTTTGGAAATATGGCTGATTAAAGTAGTCGCTTTGCGATGTGCGGACAGCGATTTGTCTAAGTTTGACATGAAATATAAAAAAATACGGAAGTATGCCAACATGACTTACACATAGGATGATAGAATAGGACCAGAACTTTACTACTATACCACCCAAGTTACCTTAAAAACTTAGGTTTCGGAAATATGGGTGATTAAATTAGTCGCTATGCGATGTGCGGACAACGATTTGTCAAAGTATGACATGAATATAAAAATAATTACGGAATTTTGGATACATGACGTTCACATAGGGTGATAAAATAGGACCAGAAATTTAGTATTACACCACCCAAGTTTCCTTAAAACCTAGGTTTTGGTAATATGGGTGATTAAATTAGTCGCTATGCGATGTGTGGACAACGATTTGTCTAAGTTTGACTTGAAATATACAAATAAATACGGAATTGTGGATACATGACGTACACATAGTGTGATAGAATAGGACCAGAACTATAGTATTATACCACTCAAGTAACCGTCAAAACTTACGTTTTGGAAATACAAGTGATTAAAATAGTCGCTTTGGATGTGTGTACAGCGATCCGCCTAAGTTTGACATGAAATATAAAATAAATACGGAAGTGTGCCAACACTACGTACACATAGGGTGATAGAATAGGACCAGAACTTCTGTATTATACCACCCAAGTTACCTTAAAAACTTAGGTTTTGGAAATATGGCTGATTAAAGTAGTCGCTTTGCGATGTGCGGACAGCGATTTGTCTAAGTTTGACATGAAATAAAAAAAAATACGGAAGTGTGCCAGCATGACGTAGACATAGGATGAAAGAATAGGACCAGAACTTAAGTACTATACCATCCAAGTTACCTTAAAAACTTAGGTTTTGGAAAAATGGGTAATTAAATTTGTCGCTATCCGATGTGCGGACAACGATTTGTCTAAGTTTGACTTGAAATAAAAAATAACTACGGAAGTGTGCCAACAAGACGTACACATAGGGTGATAGAATAGGACCAGAACTTCTGTATTATACCACCCAAGTTACCATAAAAACTTAGGTTTTGGAAATATGGCTGTTTAAAGTAGACGCTTTGCGATGTGCGGACAACGATTTGTCTATGTTTGACATGAAATATAAAAATAAATACGGAATTTTGGATACATGACGTTCACATAGGGTGATAAAATAGGACCAGAAATTTAGTATTATACCACCGAAGTTACCTTAAAAACTTAGGTTTTGGAAATATGGGTGTTTAAATTAGTCGCTATGCGATGTGCGGACAACGATTTGTCAAAGTATGACATGAAATACAAAAATAAAAACGGAATTGTAAATACATGACGTTCACATAGGGTGATAAAATAGGACCTGAAATTTAGTATTATACCACCCAAGTTACCGTAAAAACTTAGGTTTTGGAAATATGGCTGATTAAAGTAGTCGCTTTGCGATGTGCAGACAGCGATTTGTCTAAGTTTGACATAAAATATAAAATAAATTCGGAAGTGTGCCAACACTACGTACACATAGGGTAGATAGACAATAGGACCAGAACTTCTGTATTATACCACCCAAGTTACCGTAAAAACTTACGTTTTGGATACATGGCTAATAAAAATAGTCGCTTTGCGATGTGCGGACAGCGATTTGTCTATGTTTGACATGAAATATAAAAATAAATACGGATTTGTGGATACATGACGTACACATAGTGTGATAGAATAGGACCAGAACTATAGTATTATACCACTTAGGTTACCGTCAAAACTTAGGTTTTGAAAATATGGGTGATTAAAATAGTCGCTTTGGATGTGTGGACAGCGATCCGCATAAGTTTGACATGAAATATAAAATAAATACGGAAGTGTTTCAACAAGACGTACACATGGGGTGATAGAATAGGACCAGAACATCTTTATTATACCACCCAAGTAACCGTAAAATCTTAGGTTTTGGAAATATGGCTGATTAAAATAGTCGCTTTGCGATGTGCGGACAGTGATTTGTCTAATTTTAACATAAAATATAAAATAAATACGGACGTGTGCCAGCATGACGTACACAGAGGATGAAAGAATAGGACCAGAACTTTAGTACTATACCATCCAAGTTACCTTAAAAACTTAGGTTTTGGAAATATGGGTGATTAAATTAGTCGCTATGCGATGTGCGGACAACGATTTGTCTAACTATGACATGAAATATAAAAATAAATACGGAAGTGTTTGCCAACATTACGTACACATAGGGTGATAGAATAGGACCAGAACTTCTGTATTATACCACCCAAGTTACCGTCAAAACTTACGTTTTGGAAATACAAGTCATTAAAATAGTCGCTTTGGATGTGTGTACAGCGATCCGCCTAAGTGTGACATGAAATATAAAATAAATACGGAAGTGTGCCAACAAGACGTACACATGGGGTGATAGAATAGGACCAGATCATCTTTATTATACCACCCAAGTTACCGTAAAAACTTAGGTTTTGGAAATATGGCTGATTAAAGTAGTCGCTTTGCGATGTGCGGACAGTGATTTGTCTAATTTTAACATGAAATATAAAATAAATACGGACGTGTGCCAGCATGACGTACACATAGGATGAAAGTATAGGACCAGAACTTTAGTACTATACCATCCAAGTTACCTTAAAAACTTAGGTTTTGGAAATATGGTCGATTAAATAAGTCGCTATGCGATGTGCGGACAACGATTTGTCTAAGTATGGCATGAAATATAAAAATAAATACGGAAGTGTTTGCCAACATTACGTACACATAGGGTGATAGAATAGGTCCAGAACTTCTGTATTATACCACCCAAGTTACCGTAAAAACTTAGGTTTTGGAAATATGGCTGACTAAAGTAGTCGCTTTGCGATGTGCGGACAGCGATTTTTCTAAGTTTGACATAAAATACAAAATATATACGGAAGTGTGCCAACAAAGACGTACACATATGGTGATAGAAAAGGACCAGAACTATAGTATTATACGACTCAAGTTACCGTCAAAACTTACGTTTTGGAAATACAAGTGATTAAAATAGTCGCTTTGGATGTGTGGGCAGCGATCCGCCTAAGTTTGACATAAAATATAAAATAACTACGGAAGTTTGCCAACAAGACGTACACATAGGTTGATAGAATAGAACCAGAACTTCTGTATTATACCACCCAAGTTACCGTAAAAACTTAGGTTTTGGAAATATGACTGATTAAAGTAGTCGCTTTGTGATGTGCGGACAGCGATTTGTCTAAAATTGACAAGAAATATAAAATAAATACGGAAGTGTGCCAACAAAGACGTACACTTAGAATAGGACCAGAACTTCTGTATTATATCACCCAAGTTACCGTAAAAACTTAGGTTTTGGAAACATGGCTGATTAAAGTAGTCGCTTTGCGATGTGCGGACAGCGATTTGTCTAAGTTTGACATGAAATATAAAATAAATACAGAAGTGTGCCACCATGACGTACACATAGGATGAAAGAATAGGACCAGAACTTTAGTACTATACCACCCAAGTTACCTTAAAAACTTAGGTTTTGGAAATATGGGTGATTAATCTAGTCGCTATGCGATGTGCGGACAACGATTTGTCTAAGTTTAACATGAAATATAAAATAACTACGGAAGTGTGCCAACATAAGACGTACACATAGGATGATAGAATATGTCCAGAACTTTAGTACTATACAACCGAAGTTACCTTAAAAACTTAGGTTTTGGAAATATGGGTGTTTAAATTAGTCGCTATGCGATGTGCGGACAACGATTTTCAAAGTATGACATGAAATATAAAAATAAAAACGGAATTGTGGATACATGACGTACACATAGGGTGATAGAATAGGACCAGAACTATAGTATTATACCACTCATGTTACCGTCAAAACTTACGTTTTTGAAATACAAGTGATTAAAATAGTCGCTTTGGATGTGTGGACAGCGATCCGCCAAAGTTTGACATGAAATATAAAATAAATACGGAAGTGTGCCAACAAGACGTACACATGGGGTGATAGAATAGGACCAGATCATCTTTATTATACCACCCAAGTTACCGTAAAAACTTAGGTTTTGGAAATATGGCTGATTAAAGTAGTCGCTTTGCGATGTGCGGACAGTGATTTGTCTAATTTTAACATGAAATATAAAATAAATACGGACGTGTGCCAGCATGACGTACACATAGGATGAAAGTATAGGACCAGAACTTTAGTACTATACCATCCAAGTTACCTTAAAAACTTAGGTTTTGGAAATATGGGTGATTAAATTAGTCGCTATGCGATGTGCGGACAACGATTTGTCTAAGTATGGCATGAAATATAAAAATAAATACGGAAGTGTTTGCCAACATTACGTACACATAGGGTGATAGAATAGGTCCAGAACTTCTGTATTATACCACCCAAGTTACCGTAAAAACTTAGGTTTTGGAAATATGGCTGACTAAAGTAGTCGCTTTGCGATGTGCGGACAGCGATTTTTCTAAGTTTGACATAAAATACAAAATATATACGGAAGTGTGCCAACAAAGACGTACACATATGGTGATAGAAAAGGACCAGAACTATAGTATTATACGACTCAAGTTACCGTCAAAACTTACGTTTTGGAAATACAAGTGATTAAAATAGTCGCTTTGGATGTGTGGGCAGCGATCCGCCTAAGTTTGACATAAAATATAAAATAACTACGGAAGTTTGCCAACAAGACGTACACATAGGTTGATAGAATAGAACCAGAACTTCTGTATTATACCACCCAAGTTACCGTAAAAACTTAGGTTTTGGAAATATGACTGATTAAAGTAGTCGCTTTGCGATGTGCGGACAGCGATTTGTCTAAAATTGACAAGAAATATAAAATAAATACGGAAGTGTGCCAACAAAGACGTACACTTAGAATAGGACCAGAACTTCTGTATTATATCACCCAAGTTACCGTAAAAACTTAGGTTTTGGAAACATGGCTGATTAAAGTAGTCGCTTTGCGATGTGCGGACAGCGATTTGTCTAAGTTTGACATGAAATATAAAATAAATACAGAAGTGTGCCACCATGACGTACACATAGGATGAAAGAATAGGACCAGAACTTTAGTACTATACCACCCAAGTTACCTTAAAAACTTAGGTTTTGGAAATATGGGTGATTAATCTAGTCGCTATGCGATGTGCGGACAACGATTTGTCTAAGTTTAACATGAAATATAAAATAACTACGGAAGTGTGCCAACATAAGACGTACACATAGGATGATAGAATATGTCCAGAACTTTAGTACTATACAACCGAAGTTACCTTAAAAACTTAGGTTTTGGAAATATGGGTGTTTAAATTAGTCGCTATGCGATGTGCGGACAACGATTTTCAAAGTATGACATGAAATATAAAAATAAAAACGGAATTGTGGATACATGACGTACACATAGGGTGATAGAATAGGACCAGAACTATAGTATTATACCACTCATGTTACCGTCAAAACTTACGTTTTTGAAATACAAGTGATTAAAATAGTCGCTTTGGATGTGTGGACAGCGATCCGCCAAAGTTTGACATGAAATATAAAATAAATACGGAAGTGTGCCAACAAGACGTACACATGGGGTGATAGAATAGGACCAGAACATCTTTATTATACCACCCAAATTACCGTAAAATCTTAGGTTTTGGAAATATGGCTGATTAAAGTAGTCGCTTTGCGATGTGCGGACAGTGATTTGTCTAATTTTAACATAAAATATAAAATAAATACGGACGTTTGCCAGCATGACGTACACATAGGATGAAAGAATAGGACCAAAACTTTAGTACTATACCATCCAAGTTACCTTAAAAACTTAGGTTTTGGAAATATGGTCGATTAAATTAGTCGCTATGCGATGTGCGGACAACGATTTGTCTAATTATGACATGAAATATAAAAATAAATACGGAAGTGTTTGCCAACATTACGTACACATAGGGTGATAGAATAGGACCAGAACTTCTGTATTATACCACCCAAGTTACCGTCAAAACTTACGTTTTGGAAATACAAGTCATTAAAATAGTCGCTTTGGATGTGTGTACAGCGATCCGCCTAAGTTTGACATGAAATATAAAATAAATACGGAAGTGTGACAACAAGACGTACACATGGGGTGATAGAATAGGACCAGATCATCTTAATTATACCACCCAAGTTACCGTAAAAACTTAGGTTTTGGAAATATGGCTGATTAAAGTAGTCGCTTTGCGATGTGCGGACAGTGATTTGTCTAATTTTAACATGAAATATAAAATAAATACGGACGTGTGCCAGCATGACGTACACAGAGGATGAAAGAATAGGACCAGAACTTTAGTACTATACCATCCAAGTTACCTTAAAAACTTAGGTTTTGGAAATATGGTCGATTAAATTAGTCGCTATGCGATGTGCGGACAACGATTTGTCTAAGTATGGCATGAAATATAAAAATAAATACGGAAGTGTTTGCCAACATTACGTACACATAGGGTAATAGAATAGGACCAGAACTTCTGTATTATACCACCCAAGTTACCGTAAAAACTTAGGTTTTGGAAATATGGCTGATTAAAGTAGTCGCTTTGCGATGTGCGGACAGCGATTTTTCTAAGTTTGACATAAAATACAAAATATATACGGAAGTGTGCCAACATGACGTACACATAGGATGATAGAATAGGTCCAGAACTTTAGTATTATACCACCGAAGTTACGTTAAAAACTTAGGTTTTGGAAATATGGGTGATTAAATTAGTCGCTATGCGATGTGCGGACAACGATTTGTCCAAGAATGACATGAAATATAAAAATAAATACGGAATTTTGGATACATGACGTTCACATAGGGTGATAAAATAGGACCAGAAATTTAGTATTATACCACCGAAGTTACCTTAAAAACTTAGGTTTTGGAAATATGGGTGTTTAAATTAGTCGCTATGCGATGTGCGGACAACGATTTGTCAAAGTATGACATGAAATACAAAAATAAAAACGGAATTGTAAATACATGACGTTCACATAGGGTGATAAAATAGGACCTGAAATTTAGTATTATACCACCCAAGTTACCGTAAAAACTTAGGTTTTGGAAATATGGCTGATTAAAGTAGTCGCTTTGCGATGTGCAGACAGCGATTTGTCTAAGTTTGACATAAAATATAAAATAAATTCGGAAGTGTGCCAACACTACGTACACATAGGGTGATAGAATAGGACCAGAACTTCTGTATTATACCACCCAAGTTACCGTAAAAACTTACGTTTTGGAAACATGGCTAATAAAAATAGTCGCTTTGCGATGTGCGGACAGCGATTTGTCTATGTTTGACATGAAATATAAAAAAAATACGTAAGTGTGCCAATATGACGTACACATAGGATGATAGAATAGGACAAGAACTTTACTACTATACGACCCAAGTTACCTTAAAAACTTAGGTTTTGGAAATATGGGTGATTAAATTAGTCGCTATGCGATGTGCGGACAACGATTTGTTTATGTTTGACATGAAATATAAAAATAAATACGGATTTGTGGATACATGACGTACACATAGTGTGATAGAATAGGACCAGAACTATAGTATTATACCACTTAGGTTACCGTCAAAACTTAGGTTTTGAAAATATGGGTGATTAAAATAGTCGCTTTGGATGTGTGGACAGCGATCCGCATAAGTTTGACATGAAATATAAAATAAATACGGAAGTGTTTCAACAAGACGTACACATGGGGTGATAGAATAGGACCAGAACATCTTTATTATACCACCCAAGTAACCGTAAAATCTTAGGTTTTGGAAATATGGCTGATGAAAATAGTCGCTTTGCGATGTGCGGACAGTGATTTGTCTAAATTTAACATAAAATATAAAATAAATACGGACGTGTGCCAGCATGACGTACACAGAGGATGAAAGAATAGGACCAGAACTTTAGTACTATACCATCCAAGTTACCTTAAAAACTTAGGTTTTGGAAATATGGGTGATTAAATTAGTCGCTATGCGATGTGCGGACAACGATTTGTCTAACTATGACATGAAATATAAATATAAATACGGAAGTGTTTGCCAACATTACGTACACATAGGGTGATAGAATAGGACCAGAACTTCTGTATTATACCACCCAAGTTACCGTCAAAACTTACGTTTTGGAAATACAAGTCATTAAAATAGTCGCTTTGGATGTGTGTACAGCGATCCGCCTAAGTGTGACATGAAATATAAAATAAATACGGAAGTGTGCCAACAAGACGTACACATGGGGTGATAGAATAGGACCAGATCATCTTTATTATACCACCCAAGTTACCGTTAAAACTTAGGTTTTGGAAATATGGCTGATTAAAGTAGTCGCTTTGCGATGTGCGGACAGTGATTTGTCTAATTTTAACATGAAATATAAAATAAATACGGACGTGTGCCAGCATGACGTACACATAGGATGAAAGTATAGGACCAGAACTTTAGTACTATACCATCCAAGTTACCTTAAAAACTTAGGTTTTCGAAATATGGGTGATTAAATTAGTCGCTATGCGATGTGCGGACAACGATTTGTCTAAGTATGGCATGAAATATAAAAATAAATACGGAAGTGTTTGCCAACATTACGTACACATAGGGTGATAGAATAGGTCCAGAACTTCTGTATTATACCACCCAAGTTACCGTAAAAACTTAGGTTTTGGAAATATGGCTGATTAAAGTAGTCGCTTTGCGATGTGCGGACAGCGATTTTTCTAAGTTTGACATAAAATACAAAATATATACGGAAGTGTGCCAACAAAGACGTACACATATGGTGATAGAATAGGACCAGAACTATAGTATTATACCACTCAAGTTACCGTCAAAACTTACGTTTTGGAAATACAAGTGATTAAAATAGTCGCTTTGGATGTGTGGGCAGCGATCCGCCTAAGTTTGACATAAAATATAAAATAACTACGGAAGTTTGCCAACAAGACGTACACATAGGTTGATAGAATAGAACCAGAACTTCTGTATTATACCACCCAAGTTACCGTAAAAACTTAGGTTTTGGATATATGACTGATTAAAGTAGTCGCTTTGCGATGTGCGGACAGCGATTTGTCTAAAATTGACAAGAAATATAAAATAAATACGGAAGTGTGCCAACAAAGACGTACACTTAGAATAGGACCAGAACTTCTGTATTATATCACCCAAGTTACCGTAAAAACTTAGGTTTTGGAAACATGGCTGATTAAAGTAGTCGCTTTGCGATGTGCGGACAACGATTTGTCTAAGTTTAACATGAAATATAAAATAACTACGGAAGTGTGCCAACATAAGACGTACACATAGGATGATAGAATATGTCCAGAACTTTAGTACTATACAACCGAAGTTACCTTAAAAACTTAGGTTTTGGAAATATGGGTGTTTAAATTAGTCGCTATGCGATGTGCGGACTACGATTTTCAAAGTATGACATGAAATATAAAAATAAAAACGGAATTGTGGATACATGACGTACACATAGGGTGATAGAATAGGACCAGAACTATAGTATTATACCACTCATGTTACCGTCAAAACTTACGTTTTTGAAATACAAGTGATTAAAATAGTCGCTTTGGATGTGTGGACAGCGATCCGCCAAAGTTTGACATGAAATATAAAATAAATACGGAAGTGTGCCAACAAGACGTACACATAGAATAGGACCAGAACTTTTGTATTATACCACCCAAGTTACCGTAAAAACTTAGGTTTTTGAAACATGGCTGATTAAATTAGTCGTTATGCGATGTGCGGACAACGATTTGTCTAAGTATGACATGAAATATAAAAATAAATACGGAAGTGTGCTAACATTACGTACTAAAGGGTGATAGAATAGGACCAGAACTTTTGTATTATACCACCCAAGTTACAGTAAAAACTTATGTTTTGGAACTATGGCTGATTAAAGTAGTCGCATTGCAATGTGCGGACAGCGATTTGTCTAAGTTTGACATGAAATATAAAATAAATACGGAAGTGTGCCAACAAGACGTACACATAGGCTGATAGAATAGGACCAGAACGTCTGTATTATACCACCCAAGTTACCTTAAAAACTTATGTTTTGGAAACATGGCTGATTAAAGTAGTCGACTGCGATGTGGGGGCAACGATTTGTCTAAGTATGACATGAAATATAAAAATAAATACGGAAGTTTGCCAACATTACGTACACATAGGGTGATAGAAAAGGACCAGAACTTCTGTATTATACCACCCAAATTACCGTAAAAACTTAGGTTTTGGAAATATGGCTGATTAAAAGAGTCGCATTGCGATGTGCGGACAGCGATTTGTCTAAGTTTGACATGAAATATAAAATAAATACGAAAGTGTGCCAACATGACGTACACATAGGGTGATAGAATAGGACCAAAACTATAGTATTATACCACTCAAGTTACCGTCAAAACTTACGTTTTGGAAATACAAGTGATTAAAATAGTCGCTTTGGATGTGTGGACAGCGATCCGCCTAAGTTTGACATAAAATATAAAATAAATACGGAAGTGTGCCAACACTACGTACACATAGGGTGATAGAATAGGACCAGAACACCTGTATTATACCACCCAAGTTACCTTAAAAACTTAGGTTTTGAAAATATGGCTGATAAAAATAGTCGCTTAGCGATGTGCGGACAGCGATTTGTCTAAGTTTGACATGAAATATAAAAAAATACGGAAGTGTGCCAACATTACGTACACAAAGGGTTATAGAATAGGACCAGAACTTCTGTATTATACCGCCCAAGTTACCGTCAAAACGTACGTTTTGGAAATACAAGTGATTAAAATAGTCGCTTTGTATGTGTGGACAGCGATCCGCCTAAGTTTGACATGGAATATAAAATAAATACGGAAGTGTGCCAACATTACGTACACATAGGGTGATAGAATAGGACCAGAACTATAGTATTATACCACCCAAGTTACCGTAAAAACATAGGTTTTGGAAATATGGTAGATTAAAGTAGTCGCATTGTGATGTGCGGACAGCGATTTGTCTAAGTTTGACATGAAATAAAAAAAAAAATACGGAAGTGTGCCAACATGACGTACACATAGGATGATAGAATAGGACCAAAACTTTACTACTATACGACCCAAGATACCTTAAAAACTTTAGTTTTGGAAATATGGGTGGTTAAAATAGTCGCTATGCGATGTGCGGACAACAATTTGTCAAAGAATGACATGAAATATAAAAATAAATACGGAATTGTGGATACGTGACGTTCACATAGAGCGATAAAATGGGACCAGAAATTTAGTATTATATCACTCAGGTTACCGTCAAAACTTAGGTTTTTGAAATACGGGTGATTAAAATAGTCGCTTTGGATGTGTGGACATCGATCCGCCTACGTTTGACATGAAATATAAAATAAATACGGAAGTGTGCCAACATGACGTACACAAAGGGTGATAGAATAGGACCAGAACTTCTGTATTATACAACCCAAGTTACCGTAAAAACTTAGGTTTTGGAAATATGGCTGATTAAATTAGTCGCTATGAGATGTGCGGACAACGATTTGTCTAAGTTTGACATGAAATATAAAAATAAATACGGGATTGTGGATACATGACGTACACATAGGGTGATAGAATATGACCAGAACTATAGTATTATACCACTCAGGTTACCGTCAAAACTTAGGTTTTTGGAAATATGGGTGATTAAAATAGTCGCTTTAGATGTGTCGACAGCGATCCGCCTAAGTTTGACATGAAATATAAAATAAATACGGAAGTGTGCCAACAACACGTAGACATAGGCTGATAGAATAGGACCAGAACTTCTGTATTATACCACCCAAGTTACCGTAAAAACTTAGGTTTTGGAAATATGGCTGATTAAAGTAGTCGCATTGCGATGTGCGGACAGCAATTTGTCTAAATTTGACACGAAATACAAAATAAATACGGAAGTGTGCCAACATGACGTACACATAGGGTGATAGAGTAGGACTAAAACTATAGTATTATACCACTCAAGTTAACGTCAAAACTTACGTTTTGGAAATACAAGTGATTAAAATAGTCGCTTTGGATGTGTGGACAGCGATCCGCCTAAGTTTGACATAAAATATAAAATAAATACGGAAGTGTGCCAACACTACGTACACATAGGGTGATTGAATAGGACCAGAACACCTGTATTATACCACCCAAGTTACCTTAAAAACTTAGGGTTTGGAAATATAGCTGATAAAAATAGTCGCTTAGCGATGTGCGGACAGCGATTTGTCTAAGATTGACATGGAATATAAAAAAATACGGAAGTTTGCCAACATTACGTACACAAAGGGTGATAGAATAAGACCAGAACTTCTGTATTACACCATCCAAGTTACCGTAAAAACTTAGGTTTTGGAAATATGGGTGATTAAAGTAGTCGCTTTGCGATGTGCGGACAGCGATTTGTCTAAGTTTGACATGAAATATAAAATAAATACGGAAGTGTGCCAGCATGACGTACACATAGGGTGATAGAATAGGACCAGAACTATAGTATTATACCCCTCAAGTTACCGTCAAAGTTTACGTTTTGGAAATACAAGTGATTAAAATAGTCGCTTTGTATGTGTGGACAGCGATCCGGCAAAGTTTGACATTAAATATAAAATAAATACGGAAGTGTGCCAACAAGACGTACACATAGAATAGGACCATAACTTTTGTATTATACCACCCAAGTTACAGTAAAAACTTATGTTTTGGAACTATGGCTGATTAAAGTAGTCGCATTGCAATGTGCGGACAGCGATTTGTCTAAGTTTGACATGAAATATAAAATAAATACGGAAGTGTGCCAACAAGACGTACTCATAGGATGATAGAATAGGACCAGAACTATAGTATTATACCACCCAAGTTACCGTAAAAACATAGGTTTTGGAAATATGGTAGATTAAAGTAGTCGCATTGTGATGTGCGGACAGCGATTTGTCTAAGTTTGACATGAAATATAAAAAAAAATACGGAAGTGTGCCAACATGACGTACACATAGGATGATAGAATAGGACCAAAACTTTACTACTATACGACCCAAGATACCTTAAAAACTTTAGTTTTGGAAATATGGGTGGTTAAAATAGTCGCTATGCGATGTGCGGACAACAATTTGTCAAAGAATGACATGAAATATAAAAATAAATACGGAATTGTGGATACGTGACGTTCACATAGAGCGATAAAATGGGACCAGAAATTTAGTATTATATCACTCAGGTTACCGTCAAAACTTAGGTTTTTGAAATACGGGTGATTAAAATAGTCGCTTTGGATGTGTGGACATCGATCCGCCTACGTTTGACATGAAATATAAAATAAATACGGAAGTGTGCCAACATGACGTACACAAAGGGTGATAGAATAGGACCAGAACTTCTGTATTATACAACCCAAGTTACCGTAAAAACTTAGGTTTTGGAAATATGGCTGATTAAATTAGTCGCTATGAGATGTGCGGACAACGATTTGTCTAAGTTTGACATGAAATATAAAAATAAATACGGGATTGTGGATACATGACGTACACATAGGGTGATAGAATATGACCAGAACTATAGTATTATACCACTCAGGTTACCGTCAAAACTTAGGTTTTGGAAATATGGGTGATTAAAATAGTCGCTTTAGATGTGTCGACAGCGATCCGCCTAAGTTTGACATGAAATATAAAATAAATACGGAAGTGTGCCAACAACACGTAGACATAGGCTGATAGAATAGGACCAGAACTTCTGTATTATACCACCCAAGTTACCGTAAAAACTTAGGTTTTGGAAATATGGCTGATTAAAGTAGTCGCATTGCGATGTGCGGACAGCAATTTGTCTAAATTTGACACGAAATACAAAATAAATACGGAAGTGTGCCAACATGACGTACACATAGGGTGATAGAGTAGGACTAAAACTATAGTATTATACCACTCAAGTTAACGTCAAAACTTACGTTTTGGAAATACAAGTGATTAAAATAGTCGCTTTGGATGTGTGGACAGCGATCCGCCTAAGTTTGACATAAAATATAAAATAAATACGGAAGTGTGCCAACACTACGTACACATAGGGTGATTGAATAGGACCAGAACACCTGTATTATACCACCCAAGTTACCTTAAAAACTTAGGTTTTGGAAATATAGCTGATAAAAATAGTCGCTTAGCGATGTGCGGACAGCGATTTGTCTAAGATTGACATGGAATATAAAAAAATACGGAAGTTTGCCAACATTACGTACACAAAGGGTGATAGAATAAGACCAGAACTTCTGTATTACACCATCCAAGTTACCGTAAAAACTTAGGTTTTGGAAATATGGGTGATTAAAGTAGTCGCTTTGCGATGTGCGGACAGCGATTTGTCTAAGTTTGACATGAAATATAAAATAAATACGGAAGTGTGCCAGCATGACGTACACATAGGGTGATAGAATAGGACCAGAACTATAGTATTATACCCCTCAAGTTACCGTCAAAGTTTACGTTTTGGAAATACAAGTGATTAAAATAGTCGCTTTGTATGTGTGGACAGCGATCCGGCAAAGTTTGACATTAAATATAAAATAAATACGGAAGTGTGCCAACAAGACGTACACATAGAATAGGACCATAACTTTTGTATTATACCACCCAAGTTACAGTAAAAACTTATGTTTTGGAACTATGGCTGATTAAAGTAGTCGCATTGCAATGTGCGGACAGCGATTTGTCTAAGTTTGACATGAAATATAAAATAAATACGGAAGTGTGCCAACAAGACGTACTCATAGGATGATAGAATAGGACCAGAACGTCTGTATTATACCACCCAAGTTACCTTAAAAACTTAGGTTTTGGAAACATGGCTGATTAAAGTAGTCGACAGCGATGTGGGGGCAACGATTTATCTAAGTATGACATGAAATATAAAAATAAATACGGAAGTGTGCCAACATTACGTACACATAGGGTGATAGAAAAGGACCAGAACTTCTGTATTATACCACCCAAGTTACCGTAAAAACTTAGGTTTTAGAAATATGGCTGATTAAATTAGTCGCTTTGCGATGTGCGGACAGCGATTTGTCTAAGTTTGACATGAAATATAAAATAAATACGGAAGTGTGCCAACATGACGTACACATAGGGTGATAGAATAGGACCAAAATTATAGTATTATACCACTCAAGTTACCGTCAAAACTTACGTTTTGGAAATACAAGTGATTAAAATAGTCGCTTTGGATGTGTGGACAGCGATCCGCCTAAGTTTGACATAAAATATAAAATAAATACGGAAGTGTGCCAACACTACGTACACATAGGGTGATAGAATAGGACCAGAACACCTGTATTATACCACCCAAGTTACCTTAAAAACTTAGGTTTTGGAAATATGGCTGATAAAAATAGTCGCTTAGCGATGTGCGGACAGCGATTTGTCTAAGTTTGACATGAAATATAAAAACAATACGGAAGTGTGCCAACATTACGTACACAAAGGGTTATAGAATAGGACCAGAACTTCTGTATTATATCGCCCAAGTTACCGTCAAAACTTACGTTTTGGAAATACAAGTGATTAAAATAGTCGCTTTGTATGTGTGGACAGCGATCCGCCTAAGTTTGACATGGAATATAAAATAAATACGGAAGTGTGCCAACATTACGTACACATAGGGTGATAGAATAGGACCAGAACTATAGTATTATACCACCCAAGTTACCGTAAAAACTTAGGTTTTGGAAATATGGCAGATTAAAGTAGTCGCATTGTGATGTGCGGACAGCGATTTGTCTAAGTTTGACATGAAATATAAAAAAAATACGGAAGTGTGCCAACATGACGTACACATAGGATGATAGAATAGGACCAAAACTTTACTACTATACGACACAAGCTACCTTAAAAACTTTAGTTTTGGAAATATGGGTGATTAAAATAGTCGCTATGCGATGTGCGGACAACAATTTGTCAAAGAATGACATGAAATATAAAAATAAATACGGAATTGTGGATACGTGACGTTCACATAAAGCGATAAAATGGGACCAGAAATTTAGTATTATATCACTCAGGTTACCGTCAAAACTTAGGTTTTTGAAATACGGGTGATTAAAATAGTCGCTTTGGATGTGTGGACAGCGATTCGCCTACGTTTGACATGAAATATAAAATAAATACGGAAGTGTGCCATCATGACGTACACAAAGGGTGATTGAATAGGACCAGAACTTCTGTATTATACAACCCAAGTTACCGTCAAAACTTAGGTTTTGGAAATATGGGTGATTAAAATAGTCGCTTTAGATGTGTCGACAGCGATCCGCCTAAGTTTGACATGAAATATAAAATAAATACGGAAGTGTGCCAACAACACGTACACATAGGCTGATAGAAAGGACCAGAACTTCTGTATTATACCACCCAAGTTACCGTAAAAACTTAGGTTTTGGAAATATGGCTGATTAAAGTAGTCGCATTGCGATGTGCGGACAGCGATTTGTCTAAGTTTGACATGAAATATAAAATAAATACGGAAGTGTGCCAACATGACGTACACATAGGATGATAGAATAGGACCAAAACCTTACTACTATACGAACCAAGTTACCTTACAAACTTAGGTTTTGGAAACATGGCTGATTAAAGTAGTCGACAGCGATGTGGGGGCAACGATTTATCTAAGTATGACATGAAATATAAAAATAAATACGGAAGTGTGCCAACATTACGTACAATTAGGGTGATAGAAAAGGACCAGAACTTCTGTATTATACCACCCAAGTTACCGTAAAAACTTAGGTTTTAGAAATATGGCTGATTAAATTAGTCGCTTTGCGATGTGCGGACAGCGATTTGTCTAAGTTTGACATGAAATATAAAATAAATACGGAAGTGTGCCAACATGACGTACACATAGGGTGATAGAATAGGACCAAAACTATAGTATTATACCACTCAAGTTACCGTCAAAACTTACGTTTTGGAAATATAAGTGATTAAAATAGTCGCTTTGGATGTGTGGACAGCGATCCGCCTAAGTTTGACATAAAATATAAAATAAATACGGAAGTGTGCTAACACTACGTACACATAGGGTGATAGAATAGGACCAGAACACCTGTATTATACCACCCAAGTTACCTTAAAAACTTAGGTTTTGGAAATATGGCTGATAAAAATAGTCGCTTAGCGATGTGCGGGCAGCGATTTGTCTAAGTTTGACATGAAATATAAAAAAAAATACGGAAGTGTGCCAACATGACGTACACATAGGATGATAGAATAGGACCAAAACTTTACTACTATACGACCCAAGATACCTTAAAAACTTTAGTTTTGGAAATATGGGTGGTTAAAATAGTCGCTATGCGATGTGCGGACAACAATTTGTCAAAGAATGACATGAAATATAAAAATAAATACGGAATTGTGGATACGTGACGTTCACATAGAGCGATAAAATGGGACCAGAAATTTAGTATTATATCACTCAGGTTACCGTCAAAACTTAGGTTTTTGAAATACGGGTGATTAAAATAGTCGCTTTGGATGTGTGGACATCGATCCGCCTACGTTTGACATGAAATATAAAATAAATACGGAAGTGTGCCAACATGACGTACACAAAGGGTGATAGAATAGGACCAGAACTTCTGTATTATACAACCCAAGTTACCGTAAAAACTTAGGTTTTGGAAATATGGCTGATTAAATTAGTCGCTATGAGATGTGCGGACAACGATTTGTCTAAGTTTGACATGAAATATAAAAATAAATACGGGATTGTGGATACATGACGTACACATAGGGTGATAGAATATGACCAGAACTATAGTATTATACCACTCAGGTTACCGTCAAAACTTAGGTTTTGGAAATATGGGTGATTAAAATAGTCGCTTTAGATGTGTCGACAGCGATCCGCCTAAGTTTGACATGAAATATAAAATAAATACGGAAGTGTGCCAACAACACGTAGACATAGGCTGATAGAATAGGACCAGAACTTCTGTATTATACCACCCAAGTTACCGTAAAAACTTAGGTTTTGGAAATATGGCTGATTAAAGTAGTCGCATTGCGATGTGCGGACAGCAATTTGTCTAAATTTGACACGAAATACAAAATAAATACGGAAGTGTGCCAACATGACGTACACATAGGGTGATAGAGTAGGACTAAAACTATAGTATTATACCACTCAAGTTAACGTCAAAACTTACGTTTTGGAAATACAAGTGATTAAAATAGTCGCTTTGGATGTGTGGACAGCGATCCGCCTAAGTTTGACATAAAATATAAAATAAATACGGAAGTGTGCCAACACTACGTACACATAGGGTGATTGAATAGGACCAGAACACCTGTATTATACCACCCAAGTTAACTTAAAAACTTAGGTTTTGGAAATATAGCTGATAAAAATAGTCGCTTAGCGATGTGCGGACAGCGATTTGTCTAAGATTGACATGGAATATAAAAAAATACGGAAGTTTGCCAACATTACGTACACAAAGGGTGATAGAATAAGACCAGAACTTCTGTATTACACCATCCAAGTTACCGTAAAAACTTAGGTTTTGGAAATATGGGTGATTAAAGTAGTCGCTTTGCGATGTGCGGACAGCGATTTGTCTAAGTTTGACATGAAATATAAAATAAATACGGAAGTGTGCCAGCATGACGTACACATAGGGTGATAGAATAGGACCAGAACTATAGTATTATACCCCTCAAGTTACCGTCAAAGTTTACGTTTTGGAAATACAAGTGATTAAAATAGTCGCTTTGTATGCGTGGACAGCGATCCGGCAAAGTTTGACATTAAATATAAAATAAATACGGAAGTGTGCCAACAAGACGTACACATAGAATAGGACCATAACTTTTGTATTATACCACCCAAGTTACAGTAAAAACTTATGTTTTGGAACTATGGCTGATTAAAGTAGTCGCATTGCAATGTGCGGACAGCGATTTGTCTAAGTTTGACATGAAATATAAAATAAATACGGAAGTGTGCCAACAAGACGTACTCATAGGATGATAGAATAGGACCAGAACGTCTGTATTATACCACCCAAGTTACCTTAAAAACTTAGGTTTTGGAAATATGACTGATTAAAGTAGTCGCTTTGCGATGTGCGGACAGCGATTTGTCTAAAATTGACAAGAAATATAAAATAAATACGGAAGTGTGCCAACAAAGACGTACACTTAGAATAGGACCAGAACTTCTGTATTATATCACCCAAGTTACCGTAAAAACTTAGGTTTTGGAAACATGGCTGATTAAAGTAGTCGCTTTGCGATGTGCGGACAGCGATTTGTCTAAGTTTGACATGAAATATAAAATAAATACAGAAGTGTGCCACCATGACGTACACATAGGATGAAAGAATAGGACCAGAACTTTAGTACTATACCACCCAAGTTACCTTAAAAACTTAGGTTTTGGAAATATGGGTGATTAATCTAGTCGCTATGCGATGTGCGGACAACGATTTGTCTAAGTTTAACATGAAATATAAAATAACTACGGAAGTGTGCCAACATAAGACGTACACATAGGATGATAGAATATGTCCAGAACTTTAGTACTATACAACCGAAGTTACCTTAAAAACTTAGGTTTTGGAAATATGGGTGTTTAAATTAGTCGCTATGCGATGTGCGGACAACGATTTTCAAAGTATGACATGAAATATAAAAATAAAAACGGAATTGTGGATACATGACGTACACATAGGGTGATAGAATAGGACCAGAACTATAGTATTATACCACTCATGTTACCGTCAAAACTTACGTTTTTGAAATACAAGTGATTAAAATAGTCGCTTTGGATGTGTGGACAGCGATCCGCCAAAGTTTGACATGAAATATAAAATAAATACGGAAGTGTGCCAACAAGACGTACACATGGGGTGATAGAATAGGACCAGAACATCTTTATTATACCACCCAAATTACCGTAAAATCTTAGGTTTTGGAAATATGGCTGATTAAAGTAGTCGCTTTGCGATGTGCGGACAGTGATTTGTCTAATTTTAACATAAAATATAAAATAAATACGGACGTTTGCCAGCATGACGTACACATAGGATGAAAGAATAGGACCAAAACTTTAGTACTATACCATCCAAGTTACCTTAAAAACTTAGGTTTTGGAAATATGGTCGATTAAATTAGTCGCTATGCGATGTGCGGACAACGATTTGTCTAATTATGACATGAAATATAAAAATAAATACGGAAGTGTTTGCCAACATTACGTACACATAGGGTGATAGAATAGGACCAGAACTTCTGTATTATACCACCCAAGTTACCGTCAAAACTTACGTTTTGGAAATACAAGTCATTAAAATAGTCGCTTTGGATGTGTGTACAGCGATCCGCCTAAGTTTGACATGAAATATAAAATAAATACGGAAGTGTGACAACAAGACGTACACATGGGGTGATAGAATAGGACCAGATCATCTTAATTATACCACCCAAGTTACCGTAAAAACTTAGGTTTTGGAAATATGGCTGATTAAAGTAGTCGCTTTGCGATGTGCGGACAGTGATTTGTCTAATTTTAACATGAAATATAAAATAAATACGGACGTGTGCCAGCATGACGTACACAGAGGATGAAAGAATAGGACCAGAACTTTAGTACTATACCATCCAAGTTACCTTAAAAACTTAGGTTTTGGAAATATGGTCGATTAAATTAGTCGCTATGCGATGTGCGGACAACGATTTGTCTAAGTATGGCATGAAATATAAAAATAAATACGGAAGTGTTTGCCAACATTACGTACACATAGGGTAATAGAATAGGACCAGAACTTCTGTATTATACCACCCAAGTTACCGTAAAAACTTAGGTTTTGGAAATATGGCTGATTAAAGTAGTCGCTTTGCGATGTGCGGACAGCGATTTTTCTAAGTTTGACATAAAATACAAAATATATACGGAAGTGTGCCAACATGACGTACACATAGGATGATAGAATAGGTCCAGAACTTTAGTATTATACCACCGAAGTTACGTTAAAAACTTAGGTTTTGGAAATATGGGTGATTAAATTAGTCGCTATGCGATGTGCGGACAACGATTTGTCCAAGAATGACATGAAATATAAAAATAAATACGGAATTTTGGATACATGACGTTCACATAGGGTGATAAAATAGGACCAGAAATTTAGTATTATACCACCGAAGTTACCTTAAAAACTTAGGTTTTGGAAATATGGGTGTTTAAATTAGTCGCTATGCGATGTGCGGACAACGATTTGTCAAAGTATGACATGAAATACAAAAATAAAAACGGAATTGTAAATACATGACGTTCACATAGGGTGATAAAATAGGACCTGAAATTTAGTATTATACCACCCAAGTTACCGTAAAAACTTAGGTTTTGGAAATATGGCTGATTAAAGTAGTCGCTTTGCGATGTGCAGACAGCGATTTGTCTAAGTTTGACATAAAATATAAAATAAATTCGGAAGTGTGCCAACACTACGTACACATAGGGTGATAGAATAGGACCAGAACTTCTGTATTATACCACCCAAGTTACCGTAAAAACTTACGTTTTGGAAACATGGCTAATAAAAATAGTCGCTTTGCGATGTGCGGACAGCGATTTGTCTATGTTTGACATGAAATATAAAAAAAATACGTAAGTGTGCCAATATGACGTACACATAGGATGATAGAATAGGACAAGAACTTTACTACTATACGACCCAAGTTACCTTAAAAACTTAGGTTTTGGAAATATGGGTGATTAAATTAGTCGCTATGCGATGTGCGGACAACGATTTGTTTATGTTTGACATGAAATATAAAAATAAATACGGATTTGTGGATACATGACGTACACATAGTGTGATAGAATAGGACCAGAACTATAGTATTATACCACTTAGGTTACCGTCAAAACTTAGGTTTTGAAAATATGGGTGATTAAAATAGTCGCTTTGGATGTGTGGACAGCGATCCGCATAAGTTTGACATGAAATATAAAATAAATACGGAAGTGTTTCAACAAGACGTACACATGGGGTGATAGAATAGGACCAGAACATCTTTATTATACCACCCAAGTAACCGTAAAATCTTAGGTTTTGGAAATATGGCTGATGAAAATAGTCGCTTTGCGATGTGCGGACAGTGATTTGTCTAAATTTAACATAAAATATAAAATAAATACGGACGTGTGCCAGCATGACGTACACAGAGGATGAAAGAATAGGACCAGAACTTTAGTACTATACCATCCAAGTTACCTTAAAAACTTAGGTTTTGGAAATATGGGTGATTAAATTAGTCGCTATGCGATGTGCGGACAACGATTTGTCTAACTATGACATGAAATATAAATATAAATACGGAAGTGTTTGCCAACATTACGTACACATAGGGTGATAGAATAGGACCAGAACTTCTGTATTATACCACCCAAGTTACCGTCAAAACTTACGTTTTGGAAATACAAGTCATTAAAATAGTCGCTTTGGATGTGTGTACAGCGATCCGCCTAAGTGTGACATGAAATATAAAATAAATACGGAAGTGTGCCAACAAGACGTACACATGGGGTGATAGAATAGGACCAGATCATCTTTATTATACCACCCAAGTTACCGTTAAAACTTAGGTTTTGGAAATATGGCTGATTAAAGTAGTCGCTTTGCGATGTGCGGACAGTGATTTGTCTAATTTTAACATGAAATATAAAATAAATACGGACGTGTGCCAGCATGACGTACACATAGGATGAAAGTATAGGACCAGAACTTTAGTACTATACCATCCAAGTTACCTTAAAAACTTAGGTTTTCGAAATATGGGTGATTAAATTAGTCGCTATGCGATGTGCGGACAACGATTTGTCTAAGTATGGCATGAAATATAAAAATAAATACGGAAGTGTTTGCCAACATTACGTACACATAGGGTGATAGAATAGGTCCAGAACTTCTGTATTATACCACCCAAGTTACCGTAAAAACTTAGGTTTTGGAAATATGGCTGATTAAAGTAGTCGCTTTGCGATGTGCGGACAGCGATTTTTCTAAGTTTGACATAAAATACAAAATATATACGGAAGTGTGCCAACAAAGACGTACACATATGGTGATAGAATAGGACCAGAACTATAGTATTATACCACTCAAGTTACCGTCAAAACTTACGTTTTGGAAATACAAGTGATTAAAATAGTCGCTTTGGATGTGTGGGCAGCGATCCGCCTAAGTTTGACATAAAATATAAAATAACTACGGAAGTTTGCCAACAAGACGTACACATAGGTTGATAGAATAGAACCAGAACTTCTGTATTATACCACCCAAGTTACCGTAAAAACTTAGGTTTTGGATATATGACTGATTAAAGTAGTCGCTTTGCGATGTGCGGACAGCGATTTGTCTAAAATTGACAAGAAATATAAAATAAATACGGAAGTGTGCCAACAAAGACGTACACTTAGAATAGGACCAGAACTTCTGTATTATATCACCCAAGTTACCGTAAAAACTTAGGTTTTGGAAACATGGCTGATTAAAGTAGTCGCTTTGCGATGTGCGGACAACGATTTGTCTAAGTTTAACATGAAATATAAAATAACTACGGAAGTGTGCCAACATAAGACGTACACATAGGATGATAGAATATGTCCAGAACTTTAGTACTATACAACCGAAGTTACCTTAAAAACTTAGGTTTTGGAAATATGGGTGTTTAAATTAGTCGCTATGCGATGTGCGGACTACGATTTTCAAAGTATGACATGAAATATAAAAATAAAAACGGAATTGTGGATACATGACGTACACATAGGGTGATAGAATAGGACCAGAACTATAGTATTATACCACTCATGTTACCGTCAAAACTTACGTTTTTGAAATACAAGTGATTAAAATAGTCGCTTTGGATGTGTGGACAGCGATCCGCCAAAGTTTGACATGAAATATAAAATAAATACGGAAGTGTGCCAACAAGACGTACACATAGAATAGGACCAGAACTTTTGTATTATACCACCCAAGTTACCGTAAAAACTTAGGTTTTTGAAACATGGCTGATTAAATTAGTCGTTATGCGATGTGCGGACAACGATTTGTCTAAGTATGACATGAAATATAAAAATAAATACGGAAGTGTGCTAACATTACGTACTAAAGGGTGATAGAATAGGACCAGAACTTTTGTATTATACCACCCAAGTTACAGTAAAAACTTATGTTTTGGAACTATGGCTGATTAAAGTAGTCGCATTGCAATGTGCGGACAGCGATTTGTCTAAGTTTGACATGAAATATAAAATAAATACGGAAGTGTGCCAACAAGACGTACACATAGGCTGATAGAATAGGACCAGAACGTCTGTATTATACCACCCAAGTTACCTTAAAAACTTATGTTTTGGAAACATGGCTGATTAAAGTAGTCGACTGCGATGTGGGGGCAACGATTTGTCTAAGTATGACATGAAATATAAAAATAAATACGGAAGTTTGCCAACATTACGTACACATAGGGTGATAGAAAAGGACCAGAACTTCTGTATTATACCACCCAAATTACCGTAAAAACTTAGGTTTTGGAAATATGGCTGATTAAAAGAGTCGCATTGCGATGTGCGGACAGCGATTTGTCTAAGTTTGACATGAAATATAAAATAAATACGAAAGTGTGCCAACATGACGTACACATAGGGTGATAGAATAGGACCAAAACTATAGTATTATACCACTCAAGTTACCGTCAAAACTTACGTTTTGGAAATACAAGTGATTAAAATAGTCGCTTTGGATGTGTGGACAGCGATCCGCCTAAGTTTGACATAAAATATAAAATAAATACGGAAGTGTGCCAACACTACGTACACATAGGGTGATAGAATAGGACCAGAACACCTGTATTATACCACCCAAGTTACCTTAAAAACTTAGGTTTTGAAAATATGGCTGATAAAAATAGTCGCTTAGCGATGTGCGGACAGCGATTTGTCTAAGTTTGACATGAAATATAAAAAAATACGGAAGTGTGCCAACATTACGTACACAAAGGGTTATAGAATAGGACCAGAACTTCTGTATTATACCGCCCAAGTTACCGTCAAAACGTACGTTTTGGAAATACAAGTGATTAAAATAGTCGCTTTGTATGTGTGGACAGCGATCCGCCTAAGTTTGACATGGAATATAAAATAAATACGGAAGTGTGCCAACATTACGTACACATAGGGTGATAGAATAGGACCAGAACTATAGTATTATACCACCCAAGTTACCGTAAAAACATAGGTTTTGGAAATATGGTAGATTAAAGTAGTCGCATTGTGATGTGCGGACAGCGATTTGTCTAAGTTTGACATGAAATAAAAAAAAAAATACGGAAGTGTGCCAACATGACGTACACATAGGATGATAGAATAGGACCAAAACTTTACTACTATACGACCCAAGATACCTTAAAAACTTTAGTTTTGGAAATATGGGTGGTTAAAATAGTCGCTATGCGATGTGCGGACAACAATTTGTCAAAGAATGACATGAAATATAAAAATAAATACGGAATTGTGGATACGTGACGTTCACATAGAGCGATAAAATGGGACCAGAAATTTAGTATTATATCACTCAGGTTACCGTCAAAACTTAGGTTTTTGAAATACGGGTGATTAAAATAGTCGCTTTGGATGTGTGGACATCGATCCGCCTACGTTTGACATGAAATATAAAATAAATACGGAAGTGTGCCAACATGACGTACACAAAGGGTGATAGAATAGGACCAGAACTTCTGTATTATACAACCCAAGTTACCGTAAAAACTTAGGTTTTGGAAATATGGCTGATTAAATTAGTCGCTATGAGATGTGCGGACAACGATTTGTCTAAGTTTGACATGAAATATAAAAATAAATACGGGATTGTGGATACATGACGTACACATAGGGTGATAGAATATGACCAGAACTATAGTATTATACCACTCAGGTTACCGTCAAAACTTAGGTTTTTGGAAATATGGGTGATTAAAATAGTCGCTTTAGATGTGTCGACAGCGATCCGCCTAAGTTTGACATGAAATATAAAATAAATACGGAAGTGTGCCAACAACACGTAGACATAGGCTGATAGAATAGGACCAGAACTTCTGTATTATACCACCCAAGTTACCGTAAAAACTTAGGTTTTGGAAATATGGCTGATTAAAGTAGTCGCATTGCGATGTGCGGACAGCAATTTGTCTAAATTTGACACGAAATACAAAATAAATACGGAAGTGTGCCAACATGACGTACACATAGGGTGATAGAGTAGGACTAAAACTATAGTATTATACCACTCAAGTTAACGTCAAAACTTACGTTTTGGAAATACAAGTGATTAAAATAGTCGCTTTGGATGTGTGGACAGCGATCCGCCTAAGTTTGACATAAAATATAAAATAAATACGGAAGTGTGCCAACACTACGTACACATAGGGTGATTGAATAGGACCAGAACACCTGTATTATACCACCCAAGTTACCTTAAAAACTTAGGTTTTGGAAATATAGCTGATAAAAATAGTCGCTTAGCGATGTGCGGACAGCGATTTGTCTAAGATTGACATGGAATATAAAAAAATACGGAAGTTTGCCAACATTACGTACACAAAGGGTGATAGAATAAGACCAGAACTTCTGTATTACACCATCCAAGTTACCGTAAAAACTTAGGTTTTGGAAATATGGGTGATTAAAGTAGTCGCTTTGCGATGTGCGGACAGCGATTTGTCTAAGTTTGACATGAAATATAAAATAAATACGGAAGTGTGCCAGCATGACGTACACATAGGGTGATAGAATAGGACCAGAACTATAGTATTATACCCCTCAAGTTACCGTCAAAGTTTACGTTTTGGAAATACAAGTGATTAAAATAGTCGCTTTGTATGTGTGGACAGCGATCCGGCAAAGTTTGACATTAAATATAAAATAAATACGGAAGTGTGCCAACAAGACGTACACATAGAATAGGACCATAACTTTTGTATTATACCACCCAAGTTACAGTAAAAACTTATGTTTTGGAACTATGGCTGATTAAAGTAGTCGCATTGCAATGTGCGGACAGCGATTTGTCTAAGTTTGACATGAAATATAAAATAAATACGGAAGTGTGCCAACAAGACGTACTCATAGGATGATAGAATAGGACCAGAACTATAGTATTATACCACCCAAGTTACCGTAAAAACATAGGTTTTGGAAATATGGTAGATTAAAGTAGTCGCATTGTGATGTGCGGACAGCGATTTGTCTAAGTTTGACATGAAATATAAAAAAAAATACGGAAGTGTGCCAACATGACGTACACATAGGATGATAGAATAGGACCAAAACTTTACTACTATACGACCCAAGATACCTTAAAAACTTTAGTTTTGGAAATATGGGTGGTTAAAATAGTCGCTATGCGATGTGCGGACAACAATTTGTCAAAGAATGACATGAAATATAAAAATAAATACGGAATTGTGGATACGTGACGTTCACATAGAGCGATAAAATGGGACCAGAAATTTAGTATTATATCACTCAGGTTACCGTCAAAACTTAGGTTTTTGAAATACGGGTGATTAAAATAGTCGCTTTGGATGTGTGGACATCGATCCGCCTACGTTTGACATGAAATATAAAATAAATACGGAAGTGTGCCAACATGACGTACACAAAGGGTGATAGAATAGGACCAGAACTTCTGTATTATACAACCCAAGTTACCGTAAAAACTTAGGTTTTGGAAATATGGCTGATTAAATTAGTCGCTATGAGATGTGCGGACAACGATTTGTCTAAGTTTGACATGAAATATAAAAATAAATACGGGATTGTGGATACATGACGTACACATAGGGTGATAGAATATGACCAGAACTATAGTATTATACCACTCAGGTTACCGTCAAAACTTAGGTTTTGGAAATATGGGTGATTAAAATAGTCGCTTTAGATGTGTCGACAGCGATCCGCCTAAGTTTGACATGAAATATAAAATAAATACGGAAGTGTGCCAACAACACGTAGACATAGGCTGATAGAATAGGACCAGAACTTCTGTATTATACCACCCAAGTTACCGTAAAAACTTAGGTTTTGGAAATATGGCTGATTAAAGTAGTCGCATTGCGATGTGCGGACAGCAATTTGTCTAAATTTGACACGAAATACAAAATAAATACGGAAGTGTGCCAACATGACGTACACATAGGGTGATAGAGTAGGACTAAAACTATAGTATTATACCACTCAAGTTAACGTCAAAACTTACGTTTTGGAAATACAAGTGATTAAAATAGTCGCTTTGGATGTGTGGACAGCGATCCGCCTAAGTTTGACATAAAATATAAAATAAATACGGAAGTGTGCCAACACTACGTACACATAGGGTGATTGAATAGGACCAGAACACCTGTATTATACCACCCAAGTTACCTTAAAAACTTAGGTTTTGGAAATATAGCTGATAAAAATAGTCGCTTAGCGATGTGCGGACAGCGATTTGTCTAAGATTGACATGGAATATAAAAAAATACGGAAGTTTGCCAACATTACGTACACAAAGGGTGATAGAATAAGACCAGAACTTCTGTATTACACCATCCAAGTTACCGTAAAAACTTAGGTTTTGGAAATATGGGTGATTAAAGTAGTCGCTTTGCGATGTGCGGACAGCGATTTGTCTAAGTTTGACATGAAATATAAAATAAATACGGAAGTGTGCCAGCATGACGTACACATAGGGTGATAGAATAGGACCAGAACTATAGTATTATACCCCTCAAGTTACCGTCAAAGTTTACGTTTTGGAAATACAAGTGATTAAAATAGTCGCTTTGTATGTGTGGACAGCGATCCGGCAAAGTTTGACATTAAATATAAAATAAATACGGAAGTGTGCCAACAAGACGTACACATAGAATAGGACCATAACTTTTGTATTATACCACCCAAGTTACAGTAAAAACTTATGTTTTGGAACTATGGCTGATTAAAGTAGTCGCATTGCAATGTGCGGACAGCGATTTGTCTAAGTTTGACATGAAATATAAAATAAATACGGAAGTGTGCCAACAAGACGTACTCATAGGATGATAGAATAGGACCAGAACGTCTGTATTATACCACCCAAGTTACCTTAAAAACTTAGGTTTTGGAAACATGGCTGATTAAAGTAGTCGACAGCGATGTGGGGGCAACGATTTATCTAAGTATGACATGAAATATAAAAATAAATACGGAAGTGTGCCAACATTACGTACACATAGGGTGATAGAAAAGGACCAAAACTTCTGTATTATACCACCCAAGTTACCGTAAAAACTTAGGTTTTAGAAATATGGCTGATTAAATTAGTCGCTTTGCGATGTGCGGACAGCGATTTGTCTAAGTTTGACATGAAATATAAAATAAATACGGAAGTGTGCCAACATGACGTACACATAGGGTGATAGAATAGGACCAAAATTATAGTATTATACCACTCAAGTTACCGTCAAAACTTACGTTTTGGAAATACAAGTGATTAAAATAGTCGCTTTGGATGTGTGGACAGCGATCCGCCTAAGTTTGACATAAAATATAAAATAAATACGGAAGTGTGCCAACACTACGTACACATAGGGTGATAGAATAGGACCAGAACACCTGTATTATACCACCCAAGTTACCTTAAAAACTTAGGTTTTGGAAATATGGCTGATAAAAATAGTCGCTTAGCGATGTGCGGACAGCGATTTGTCTAAGTTTGACATGAAATATAAAAACAATACGGAAGTGTGCCAACATTACGTACACAAAGGGTTATAGAATAGGACCAGAACTTCTGTATTATATCGCCCAAGTTACCGTCAAAACTTACGTTTTGGAAATACAAGTGATTAAAATAGTCGCTTTGTATGTGTGGACAGCGATCCGCCTAAGTTTGACATGGAATATAAAATAAATACGGAAGTGTGCCAACATTACGTACACATAGGGTGATAGAATAGGACCAGAACTATAGTATTATACCACCCAAGTTACCGTAAAAACTTAGGTTTTGGAAATATGGCAGATTAAAGTAGTCGCATTGTGATGTGCGGACAGCGATTTGTCTAAGTTTGACATGAAATATAAAAAAAATACGGAAGTGTGCCAACATGACGTACACATAGGATGATAGAATAGGACCAAAACTTTACTACTATACGACACAAGCTACCTTAAAAACTTTAGTTTTGGAAATATGGGTGATTAAAATAGTCGCTATGCGATGTGCGGACAACAATTTGTCAAAGAATGACATGAAATATAAAAATAAATACGGAATTGTGGATACGTGACGTTCACATAAAGCGATAAAATGGGACCAGAAATTTAGTATTATATCACTCAGGTTACCGTCAAAACTTAGGTTTTTGAAATACGGGTGATTAAAATAGTCGCTTTGGATGTGTGGACAGCGATTCGCCTACGTTTGACATGAAATATAAAATAAATACGGAAGTGTGCCATCATGACGTACACAAAGGGTGATTGAATAGGACCAGAACTTCTGTATTATACAACCCAAGTTACCGTCAAAACTTAGGTTTTGGAAATATGGGTGATTAAAATAGTCGCTTTAGATGTGTCGACAGCGATCCGCCTAAGTTTGACATGAAATATAAAATAAATACGGAAGTGTGCCAACAACACGTACACATAGGCTGATAGAAAGGACCAGAACTTCTGTATTATACCACCCAAGTTACCGTAAAAACTTAGGTTTTGGAAATATGGCTGATTAAAGTAGTCGCATTGCGATGTGCGGACAGCGATTTGTCTAAGTTTGACATGAAATATAAAATAAATACGGAAGTGTGCCAACATGACGTACACATAGGATGATAGAATAGGACCAAAACCTTACTACTATACGAACCAAGTTACCTTACAAACTTAGGTTTTGGAAACATGGCTGATTAAAGTAGTCGACAGCGATGTGGGGGCAACGATTTATCTAAGTATGACATGAAATATAAAAATAAATACGGAAGTGTGCCAACATTACGTACAATTAGGGTGATAGAAAAGGACCAGAACTTCTGTATTATACCACCCAAGTTACCGTAAAAACTTAGGTTTTAGAAATATGGCTGATTAAATTAGTCGCTTTGCGATGTGCGGACAGCGATTTGTCTAAGTTTGACATGAAATATAAAATAAATACGGAAGTGTGCCAACATGACGTACACATAGGGTGATAGAATAGGACCAAAACTATAGTATTATACCACTCAAGTTACCGTCAAAACTTACGTTTTGGAAATATAAGTGATTAAAATAGTCGCTTTGGATGTGTGGACAGCGATCCGCCTAAGTTTGACATAAAATATAAAATAAATACGGAAGTGTGCTAACACTACGTACACATAGGGTGATAGAATAGGACCAGAACACCTGTATTATACCACCCAAGTTACCTTAAAAACTTAGGTTTTGGAAATATGGCTGATAAAAATAGTCGCTTAGCGATGTGCGGGCAGCGATTTGTCTAAGTTTGACATGAAATATAAAAAAAAATACGGAAGTGTGCCAACATGACGTACACATAGGATGATAGAATAGGACCAAAACTTTACTACTATACGACCCAAGATACCTTAAAAACTTTAGTTTTGGAAATATGGGTGGTTAAAATAGTCGCTATGCGATGTGCGGACAACAATTTGTCAAAGAATGACATGAAATATAAAAATAAATACGGAATTGTGGATACGTGACGTTCACATAGAGCGATAAAATGGGACCAGAAATTTAGTATTATATCACTCAGGTTACCGTCAAAACTTAGGTTTTTGAAATACGGGTGATTAAAATAGTCGCTTTGGATGTGTGGACATCGATCCGCCTACGTTTGACATGAAATATAAAATAAATACGGAAGTGTGCCAACATGACGTACACAAAGGGTGATAGAATAGGACCAGAACTTCTGTATTATACAACCCAAGTTACCGTAAAAACTTAGGTTTTGGAAATATGGCTGATTAAATTAGTCGCTATGAGATGTGCGGACAACGATTTGTCTAAGTTTGACATGAAATATAAAAATAAATACGGGATTGTGGATACATGACGTACACATAGGGTGATAGAATATGACCAGAACTATAGTATTATACCACTCAGGTTACCGTCAAAACTTAGGTTTTGGAAATATGGGTGATTAAAATAGTCGCTTTAGATGTGTCGACAGCGATCCGCCTAAGTTTGACATGAAATATAAAATAAATACGGAAGTGTGCCAACAACACGTAGACATAGGCTGATAGAATAGGACCAGAACTTCTGTATTATACCACCCAAGTTACCGTAAAAACTTAGGTTTTGGAAATATGGCTGATTAAAGTAGTCGCATTGCGATGTGCGGACAGCAATTTGTCTAAATTTGACACGAAATACAAAATAAATACGGAAGTGTGCCAACATGACGTACACATAGGGTGATAGAGTAGGACTAAAACTATAGTATTATACCACTCAAGTTAACGTCAAAACTTACGTTTTGGAAATACAAGTGATTAAAATAGTCGCTTTGGATGTGTGGACAGCGATCCGCCTAAGTTTGACATAAAATATAAAATAAATACGGAAGTGTGCCAACACTACGTACACATAGGGTGATTGAATAGGACCAGAACACCTGTATTATACCACCCAAGTTAACTTAAAAACTTAGGTTTTGGAAATATAGCTGATAAAAATAGTCGCTTAGCGATGTGCGGACAGCGATTTGTCTAAGATTGACATGGAATATAAAAAAATACGGAAGTTTGCCAACATTACGTACACAAAGGGTGATAGAATAAGACCAGAACTTCTGTATTACACCATCCAAGTTACCGTAAAAACTTAGGTTTTGGAAATATGGGTGATTAAAGTAGTCGCTTTGCGATGTGCGGACAGCGATTTGTCTAAGTTTGACATGAAATATAAAATAAATACGGAAGTGTGCCAGCATGACGTACACATAGGGTGATAGAATAGGACCAGAACTATAGTATTATACCCCTCAAGTTACCGTCAAAGTTTACGTTTTGGAAATACAAGTGATTAAAATAGTCGCTTTGTATGCGTGGACAGCGATCCGGCAAAGTTTGACATTAAATATAAAATAAATACGGAAGTGTGCCAACAAGACGTACACATAGAATAGGACCATAACTTTTGTATTATACCACCCAAGTTACAGTAAAAACTTATGTTTTGGAACTATGGCTGATTAAAGTAGTCGCATTGCAATGTGCGGACAGCGATTTGTCTAAGTTTGACATGAAATATAAAATAAATACGGAAGTGTGCCAACAAGACGTACTCATAGGATGATAGAATAGGACCAGAACGTCTGTATTATACCACCCAAGTTACCTTAAAAACTTAGGTTTTGGAAACATGGCTGATTAAAGTAGTCGACAGCGATGTGGGGGCAACGATTTATCTAAGTATGACATGAAATATAAAAATAAATACGGAAGTGTGCCAACATTACGTACACATAGGGTGATAGAAAAGGACCAGAACTTCTGTATTATACCACCCAAGTTACCGTAAAAACTTAGGTTTTAGAAATATGGCTGATTAAATTAGTCGCTTTGCGATGTGCGGACAGCGATTTGTCTAAGTTTGACATGAAATATAAAATAAATACGGAAGTGTGCCAACATGACGTACACATAGGGTGATAGAATAGGACCAAAATTATAGTATTATCTCACTCAAGTTACCGTCAAAACTTACGTTTTGGAAATACAAGTGATTAAAATAGTCGCTTTGGATGTGTGGACAGCGATCCGCCTAAGTTTGACATAAAATATAAAATAAATACGGAAGTGTGCCAACACTACGTACACATAGGGTGATAGAATAGGACCAGAACACCTGTATTATACCACCCAAGTTACCTTAAAAACTTAGGTTTTGGAAATATGGCTGATAAAAATAGTCGCTTAGCGATGTGCGGACAGCGATTTGTCTAAGTTTGACATGAAATATAAAAACAATACGGAAGTGTGCCAACATTACGTACACAAAGGGTTATAGAATAGGACCAGAACTTCTGTATTATATCGCCCAAGTTACCGTCAAAACTTACGTTTTGGAAATACAAGTGATTAAAATAGTCGCTTTGTATGTGTGGACAGCGATCCGCCTAAGTTTGACATGGAATATAAAATAAATACGGAAGTGTGCCAACATTACGTACACATAGGGTGATAGAATAGGACCAGAACTATAGTATTATACCACCCAAGTTACCGTAAAAACTTAGGTTTTGGAAATATGGCAGATTAAAGTAGTCGCATTGTGATGTGCGGACAGCGATTTGTCTAAGTTTGACATGAAATATAAAAAAAATACGGAAGTGTGCCAACATGACGTACACATAGGATGATAGAATAGGACCAAAACTTTACTACTATACGACACAAGCTACCTTAAAAACTTTAGTTTTGGAAATATGGGTGATTAAAATAGTCGCTATGCGATGTGCGGACAACAATTTGTCAAAGAATGACATGAAATATAAAAATAAATACGGAATTGTGGATACGTGACGTTCACATAGAGCGATAAAATGGGACCAGAAATTTAGTATTATATCACTCAGGTTACCGTCAAAACTTAGGTTTTTGAAATAGGGGTGATTAAAATAGTCGCTTTGGATGTGTGGACAGCGATTCGCCTACGTTTGACATGAAATATAAAATAAATACGGAAGTGTGCCATCATGACGTACACAAAGGGTGATTGAATAGGACCAGAACTTCTGTATTATACAACCCAAGTTACCGTAAAAACTTAGGTTTTGGAAATATGGCTGATTAAATTAGTCGCTATGAGATGTGCGGACAACGATTTGTCTAAGTTTGACATGAAATATAAAAATAAATACGTGATTGTGGATACATGACGTACACATAGGGTGATAGAATAGGACCAGAACTATAGTATTATACCACTCAGGTTACCGTCAAAACTTATGTTTTGGAAATATGGGTGATTAAAATGGTCGCTTTAGATGTGTCGACAGCGATCCGCCTAAGTTTGACATGAAATATAAAATAAATACGGAAGTGTGCCAACAACACGTACACATAGGCTGATAGAAAGGACCAGAACTTCTGTATTATACCACCCAAGTTACCGTAAAAACTTAGGTTTTGGAAATATGGCTGATTAAAGTAGTCGCATTGCGATGTGCGGACAGCGATTTGTCTAAGTTTGACATGAAATATAAAATAAATACGGAAGTGTGCCAGCATGACGTACACATAGGGTGATAGAGTAGGACTAAAACTATAGTATTATACCACTCAAGTTACCGTCAAAACTTACGCCTTGGAAATACAAGTGATTAAAATAGTCGCTTTGGATGTGTGGACAGCGATCCGCCTAAGTATGACATAAAATATAAAATAAATACGGAAGTGTACCAACACTACGTACACATAGGGTGATTGAATAGGACCAGAACACCTGTATTATACCACCCAAGTTACCTTAAAAACTTAGGTTTTGGAAATATGGCTGATAAAAATAGTCGCTTAGCGATGTGCGGACAGCGATTTGTCTAAGTTTGACATGGAATATAAAAAAATACGGAAGTGTGCCAACATTACGTACACAAAGGGTGATAGAATAAGACCAGAACTTCTGTATAATACCATCCAAGTTACCGTCAAAACCTAGGTTTTGGAAATATGGGTGATTAATGTAGTCGCTTTGCGATGTGCGGACAGCGATTTGTCTAGGTTTGACATGAAATATAAAATAAATACGGAAGTGTGCCAGCATGACGTACACATAGGGTGATAGAATAGGACCAGAACTATAGTATTATACCCCTCAAGTTACCGTCAAAACTTACGTTTTGGAAAAACAAGTGATTAAAATAGTCGCTTTGTATGTGTGGACAGCGATCCGCCTAAGTTTGACATGAAATATAAAATAAATACGGAAGTCTGCCAACATTACGTACACATAGGGTGATAGAATAGGACCAGAACTTCTGTATTATACCACCCAAGTTACCGTAAAAACGTAGGTTTTGGAAATATGGCTGATTAAAGTAGTCGCATTGCGATGTGCGGACAGCGATTTGTCTAAGTTTGACATGAAATATAAAAAAAATACGGAAGTGTGCCAACTTGACGTACACATAGGATGATAGAATAGGACCAAAACTTTACTACTATACGACCCAAGTTACCTTAAAAACTTAGGTTTTGGAAATATGGGTGATTAAAATAGTCGCTATGCGATGTGCGGACGACAATTTGTCAAAGAATGACATGAAATATAAAAATAAATACGGAACTGTGGATACATGACGTTCACATAGGGCGATAAAATGGGACCAGAAATTTAGTATTATACCACTCAGGTTACCGTCAAAACTTAGGTTTTTGAAATACGGGTGATTAAAATAGTCGCTTTGGATGTGTGGACAGCGATCCGCCTACGTTTGACTAAAATATAAAATAAAGACAGAAGTGTGCCAACATTACGTACACATAGGGTGATAGAATAGGACCAGAACTTCTGTATTATACCACCCAAGTTACCGTAAACACTTAGGTTTTGGAAATATGGCTGATTAAAGTAGTCGCATTGTGATGTGCGTACAGCGATTTGTCTAAGTTTGACATGAAATATAAAAAAAATACGGAAGTGTGCCAACATGACGGACACATAGGATGATAGAATAGGACCAAAACTTTACTACTATACGACCCAAGTTACCTTAAAAACTTAGGTTTTGGAAATATGGGTGATTAAAATAGTCGCTATGCGATGTGCGGACAACGATTTGTCAAAGAGTGACAAGAAATATAAAAATAAATACGGAATTGTGGATACATGACGTTCACATAGGGCGATAAAATGGGACCAGAAATTTAGTATTATAAGTAGTGCAATAGTGGGGCTGCTGGCCCAATCAAACTTTGACAGGCAGTCAATTTTTTGACAGCTACTTCCGGTCACGTGACCGGAAGTGACGTCATCAGCTGTGACGTAGCTGTGACGTGTTTTTGGTGGGTATTTAAAGTTTAAATGCCCTGCTGTGCTGGGTATTTAAATTTTAAATGGCCGGAAGTGTGTCAAGGTCTTTTGGGGATGTTTTTAAAAAAGATCTCGCATTTTCGGAAAATCCGAAAATGCAAGATATTTTCTTTTTTTATTTATTTGTTTTTTTTTTACAAAAGTATTATTTTACAAGTTAGTAAAGTTTGCTCCCAAATTTGAAAAGTAAGTTGTTGTCGGTGCTGAAAGTTCTTGTTTATTTTCATTCTTCTTGTTGTTGTAAGTTGGCAAAAACACATTTTTTTCGTTTTGATTGTTTGTTGCATAAAGTTCTAAAGATAAACCAAACCCAGTGGTTATAAGTTGTTTTAGTTCTTCACTAAAAATTTCCAAATCCTTGTAGGTTGTAAGATTGATAGTGTTGTAGTGAATCCCGCGAATGTTGAGAGACATGACTAGAGTTGTTTACTCGACGAGAGGTGTAGCAGGAATGACTATTGCAAAGCCGGTGCTGCAGGTACCTCCGATGGTAGTGGGGGTAGTGGTGGGGGTAATGGCAGGTGTTTGTTTAATCACTTTGAATTTAATCGTTGCCACAATAGACCGAGTCGATGTTGCAATTCTTCTAGTTTATCCAACCGGTTCTTTTGATATGTTTTGCAACTACATTTACAATAGCTGAAAGAATTACATTTTGTACAAGCTTTTCCGTCAACTTGATCTTCAGGTATTCTAAAACATTTTTCTTTGCAACAATAAGTTATAAGTGTTAGATTATTTCTTTTGGATGACATGTTGGTTGTAGCTTGTCTTAAACAGAACTGAGCCTCTCAACGTTAAAGTTTCGTATTTATGTAAAGTATTCGAATAAAACTATCGAATAAAATAATCGAATAATACTATCGAATAATACTATCGAATAATACTATCGATTAAAAGTTCAAGGTCATCCGTTTGAGGTTTTAAAAAAATACAACATATCAGTATATAAAAACATATACTGATATGTTGTTTTTTATCTTTTTATTTAAAACATTTTTTTTTACAATGTTATTTTTGTGCGATGTGCAGAGTTAGTTCCGTAGAGTTGTTTCCGCTCATTCCGTGTGACACCAAATATAATGATCCTGGTTGAATTTCCCGCAGATCTTCATTTTGCAGCAACTGGACGAATCGTTTTGGAAGATATACTTGAAACTTTGGTTCATCACCCGGTGTATATGGTGCATCGGATAAAGATGCGACGACTGCGTCTCCATGCGTTGTATCAATTTTCTTCATTTCATGAACAATATAATGTTTCTGTTCTTTTAATTCTGAACATTTCTTGATAATTAGAGTATTTGATTTTGAATGCAAGTTGAATTGTTCAACTAAACATTGGAGAAACTGTTGTGATGCCATCCTTCACAGGAGATGTTGTCTGTTCGGAGTATGGAGTTAGACTGATACTCGGGGTGTGTTGCCTCTTCGTTTATATAACCTTCGGAACCCCCACTACATTCTTCCGTTTGTTGTTGTAAGTAAGCAGCCAAGTGATACGCGTTTTGTAATGCGCATTGAGATTGGTTGTGTTTCGGATTTATTGTAGAAACACAAATATTTCTAGCATCAAAGTGAAATGTTTTGTCCACTTTTATGTTTAAAACTTCTTTGTTTGTGTACTGTCGTATCCAATTCTTTTTTTCCAATCCTCTGGTATATATGTGTGTAAATTGTTTGCAAAAATGAAACATAATTTTGTGTACATTGTTGTACGGTAGGAAACCTTCATACCAATGGATATGATGAAAATTATTTGTTAGCCATCTGTTTGTTATTTTAGCTTTTGACTTTAGTTCATGGACAGAACACGGTGCTTCAAATAAAAACGGGTATGCTACTTGTGTAAGCAAATCCAAAATTACCAATTCTTTTATGATAAATCTATCATCGTTTCCGCGAAATGCTTGAAATTCAATTACACAAGGTTTTGCTGCCATTTCTTCATCCTGTCTGCTCATCATGGTGTCTGCTGATCAACTGTTTTCCACACCACGGTAGGTTAGATATATATATATAAACCAGGCCGTACAGTTGTAGGCGCGTTGGTGTATGTTTAACGTGGGCACCATCCCCAGTAGGCCTACCCCACGGTTTATTCTTTTGTTAAATTACATTGTAGTTTTAACCTAGCAAAGTTTCTTCTTCTGTATTATTGTTGTTGGTGGTTTCTTCTTCTGTACTGTTGTTGTTGTTGTTGGTTTCTTCTTCTGTAGCCTCCGTTGCAACTTCAATAAAAGGTTCAAAGTTTCTTAACTGCCTCCACATTTCCACTTCGTGAGGTATTCTATTAAAGATGGATGTATCTATTGGTCCGTATTGTAAAGTGCTTTCTGGTTGTTTTTCGCATGCATCTACCAGATATTCCTTAATAACAGAGCTTGAAAATACTAGTTGTTTCATATACCTGGTAATAGGTGATGTTGCATAGTTTAAAATGTAAAATTCTTCACGTGTTAGAAGAATTTTATTTTCAAATTGTGTCGAGTCTCTAATTCTTACTTGTTGTTGACCACGATGTTTAATAATGTCAATTTCATTGTCACAATCCAAAAGTCGAATGTTAGTTTTTCTTCCAAAGAAACTGTTGGCTAAATAACATTCAATAAGATGTAGATGTTTTAAAAAGGAATCCCAAGCATTTTCTGAAAATAAAACCATCTTTGTTCCATGGCTTAGTATTACTGCGGGAGAGTAGTCTAATGATTTTACCAATCCTATCGACACACTTTTACTCATGCAAGATGAAATAGGATAAAAGATGCGAAGGAAAACTTCAGTTAAAATGTTTGGTGGAATATTTTCTTCAAGTTTTCTTTTCTTTCTTACGTTTGTTTTATTATTTTCCAACTTTTTATTTTGTTTTCCAAACTTTAAAAAGTCATCAATTTCCTTTACAATATTTTCTTCAAAATGTTTATCATCATTTTCCAATAAAGGTGCTGTTTCGGAAACGTCTTGTACAACTGATAAAGAACTCATTTTGTTTATAATGCTGTAGACGATGTTACCCATACAACTGTAGACAGTAAACTAAACAATTTTCGTTCCCGCTCCTGCTTTTATAACCGAGTGGTGGGGGTATTTTTTTTTTCCTTTTCATTTTACAAAACTGCTTTTACAATTCCTGTTAAAGGTGTATATGTAACAATTTTATCATGTAAAATTAAACAATAAGCAGATGTATCTTTGGGTACATTTTGTTCAAATTCCATTTCTATTTTTATATCTACACTGGAAGATTTTACAGATTCGTTTTGTTTTGAACAATCAACTACAACAATCGGATAGTTAGATTTAAATTGGTTTGGCGTTAATAAAGGTGTGTTTGTTTTTCCATAATATGAATTTTGGAATCTTGCGTACATATCGTACAAAACGCTAAACCTGTCTTTTGTAAAGTTTATGTTGAAGTTGTCGTATGGAAAGAATTGTGAGTTTAGAAACACCTTAAAATTTGTAAGTTTGCAATGATCAAATTCACCAGCATGTTTAGTTATTTCGTTTCTTCTTTTTGTTTGTAATCCAAATATTACATATCTTGCCTTTTCCAAATGAGTAGAAGTTTTTACAGTCCATGTATGACGTTGTGTTTCCGGTAAAACCGGATATTCATGAAACTCCCAACTTCTAAATGGTATTACGATATCACGATCTGATTTTAAAGTTCTTAATAATGAAATTCTATTCTGATCGTTTAACCGTACATGCGGTACTCTCCAAACAATTTTGTCTAATTGCATTTTCCATTCTAAAGTAGCTTCCGTTGTTCCATCAGTTGCTTGAATAATATCTTTGTCGTTTGATGATCTTAACAAAACTAATTCTTGTTTTACGTTTATTATTATTTTTCGGTAATCTTCGGCAAAGCCTAAAAGTAATCTTAAAGGAATGTAAAAGTCAAAATTGCCTGAAGTGTTTGGAGTGATTGTACTGGAATCGGGTGCTACCCATCCTGCGGCGGCCAGCATATTTTTTTCACTCGGTGTTAAAGATGCTAATCCTTTTAATGTACTTGTAATTCCCACCTTTTTTGTTGAATCTACTGTAACTCCGGAAATTTCATATCTTATTTCATCAAACAAATATGCCATGGGGTTATTTATGAACGGAACAGTACTTGCAGTGCTTCCATCTTTTTTTGTTACTCTTCCTTCGATATACAAATAACTTTCACATGGAAGTGTATAAATATCCTGTTGTTGTATGGGAATTCTAATTTCATCATTATTATTTAATTTTGATGAAGCGTAAGGGTTGTGCGTATGATATTCCTTTTCCCATAAGGTTTCGTCGAATGTCGGACCCTGCGCTATATCCAATATTTCCATTATTAATAAGTTTTAATCCAATTTCTTCTAGAAAACGAATGTTATCACTTGTTAATCCTTCTATAGCTGAAGTGCTACTGACTTGTTTACCAGTCAGCTCTTTCTTTTTAAATGATAACCCCATTGTTATACGGTTGATTTTATATGTATTCGTATAGTTATAGGTTCGTCTCTAAAATCAATATGATTTCCGTCTTGATCTAGTATGTTCACCACAATGTCTGAAATAAAACTGGTGTTTAACGGTAGGTACACCAAGTTTTGTGGCTTTTCCACAATTTTAAAACCCGGAGCGACCGTTGGATAGAATGTGTGCAATATATGAGTATTTTCACCATCTCTATAAGAACCATGTATAATATTACATGTAATATCTATACTGTTAACTTTCATTATTGTTACAGTTCTAGCACCTGAATGGTTAATATTAGGTTCTAAAATTTTTGTTGTTTTAGGAAATCCTAATAAACTACCAATTGAATGTTCTTTGCTAAAATCTATATAATATTTAGATTTAATTTCAGCTTTCATAGTATTGTTATTTCCTTTTATTGTTATATTATCTTTTCCCATATGATTTTGTATCGCTTCATTTATATCATCAATTTCATATGCTCCAGTGGGTAAACTAAATACTTGTATATCTGAATATTTGTTTGTATTTTTATCTTTTGTTTTGTAATAATGTATTTTGTCATTAACATTTTCAGTAACGTTGGGAATAGAATTATAAGTTGTTATATCTAATAATGCGGCTTCCCATAATTTATCTTTTTCCAAACGTAACGCAGGGAAAAGAACACTTCGCAAAGTAGATGAAGTTCCAGTTAATGATACTGTATAGGAAGACATCTTAAAGTTGACTAACACTTTTTGTTAAAAAATCTAAACATAAATGTCCACAGATTACCGTATCATCAGGTTGCTCTCTTTTATAATTGTATAGTACATTTTTAGCTGTTTTAAAGTAATATTGTAGTTCTTTTGGTGGTGGAAGATTACCAAAACTATCAAAGTAGTAAATAGTTGATCCTAGTTTCTTATAACATACCCAATGAGTGCCTGATCCTTTACTATTATCTAAATTTACTATTCCGGTTTCATTTTTCCATATTTTAACAGGTAATGCATCTTTCATAAACACTCCTCTAAAAAATGGAATTTTTAAACAAGAAACATAAGTAATTAATTCTTTATCTGTTAATTCTTTATTTGGAATTAGTAATTGTTTTTTTCTGTTTAATACACACGATACGGTCTTAGGTATAATCCTCCTCCTTTTTTTATCATTGACCATATTGTTTGTTTCTTTTTATTTTTACCTGCGGTGGATCGTCGTTTTCTTCTTATATTTCCTCCACGTTTCTTTGCAGGTTTTCTTCTTCTTTTTCCACCTCCTTTCTTCTTTCCACCTCCAAACATCGTTTTACCCTTCATTGCTGCTGATACCGCTAAAGCTGCTGCTTTTTCACCGATACTAGCGTCGCTGGATGTTACTCTTTGCCAAGCTTTTTCAGCAAGTGCTCTATCCGCTATTGATCTATTTTTAGTATCTGCAAACTTTGAATATGCTATATCGTGTTGTTTGCAGGCTTGATCAAGTTTATTTATTCCAAGATCTCCTCTAGCGAGTCTTTTTTTCAATTTTGTTCCAGGACCACAATATTGATAACCTCCTGGTAAATGTAGTTCTACAGGTAATAAATCGATAGCTTTATTAACTATAGCTCCAACCGGCTTAGTAATAAGAGAAAGTGCTGTTGATGCTATTCCTCTTCCTCTCTTTATAACGTGTCGATTATGACTGATGCGTTGAACTTTCAACATGGTCTTTTATAGTGAAAGGAAATGTCGATACTTGTTTATTTTATAAATGCTTTATAATGAATGATGCACTTATCCTTTGACATTGTTTATTTATAAGTATGTTTGTTTATGGGTAAAACATTTTTTTCCAGTTTTGTGGAAGGATTGTATCTTCTTCATCATCATCACCTTTAGAAGTTCTTAAAGTATCATTTTCCTTATTTAAAAAATATTTTTCCATAACATTCTTTTTAACCCAATTTAATTTTTGATCAGATTTTATGGGCTTTATTGTGTTATAAATATCATATAATACTACACTTAAGAGTCTTACAATGTAATTTACATTAACAGCATCAGTAAAATTAATAGGGTCTTTTAAGCTAGTCAATCGCAAGTCTTCACAAAAAAAAGACTGCTTATTTAAATCTTTTCTTAGAAAAAGATTATAGTATATGTGTCCCTTCTGATGCATTTGTGCTACTGTAACTACATCATTGTCTCTTATTCCTTCTGCAACATTGACTAGTGGTTTCCCTTTGCAATCAAAGGCTTGTCGGCCGCCTTCTTGTAATACAGGAACTTGTCCAATTGTTGCTACATCAGTTTCATCCGACCCTTTTTTAACATTAGTAATTATTTTTGCATCAGCATCCCATTTCTTATCTTTTAATTTCATTATTTGACTTATTGTTGCTGCATGTGATTTTGCAGTTCCTTCCTTAACGTTAGTTAACACTTTATTTTTGCAATCAATTGTATTAATATCATGCGTAATACAATGATCTGTAAGATATTGAAGGTTTACAGCATCTTTCATATCTTTAGGGTCTCCAATATCATGTATTACAAAGTTGTAAAAGGAAAATTTATCTGTTTTTTCAGGGATGACTGAATGTAAATACTTTTTTGTAACTGAATCTTGATCATTAATAGGATCTGCTATATTGGCTATTCTAAGATCTTTTGCATCATATACTTTATTATTACTCCTAGGATCATATCGTAAGGTTTGGTTTATGTACCACATTAAATATTCTTTATTTACCGAATCATTCTTATCTATTGGTTTTGGAAGATTTACAATTCTATAAAAATTAGCGTTATACACTTCATTTTGAAGCTTTAAGCTAGGTAATGTTTCACTTCTTAAAGTTTTAAAATTTACCGCATCATTTTCATCTTTTGGATCATTTACAAACTTTAAACGTTTGTTATTTATATCATAATCTCCATCGGATGTTAGTGGTAAACCACCTCTTTTTCCATAAGATCCTGATTTGCTTCCAGTTTCGGAATACCGTCCAAACTTATCCACACTCATGGTTATACTGAATATTTAATCAGTTATACTTGTATTATATATACTCATATTTTTTATGCAATTACTCCTCGATTTCGCAGTTCGCCGACCAAAGCTACCCATTCATTTTCTAAACCACTATGTCCGGCTTGTTTAGCTTCATATATCAACTTCATTCTGTCAACCAATTTGTTTATATCGTTGTAGTATATTATATTAGTATCATACAAGTTTTTTAATAATCCTTTTCCTGATAAACTTGATTGATTTGTTTTTCTTCTTTTATGTAAAATATTTATTTCAGCAGAAGATAATGATTTTCTTTTTATGGGTTCCCTTCTTTTTGGTGGGAAAAGTTTAGCAATAATAGTTTTATATTTTTCTGATGCATTTCTATGAACATTAAAATTTTTAGAATAATTTTTCTTATGCGCATTTGTATCCTCCAATATTTGTTTAAAAATGTTTAAATCCTTTTTAGTATATTTATTAGGTTTCGGCTTAAAAATAAGTTCAAACAATCCTTTTGTACCCTTGTATTGTTTATTATTTATAATAATATTGTCATGTTCGTCTACATCAAGTTTGCTATCTCCAATCATTAGCCCATTTTCTTCTATTCTAGCACCAAAAGTATGATATTTTCGAGTTGGTTGTGCAGAATGTAACATTTTTAATACAAATTGTCTTGCAAGCGGCCCTTTATACGCGATATCCGAGCCCAATTTGCTCAAGTTGGATGGATTAATAGGCTCTTCTTCTTCTTGTTGTTCTTCGCTTGTAGAAAGACCTTCTTTTTCTGTTAAAACATCCGTTTCTTCACCTAGTTCGCTTTCTTCTTCAGTTGTTTCTCCTTGTTGTGTAAAACTTGTATCACTTTCATATTCTTCTTTTTGTTCAAATTTTGAAATGGGTAAAATAGCATCTCCGGAAAAATTAAATGTTGAATGTTTAACATTTTGTCCTAATTGTTTTAATGGCTCAGTAATAGGTTTAAATGTTGATTCCAGAAATTTCTCTCTTTCACTTATTCCTAATCTTAACGCTCTGTTTTTATGTCTAATAGAATCACTAAGTGATTTTATTTCTTTTAATAGCTTTTCCTGATTAACCATGTTTACACCATGAAGACTTGTACGATAATGTTGTTAATTAATGTATTAAAACAAATTTATCAAAACCTATGCGGTAACGACCATCTGTTATAGCTTTATCTTTCATAATTACTAAAAATCCATATTTTTCCGCCCAAGCTTTTCCACAAAGCTCTTTGAATTTATCAAATGACATATCAGCATTTACATGATCGTTGTATATATGTTTTAGGTTTGTATCGTCTTGTTTGAATAAAACTAAAATATTTGCATTGTCTCTAATTAGTTGTTTTGGAATTTTGCTATATGTTTGTCCGATATATATGCTATCAATATTATTATGTCTTCCCATGGCAAAATAGTTTCTAATAGTATCATGATTTTCACTAGATACATCATCAAATACAAATACAGAATACGGCTTAGCCTGGTCTGGTTGCATAACACTGTCACTAGCATTAAATTTTAATAGTTAACATCGGGCACATCAGTCAGGATCTTTTCCAACAATTGATACTTTGGTTGATGTAAGGACTTTGAAAAAATATATAGGTTATTAAATCGCAATCCTTTTGTGTTTGTAATTAAGTTAAACACAACGTTAGTTTTGCCACAGTTTGAAGGACCGCTGACTATACATCGTACAGTGTTTGGAAATAAACTGCCGTGTTTACCATTGTTGATTTTAACGTTATCTACGGTTAAATCATCAATGTTATTAATATTAAATTTATCTTTATGGTGAACAATCTCCATCTTATTCAAAGGCAGAAGAGTAAATAAGTTGATTTAAAACTAAATCAAATCTTTTATAGGTATCCACGAGTCTTCAGTTTTATCAAACCCCAACCAACGTACTTTAACTTGGTCTTTTTTCCTTTGCAACACCTTTTCAACAAGATAAACATCGCCTACTGTTGACTTTAACAATTCATGTCCGTAAAAACCGCCTTGTAACAAATTTCCTTTGTTATCTTTTAAAATATAAGTTTCCGGTACAGTAGGTTGTACTTTATACACTGTAAAAACTTCGTTTGTCCAATTGGGCAGGTATTTTTTAGTAAACACTCCTTTGTATTTACTAATTCGAACTTTATCATTAACATTAAATTTTCTTGGTTTTCTTTGTTCCGCTTTTGGCTGTGTATTCTTTTTAATTCGTTGTAAAACTAGTTTAGCGTTTTTCTTATTCACTTTGTTAGGTGCCATACCGATAGTTCTATGAAACTTGTTGTTGTAATCGCTTATTAATTTTGGTAAGATATCAACCCATACGTAAGAACCTCTTTTCGAAAACATTTTATACATTGCACCTTTTAAGGTTCTATTAAATCTTTCAATTATAGCTGCCTTTTTCTCAGAATTTGTGGAATAATGATTTATGTTATATTTTTTCATTAACAAGGCAAAATGTTTATTAAAAAATTCTTTCCCATCATCAGTTTGTAAATGTTTAATTTTATTTTTATCTCTTTTTATAGCTACTTCCATAGCTTTTGTTATGCTGTTACCAGTTTTGTCTTTTAATGGCAAAGCATCAGCAACTTTAGTAAAACAATTAATAATCGTAAGTATGTATTTGAATCCTTTATTTATTTTACTATGCGGTTGCATTTCAATTAAATCTGCTTGATATAAATCATTTATTCCTTTTACAACAGTATTTCGTCGTGGAAACTTTATTCTTGCAGGTTTATGAAGTTCATTAACAATCTTTTCCTTTAAGTCTGTCATGATGATTTTACTAACAAAGTCAAGTTAGTATTGAGTGTTTCTTTTTCTGCATCCGCTTTTATAGTTCAAGGTCATTTCAACATATTTTAAAAAAAGGGGAAATCACAGCGAGCATGCTGTGATTTCCCCTTTTTTTCTTTTTTTCTTTTTTCTTTTTTTATTTTTTTTTATTTTTTTCTTTTTTTCTTTTTTTCTTTTTCTTTTTACTCATTGATAGGATTGAGAGAGTAGTGGCCGAATGGTAGAGTGTGAATTTTGTCTGGAAGAATGTGTCGTTTGTCATCATTGGAGCAGAGTGCTTTTTTCACTTCTGTTACGCTGTACAGTTGATGGTTGAAACTTCTGATGGTGTTGAATTTTGCAGTTATAGTCGTTTCTTCAAATAAGCATTGCTTGTAGTGTTCAAAATTTACATTCTTCTTAAGATACAAACTTTTTACTCCCTTAGCTTTTTTAATAATATTGTTTTCTTCTTTATCCAATTGTAGTGAATACAATTTTGACATTAGTGCAATAAGTTCTTTCAGTAAAATTCCATTTGCTTCGTCTTTAAATTTTCCAAGTTTCTTTTTGTTCCGATCATTGTCATAATTTAAATGATCTTTTGGATAGTCACTAAAATCAAATTCATTTTTGTGAACAAATGTTCGAAGATCCAAATACATATCTTCAGTAAGAATCCAGTAGATGAAAGCGTCCGTGTCCATGTAGGCGATTCCGATGTTATCTCTACCGTAGAAGGCGACCATTTTGTTGTAGTGGAAATCGTACATGTGGGTTTTGGAAATATCCAAGATTGACATTCCAACGTACAACGGACGATCCATTTTCACGCTTGTCTTCTTCATAGATACTGCCACAAGGTTTTCATTGATGATAACGGATGTTTCAAAGTTTGGTTTTTGTACAAGTTTTTCTAGTTTTATAGGATCTGTAATTAATTTAACATTTTTGTGTTTTCTTTTGTTTTCCAATGTTTTTCCAAATATCGCATTATTCATTAATTTAAAAAAGTCCTTTTGAAATGTTGATGTTGCAGCTGCTCTTCTTCTGGTGTTTGAATCAATGTACGGTTTTAACCAGCAAGATTGGGAAAATTTTAAAACTCTATGAATTTTGGTTATACGTAAACCCAATTGGAGTGCTTGTTGAACAACCCAAAAGTGAGCTACGTATCTTTGTTTATTTTCAAGAGTCATCATTAATTTTGGATGTTTGCCAATTGGTGAAACTTCTGTTTTTGCAAGGAGCGGAAGATCGTAATGAAAATCATGCAAGTGTTCTGGATATTCAAAGTCACAGTCCAATATGTATCCGGTGTCTCCGTCTTTTGAAATTTGCGAAATATCACCAATAGAGTCTGGATTAACCCATTCAAAGTTTCCAAAAGGAAGTGGATTAGACATGGCCCATCCGTATAAATTGTTGGCATCGAAATATCCCAAGAACACTGATGGTTTTTCTTTATCGTAGTTTGGAAGATATTTGTTGTTAGCTTTAACATGTCTAGTAACACTTTGGGTCAATCCACCTCTAACGCCCGATTCGATCATCAACACCATGTCAATATCTGTTAATAATTGAAGGTTGCACTTTGTTTCTTTTAGCATAGCTTGCCAAGCTAGTCCTGGAGAAGTATAAGAATGAAGAGGGTCTAATCCGTAAGCTTCAAAGCAGGTGTTTCTAAATTCTTCCATCACATCGCAGAGAAGGGTCACATCAAGTTTTACATAAAAGTCAGAATAATCTCCCAGAGTGTTCATTTCCAATTCGTCCCAAACTCTGCATGCGTGTTGATAGTCTTCAGGTGAAATGTCCAAATCGGTAAGTTTACTTTTGAAAGCTTCTGGTGGAGGAAGTGACGTTTCTTGAAATTTATGTAGTCCATCGATGTAATCATACGGGAAAACTCCTTTCCGAAGAACCAAATCCATTTTTTCTGCAGGTACAATTTTGCTTGTTTCTATTAAATTTTGTCTTCTTAAATTTTCAGAAAGTTTCATAAGACTGGAAGGCATAAATCGAAAAGAATCAACAAATCTAAGTTTAATTTTGCCCACCTTTTTTGAAAAGCTTATAAATTTTTCCATAGTTTGTGCTATAACGTCTATTTCACCGTTGTCTCTTGCTAATTCGGGAATGATAAAATGTCCATCGTATCCGCTAAGATTGTGAAAAACCACGGGAATAAAAGATGGTAGTTTGTAGTTGATGTTACATCCGTTGCAAGCTGCACCTCTGTAGGCTCCTGTCAGATGGTCATGGTCGCGAACTTTAACTTTAGTTTCTGTAAATTGATTGTTACACAAATAGCATGTTGTTGTCGAATCATAAAGATAAATTTCTTCCGGTGTCATAGGTGACATAGGAACCACATTGCTATACATTGCTTCCACTTTCCCAGCGATGTCGTATAAATCATCAACAAAGTATCGAGCTGCTTCTTCTCCACGATAAATCTTTGGTGTAGATGTCAAACCATATTCTTGAAGATGTTCTTCAGGCAGAGTGGATTTTACTATTAAACAGTAGCTGTTTGGTTTGTGAAGTTGATACTTTGTTCTGCTTGTAATTTCCTCTCCTTCTTCTTGTTCAAGTGGAAGCAATGAAGATTCAAAATCTGCATACACTACAACGGGAATTCTGTATTGTTGGATAACTTTATCAAATTTTACTTGTGATCTGCTAGGATGTGGTAATTTAATTCTTACTTCATAGTTTCCATTGCATAATTTTTGATGTTCCATCAACCATTCTGAACCACCTCTTCTTAATGGTTTGTTTACAAAACAAAAACATCTTTTACAAGTGGTTTTTTCTACTTTATGTTTTGATAACTGTTTGCAAACTAGAGCTTCGAAATCTTTAATATATACATAATGTGAAATATCACCTTTTGTTATTAATAATAAATCGGTATGATCTCTGCGTTCGGTGGGTGTTATACGTAAGGGATAGACATTGTTGGATGAATCTAAGCCAAAGATGTTTACAGATGCAAAAGGATTTTTCTTTTCAAATTTTGATATGTCTTGAATTGAAACAGGATAAGTCATGCCTTGAAAGTTATACATATATGAAACCTCATCGTATGCTCTACTCGGTCGTTCCACATGATCTTCTACATATTTTGCAAGCATTGCATACTTGAAACATTCAGCATTTTCATTTTGTACATTAACACAAGATTTGGTTACTCGAATCTTCCTTGGCAAAGCAATATAACTACTACCTCTCATTCCATATCCATGTTTATGAACTCTCACATCTAAGCTTGTTATACTTAACAAACTCCATCCAGAACCTCTTCCTTCATGTTCTTGTAATTTTGTTAAAAGTTCTTCAAAACAATCATCCACAATTGAGCTTATATCCGATGCAAACATGATGGTTTTGTTTTTAGTTAAAAATCCTCTTGGTGATGTTTCATTCTGAACATTTGTAAATACAGTATCTAATAATATTCCAAACTTTATAAAATTTAATCTTCTTAGTTCATTCTTCAATGTTTCTGTTACTAATGTTTTTGCTTTCAATATAAATTGTGCTAGTTGCAATTGAGCATTGTCAATCTTAAAATGAGTTACTACACTGCCTGGTAAAGCTCGGGCGTATAATTCCACATCCAAAGATGGTCCGGGTGCGTATTGAATAACACTTGGTCTTGAATTTAGTTGTTGTTGATGGGTAGCCAGCATTTGATCTAATTCTTCTAAATCTTCTTCTTCTGCATTGTTTCTTGTTTCGTTGTTATGGTACACTTCTTTGTGTATTTGTAGTAAGTTTTCATTTTCAAAAGATTCTTCACAACTGATGCAGTAATACATGACGTAGGTGTGCTCTCCACAAAAGTTGCAGTAATAATAAGAACCACTCTTAAACTACCCCTATTTATAGACTACCCCCACCACTTTTTTCTGTATTAAACACAAAAAGTGTTAATAACAGTTAAATTTCTTATATTTCAAAACTCCTAAGTGTCAAGGTCAAATAATGCAAGTTTAAAAAAACATCTAAGTGTCAAATAATGCAGGTATTAAAAAAATCTAAGTGTCAAGGTCAAATAATGAAAGTTTTAGAAAAAATCTAAGTCTCAAGGTCAAATAATGGAAGTTTTAAAAAAATTCTAAGTCTCAAGGTCAAATAATGGAAGTTTTAAAAACATCTAAGTGCCAACGTCAAATAATTTAAGTTCAAAATAATACATATATTATGCGTCGTAAGTGTGATCATCATTGCTGTTGTTTAAATATGTTATTTCCAAATCGTTATCGCTTTCATCTTCCTCCATGTCCGATGCCGGAAACAAACGTCGCCGAACAAGAGCATGTATATATTGTACTGGATCATAGTTAATTGTTACAACATGTGTTAACGGTGTTTCTTCGCCTATTGCTACTGGTACTTCCAAAATATTTTCTTCATCACTTGTAGCATCAGACGTAGCATCGGATGTAGCATCGGATGTAGCATCGGATGTAGCATCAGATGTATCTTCTACTGGAATCAAACTATTTTCAAAAATACTTTCGTCATCCGTTAAGTCTTCTGGTTCAACTATTTTATATATTTTTTCACAAATTGTACATCCAAAAGGAAAATTGTTGTCTGTTGGAGGCATTATAAAAGAAACTTGATATTGTAAAAATAAATGTTGAAGCAGATGTTTGAAAATTTTTCTAAGTCCAAAAGTATTAATTATTAGGAAGTTTTACAAGTCCAATGTAAAGTAAAAATAAAGAAAGAAGTGTTGTTGCCTGTTTAAACAGTTGCAAAAGAATGATAGGTTTGAAAATTTTTCAAAGTCCTAAAATATTAAATATTGAGAAGTTTTAACACTTAAAATATTTACAAATCCAATGTAAAGTAAAGAAAGAAATGTTGTTGCCTGTTGGAACAATGGCAAAAGAATGATGGAAACCAAACCCGCAGTAAGGGTCCTGTGGTTTGGGAGGGGGTAAGCGAGGAGGGGGGATGACCTCAAGCCGAGTTGGGGTCCGGGATCTGCGCGTGTGGTTCGGCATCAGTTGCTCGCTAGACAGTGAGGTGGTAACATGTTCAGAAGGCGCCCTGAACATTTTATCATTTTTGCTGTTTGGTGAAAATATCTTGGTGTTATTTGTATAATAACATCTTGACGTAGGACTGATTAATTTTAAGGCATGGTAGTTGTTTGTGCTTGTAGATACCCTAGGGTTTGTAGTTTGTTTTTAATTTGCTGGTTTGGTAGTTAGTATTATTTTAAAATCTTTCTTTTACTTACAATATATTTCTGCCTGGAATGTTTAAATTTAAAGTAAAATTTTTGTTTTTAGGAATGTTATATGATATGTTTTTAATACCTTTCTATTCCAATTTCCTTTTTCCAACAAGCTTGTTGAGGGCATTCCCTCTCTTGTCTTGTACTCCTTTTTAGTTAGGGACACCTTTCAATTCCAATTTCCTTTCCTTTTTTCCTTCCATCTTTTGCATGGTAAAACCAATAATGGTAAAACCGGCTACCGCTTTTGTAGTGATTACGCTCACCAAAGCGGGTCACTTACAACCTCTATACGTGCTGGATGGGTAGTTCGCCTACCTCCGGAGTTTCGCTAGACCTCAGTTGTTCTGCGTCGCTAATGGCGAGACACTGGCTCCTTTAGTGTTAGGAAATAAAAAACATATTTGTATAACATTTTTTCCTAAATTTAATTAAGCAACTTGCTATTTCAAAATAACATTTTTGTTTTAGCTTAGCGTTGTACGCTTATGGTGAGGTGTGTGAGTTCGCTTACGTGATGATCACACTGTAATCATGATGTGCAGCGCTGAGCTGTCTAGCTATTTTTTTTAAACTAAATTTTATTTCTTTATTTTTTTATTTTTTATTAATTCTTAAACTCTAGGCAGATTGTATTGTAAATTAGCTTTTCTTCTTTTAGGTTTCCGGGGGTGTACGGTTCTGTAAAACCGTACACCCCCATTTTCTTTTTAGTTATCGAATGACCTTGACCTAGTTATTTTCAAGGTCAACAAAAAGACTTAGCGAAAATTTCTAAGTCTCAAGGTCATTTATATATAGGCAGATTTAGCTTTTCTTCTGTTATGTTTCTGAGGTGTACGGTTCTGTAAAACCGTACACCTCCATTTTCTTTTTAATTATTGAATGACCTTGACCTATTTATTTTCAAGGTCAATAGCAGTTAGCGAAAATTTATAAGTGTAAAAAGTAGGTCAAGGTCACCGAAAAATACCCTATGAACGGGGGAATAGACCGCTAAGTAATTCTTTTAGAATTACAAAGTGGTCTATTCCCCCGCTCCTATTTTTTTTTTATTTCATTTTTACACTAACCTCTCAGTTTTAACAAAATGAGGTATTTGTTGTGCGCACTGCATAATGTTTGATTTACACAACACATCTTTTACCCTTTTTAATAATATACGAACATTGTTCTTTTTAGGACTAGATTGTAAAAAGTAAAAAGTCATTTTGTTATCTCGCTTTTATAAGAAATTAACCCTCCATTGTAAATTTTGAAAATAGGTCAAGGTCATTCAAAGATACCCTATGAGCGGGGGAATAGACCGCTAAGTAATTCTTTTGGAATTACAAAGTGGTCTATTCCCCCGCTCCATTTTTTTTGTCTTTTTTTTTTGTCTTTTGTTTATTTGACCATTTAACTTTATCAGATGGAGATTTTCTTACTAAATAATAATGAACATTACTGATATTTGGAATTTGAAGATTTACTGGTAATTTGAGCAAGTAGAGTTCATCACAACATCTAAGAACAACATCCCTGTTACTGATCTTTTTTACAAAAACATATTTGTGGTTTAATTTCAATCTGTTGATTTTAATTCTTTTATAGTTTTCAATTTTTTCTGGCAATTCACTTTTGGAAGGTTCAATTTTAACTTTTTTAGAAGGTTGAATTTTGACTTTTTCGGAAGGTTCACGTTTGTTATGCAAATTACACAATTTTTCACCTACACTACACAACTTCACACACCTTTCACCTTTGTTCGCTCCTTTTTTTAAAATATGAGCACATTGTTCTTTCTTAAAACAGGATTTTCTTAATTTTTGAAGTTTTTGAAGTTTTTCAGAAATTTTCTTAGGAGATTTTTTTGGTGAAGATTTTTTTGGAGAAGGAGATTTTTTCGGTGAAGATTTTTTTGGAGAAGGAGATTTTTGTTTCACAATAGAAACAACAGATGATGATGATGATGATGTTCTTGATGACGAGGAAGAAGACCTGGACGAAGACGAAGTGCCTGCCATAGCGCTGGATCCTAAGAAAGTAAAGATTACTCTGTTTACCCTGCCTTTATAACAGCTCCCCACCCATTTACCCCCTCTACTTTTCGACGTCAAAAAAATATTCATCCAAGCTTTCTAACACTGGCAAGGAAACAGTTTCAAAAGGTTGATACAAAATTTCATAAATGTCTTGGTTTAAATTATGCGAAGTTTGAAGATATTCTTCTATTTCCTGTACAAATTTCTGTTCAAATTGTTGGAATTCTTCTATATCCTGTAAAAATGTCTGTTCGGATTGTTCAAATTCTTGTTGTTCTAAGTTAAATGTTGGTGATTTCAAGTCTTCTTCCAATTTTTTAATGTAATCTATTGCATTTTGAACTATAGATTTTCTGTTAATTTTTTTTTGTTTTTGACTTTCCGGTACAACTAATTTTAATTTTTCAAAAGCTTTTCTTAATCTGTGTTGTCTTCTTTGTTCCCTTCGGTTTCTACTTAATCTTTGATTAATCGGGTATTTTTGGAAAGATTCCATAACGTTTTGTTGATTCAAAATGTAGCAAACTATTAATTCTATCCGCTCAATATATAGTGGAAACCCGGGGGAGGGGGAATCACCTTCGCCATCAAGGTGATTGGTACGTATTTAAAGCTTTGAGGTTTGCATAGCCAGACCATAACTATGAGCTCCTTGTACGAGTTGTGTTTGCAGCGTATCTGCTCAGACAACCCTATGCTTCGGAAATTAGGGAGGTGTCAGAGCCGCTGCCGCAAATCTTGCAAGGCGAGCTCATTTATGAGCACAAAAAACGGTGTGTTTCTAAAACTAAAATTTGGTGGGAAATGCCAAATGCTGGCAAAAAAATATGCGGCCTATGTCACATGGTACGTTTTCATTAACTGAATTGTTTTTTCTATTTACAATATATTATTTTATTAATTTTCTTTAAATTAATATTTTTTTTTAGCGGCTTCCTGGTGCGAATCCGGATCAAGAACTGTACAGATACCTGGAAACATGCATCTGAAAATGTAGGATACAAATTGAAGACGCCAATAACGCAAGAATATTGTCATCTTTGTGGTTGGTTTCCTCTGGAGCAATATGATATTAAATGTATGTGTTTATAAACACATATCAATAGAAGAAATTAAATAGGAGCGGGGAACAGAGCAGCTTGTGGTTTAACCACTTACTGCTCTGTTCCCCGTTCATAGGGTATGTTCAGATGACCTTGACCTAGTTATTTTGAAGGTTTATTGTAACTTAACAAAAATTTTCTAAGTCCATAACGAGGTCAAGGTCATTTAAATCTTAGCGGAAGAATGAAAAGAATAGCTACCAACATGCATTGTTGGTATCTATTCTTTTCTTTCCTCCTAGAAAACCCCCTTAGTCCGTGTCAACTTTGATGTAAAGTTTTGTACAAAATTGTACATAATAAAGGACCCATGATTCAAGTCCTTCGTAATCCATAGAATCCGAAGTGCAACAGATTTTTGTACCGTCTGCTTTAACAGCTTCAAGTACTCCACTGATGCAATTCAGATTGCTATGATACGTTTTTATGTACCATAGTACTCTTTTGGCTTCAACAAAGTTGTGCACAGCACCAAAGATCATGAGGGATTCCATGGCAAATATAACCACAAGACTGCAGCACACCTTATATATACTGTCGGTCCAAGGCGGCGGCCTCCTATGGCGACCTGGTTTGTCGGTCCAAGGCGGCGGCCTCCTATGGCGACCTGGTTAACCCAATGGAGGGCGTTGTCCTTTGCCATCAAGGTGATTGGTACGTATTTAAGGCTGTGAGGTGAGCATAGTCAGCCCATAACCAATGAGCTCCTTGTACGAGTTATGTTTGCAGCGGATCTGCTCAGACAACCCTATGCTTCGGCAAATTAGGGAGGTGTCAGAGCCGCTGCCGCAAATCTTGCAAAGCGAGCTCATTACTGAGCACAAGAAACGTTGTATATTTAAACCAAAATTTGGTTTCAATTGGCAGATGGCGAGAAAATATGTGCCCTATGTGACTGGGTACGTTTTCATTAACAGTATTGTTCTTTTCTATTTACAATATATTATTTTATTAAATATCATTAAACTATTTTTTTTTTTAGGCTCTTCCTTCAGCCGAAGAGGGAGAACCGTTGCATAGGCAAATGATATACCGATTTGGAATCATAGGATACAAACTGGAAACACCAAGACCGCAAGAATTGTGCCAGCTGTGTGGATTCTTCCATTTGCTAAATATCAAGTTAAATGTATGTGTTTATAAACATATATTATATGTTTATAAAGACATATCAATAAAAGAAATTAAATAGGGACGGGGACAGAGCAGTTTGTGGTTTAACCACTTACTGCTCTGTTCCCCGTTCATAGGGTATCTTCAGATGACCTTGACCCACTTTTTAAGAACTCTATGGTGGGGGGAAATGCATATATATAAACCGTGGATTAAGTAAAAGACAACATTTCCCTCATCAGCATGGAAACTTTCCGGATGTCTTACAATGTTCATTGCACTCCTGTACAACATGTTCATTTTATGTTAAATTTAATCCATTTTCTTCAAAATGTAAATTTTTTTGCAATTTCTGTTACTGGAGAAAGATGGGTAAATTTAACATTAGAAACTGTCATGGTTACAATCAACCCTTTAATAGATCCTAATTGGGTTTTCAACAGTGGAATCATATATTGATACTATGGCTTTCGAACAAGGATATCATTATCTTTGGGTTGATGTTAGTTACATCAACTTTCAAAACGAAACAGATGATGATGATGGATATGATTCTGCCACATAAAAAATAGACATTAACGGAACTTCTTTCCCTGCCTTTTAGGAAAAAAGAGAGGAACAGTGTTAATTAATAACACTGTTCCTCTCTTTTTTCCGCTTAAAGTTAAATGACCTTGACCTAATTTTTATAGTTAAGAAATATACGAAGTAAAAAATAAAAGAAAATGTACATTTTTTTAAGTTTTTGCGTTATAAACTTTCTTACACCGTTGGTTATATCGAAAAATGTTACTGGACCTTTTTTGTTTGTCTTTTAATTCCGCTTAATTTGACTACCCGCACGATGGATTTGGAGCATTTTTTGTTATATCCACTGCCATCGTGTACGGCGACGAAGTTCTAAAGTTGAACGGCGACGAAATCAAGTAACCGGTTTTGCCGGAGGGGGGAGGGGGGTTTCCGCGGGGAAGGGGGGGGGGAAGGGGGAAGGGGGGGGGAGGGGGGGAGGGGGGGGGGGTGGAGGGGGGGAGGGGGGGAGGGGGGGGAGGGGGGGGAGGGGGAGGGGGGGAGGGGGGGAGGGGGGAGGGGGGGGAGGGGGGGGGGGGGGGAGGGGGAGGGGGGGAGGGGGGGGAGGGGGGGGGGAGGGGGGGGGAGGGGGGGGGGATATAACAAAAAATGCTCCAAATCTATCGTGCGGGGTAGTCAAATTAAGCGGAATTAAAAGACAAACAAAAAAGGTCCAAGTAATACATTTTTTGATTAAACCAACGGTATAAAAGTTATGACGCAAAAACTCAAAAATATTAATAACCAACGCGAAAACTAAACTCACCATCAACAGAAATTAAAACATTTACAAAAACCCAAATGTTAAAAATAATAATTATTTAATAAAAGATACAACACAAAACTAAAATCTTAGGTTATTTAAAAACTTTAACAAAATATTTAAGTCTCAAAAGTAGAGTTTTAAAATCAATCAATATATAAAGTCAAACAAGTAAGTCTTTTTGAAATTAAAATATCTAAGTCTAAAAAATAGGTCATTTAAAATAATTCTAAGTCCGAAAGTAGAACAATCAAAACTAGGTCAAGGTCATTTAAAAATTATAAAAAAAGGGGGGTGGGGGAAGCGTGGGGTCCCTACCTTATTCCTACTACTTATTTCTATACTACTTTATTATAACTTATGCTACCCCTTAAATGCTATCATGCATGCGGTTACGGTGTGATCATCACGTAAGCGAACTCACACACCTCACCGCCCTATCATATCTTAACCCCTACCTAACGTTCCCCCTATTCTATCTTATACTATGTAATATTACAGTTACGGTGTGATCATCACGTAAGCGAACTCACACACCTCCCTATAATATTACACCTAACTTAATATTACAGTTACGGTGTGATCATCACGTAAGCGAACTCACACACCTCACCGTAATATTAACCCTGACAATTAAACCACGCAGGAAATGGAAAGGTAGGTGGATTGCCATTGCGACCGACTATTATAGGAGGGCGCCTCTCCCACAATAGCCGAACGCAGTGTGTGCTTGACATAAGCCATCCCACACACCATGGCGAACATTACGTTACAGCATAACCCTCCACGTAAGCGGACCAGTTACACCTTCACCGTAATGCCAAAGAGAAACGTTGCGCGCTTGCTTATATCAGCGAGCTCGAGACTCGACCTCGCTAGCGAGCCTTGACTAGTAGGTCAACGTGTCGCTCTGCCGGGGCCGGTAGCCTTGGCCGGGTCGCTAGCCACCGCTCTCACAACTTCGTCTGGCCTACTTGGACCTGGTCGCTAGCCTCAGCTTTCACTACCTTGACTACAAGGTTGTTGTGTCTGCTGCCTATAAGAACCCCATTCGCCCGCCTTGTGTTATTCTGCCACTCGCCACCATCGCTGTTACTATCCATTCCCACGTTTTTTAAACCATTTTTCCTATTTCATTATATTATCCATTTTATTATTCTTTTTATATCAACATGAACTCCTCTGCATCTTCTTCATCTACCCCCATTCTCCTGAGTCTGCTGCAGAAACCTCTGCAGCAGAAACCAACTACAATTCCGGTATCTATTGACCTTTCTTCTATTTCGACCGATTTTCTTCAAAAAAAACAAACTTCTCCCGTCCTCTCCTCCTCCATTACTGAAATAATAGCTGATGCTCTTAATGAAGATCAACCCCAATTATTTCAGAATCCCACACCAGTTACAGAAACATCAACGCCGCAAATTGAAGACATTCCGATCGCTCCAATTTGTGACGATATTTTAACTGAAGACTGGATGGAGTTGTGCGGACTGCACCCTTCTTCTACCCCCCAACAAATTCAACCCGCACCAATCAAAGAAACCCCCCCCACCCCCCAAACAATTCATCCCGCACCAGTAAAGAACATCAGGCTAAAGGAATTAAAGAAAAACAAAAAATATAGCCTGTACAGAATTGAAGAAAACAAAATTTATGTCTACAACGAGGAGAGGACGAAAATTTATATCCTCACAACTCCAAAAACCAAACCACCACTTGTCCCAACAGATCCAAAATTTTTACTAGTAACAGCGGAGGGTGGAAAATTGAGAATAAATATATTAAATTAAACCTTATATTCCTTCCCCTCCTCAATCAAAGTCCACCCTGGTGGCAAAATCGGCCCTTCTAAGGGCCACCTAAGACTTTCAAATTTAGGCTTAAGTTAGGGCCTCAACCCTTGGTGACTACAAGCGGTTCATATACCTCTAAGTCCCAAAGGTGAGTCAATAGCGGGGGGCTTTCGCTAAAGCCTCAACCCTTGGTGACTAACAAGTGGTCTGTGTACCACTAAGTCACAAAGGGTTGGACGCTAAAGCCTCAACCCTTGGTGACTAACAAGCGGTTCACATAACTCTAAGTCCCAAAGGTTGAGTCAATAGCGGGGAGCTTTCGCTAAAGCCTTAACGTTTGGTGACTAACAAGAGGTCCGTGTACCTCTAAGTCCCATAGGGGCTTTCACAAACCACCCCTTGTTAGTCACCAAGGGTTGAGGCTTAAACTTAAGCCTAAATTTGAAAGTCTTAGGTCGGCCCTTAGAAGGGCCTTTTTTTTTGCCACCAGGGTGGACTTTGAGGTGGGGAAAAGGTTTTACTCGGTAATATTTATGTTTAACTTGGCACCTTTTTTATTTATTATCAAGTGTCGAGGGTTAAGGGGAATAGGAATTTTTTTGGGAATGTCAATGACATAAATTTTGGTTTTTTCAGAATTAAAAATGAAAATAGAAGAAGATAAATGTCTTAGGATTTCATATTTTCGGTTAAGTTTCAGTTTTTTTAGATGAAATTTTTGGCTGGGGTACGTTTGAAGATACAGGTGATATAGGTGGTTTGGTGCGAATTTTGGGTGGTTCGGTGCGAATTTTTGGTTGCCGGTAAGAATGTTTTTCCAAACTTGCTGAAAAGGTTTTCGAGCAATAGTGGTTGTAACATCATACCAATCACGATTGTTGTTCGATTGAATAATTCGTACCCCAAGCAGTTGAAGATAGGAAAACCAGTTATACCAAATCTCGGTATACTCGGAGCGGTTCATTGTGAAATTGAAGTAGGTGTTGTTAGGACGGTGGCAAAGGAAAGAATAACTTGTCGAGTGTAGAGTGTAGAGTGTGTTAAGCAATCAAGGACAGGTGTGCCGGGTGATGCAACAAGGACGACGACCTGTATTCGCCGGCCGGCCGCAAGCGAAAGTGCGGCGCAAGGTCAACCAGTTGTATTGCTAACTGGTCGGCAACAAGCGAAAGCATGCGAGGTCAAACCCGGCCCACTCGGTCTCGTTTATCTTTTAAAACTCGCATGATAGGGTTTGCAAACATATTAATTCAAATATGTTGTAAAAATTTTCTTACGATATTTTGTTACAAATCTTTTTAAGGCAAATGTTAAGAAACCATGTTTCTATTTTAATCGCAACTACAGTTTCGATTTCTTTAACTAAATATTATAGCTAAGTATTAAAGTAATATAATAAAGTAGCATCTTTAAAAATATTGTAACTTGTACAAAGTTAAATAAGTATTTTAAGCCAAATGTTAAAAACAATTGTTTAGTACTGAGATGTTCACCCTACAACACCTACGTTAGAACTAACACTACAAATCCAAAAATTGCGAGGAGTCTCTCATGGTGGTGGGGGGAGGGCAGATGTTCCGAGCTGCACATGTCAAGGGAGGTTGCAACGCCGATACTGGCACATCAGTTTGCTAGTAGAACCGGCAGAGTAAACATCTAAATAAACATGAGTTCTGTTTTATATGTTTCTTTTATTAAAGATGGACCTTTGCATTGAAACGCAAAGTTTTCCTATTGATGCAGATCCTATACAACAAATTTTAGTACATCCTCCAGAAAGTTATGATTCCATCTACATTTTCAGTGCAAGAAACAAACGACCCCCCCACCACCAACAACTCCTGATGCACAGTAGGACACGGCTACCACACGTCATTAAAGCTTCAGCTCTTTACCCGAGCACACATGGACTCTGAGCTTCAATATAATACTGTTTCTTCTACATCTACACCAACTTCCGAACAATTACCTACTACAAATGAAACTACTACAAGTCTACAAGTAAATGAAATTTCATCAACTGTTAGTTCTGATGCGCAAGCAATAATGTTATCATTAATTGGTTTCGACTAAAAATTCAACAATGGAAGAGAAAGAAATTCGCTACTTTACAACTTGGTTTTTGTGAACCGTCGAAATTTATTATTTGCCTACTTTCATTTTTATGTGGTTACAATTTTGGTTACCTTGTTCAGGAAATGCTAACAGATAAAAAGGAAGAACATTCGCTATATTTTAAAGTTTATGTTTATGTAATTGCATCTTTATTTGGATACTTTGTAGCAGGATATTTTCTTGTTAATTTGTCAATTCCATTTTTTACATGGTATTTTAACAGACGTGAAAATCAACAAAACAACAGTTTGTAAAAAGAAACAAAAATTATCTTGCATTTTCGGATTTTCCGAAAATGCGAGATCTTTTTAAAAACATCCCCAAAAGACCTTGACACACTTCCGGCCATTTAAATTTAAATACCCAGCACAGCAGGGCATTTAAACTTTAAATACCCACCAAAAACACGTCACAGCTACGTCACAGCTGATGACGTCACTTCCGGTCACGTGACCGGAAGTAGCTGTCAAAAAATTGACTGCCTGTCAAAGTTTGATTGGGCCAGCAGCCCCACTATTGCACTACTATTATACCACTCAGGTTACCGTCAAAACTTAGGTTTTTGAAATACGGGTGATTAAAATAGTCGCTTTGGATGTGTGGACAGCGATCCGCCTACGTTTGACATGAAATATAAAATAAATACGGAAGTGTGCCAACATGACGTACACAAAGGGTGATAGAATAGGACCAGAACTTCTGTATTATACAACCCAAGTTACCGTAAAAACTTAGGTTTTGGAAATTTGGGTGATTAAATTAGTCGCTATGAGATGTGCGGACAACGATTTGTCTAAGTTTGACATGAAATATAAAAATAAATACGGGATTGTGGATACATGACGTACACATAGGGTGATAGAATAGGACCAGAACTATAGTATTATACCCTCAGGTTACCGTCAAAACTTAGGTTTTGGAAATATGGGTGATTAAAATAGTCGCTTTGGATGTGTGGACAGCGATCCGCCTAAGTTTGACATGAAATATAAAATAAATACGGAAGTGTGCCAACAACACGTACACATAGGCTGATAGAAAGGACCAGAACTTCTGTATTATACCACCCAAGTTACCGTAAAAACTTAGGTTTTGGAAATATGGCTGATTAAAGTAGTCGCATTGCGATGTGCGGACAGCGATTTGTCTAAGTTTGACATAAAATATAAAAATAAATACGGAAGTGTGCCAACATTACGTACACAAAGGGTGATAGAATAGGACCAGAACTATAGTATTATACCACTCAGGTTACCGTCAAAACTTAGGTTTTGGAAATATGGGTGATTAAAATAGTCGCTTTAGATGTGTCGACAGCGATCCGCCTAAGTTTGACATGAAATATAAAATAAATACGGAAGTGTGCCAACAACACGTACACATAGGCTGATAGAAAGGACCAGAACTTCTGTATTATACCACCCAAGTTACCGTAAAAACTTAGGTTTTGGAAATATGGCTGATTAAAGTAGTCGCATTGCGATGTGCGGACAGCGATTTGTCTAAGTTTGACATGAAATATAAAATAAATACGGAAGTGTGCCAGCATGACGTACACATAGGGTGATAGAGTAGGACTAAAACTATAGTATTATACCACTCAAGTTACCGTCAAAACTTACGTTTTGGAAATACAAGTGATTAAAATAGTCGCTTTGGATGTGTGGACAGCGATCCGCCTAAGTATGACATAAAATATAAAATAAATACGGAAGTGTACCAACACTACGTACACATAGGGTGATTGAATAGGACCAGAACACCTGTATTATACCACCCAAGTTACCTTAAAAACTTAGGTTTTGGAAATATGGCTGATAAAAATAGTCGCTTAGCGATGTGCGGACAGCGATTTGTCTAAGTTTGACATGGAATATAAAAAAATACGGAAGTGTGCCAACATTACGTACACAAAGGATGATAGAATAAGACCAGAACTTCTGTATTATACCATCCAAGTTACCATCAAAACCTAGGTTTTGGAAATATGGGTGATTAATGTAGTCGCTTTGCGATGTGCGGACGTCGATTTGTCTAAGTTTGACATGAAATATAAAATTAATACGAAAGTGTGCCAGCATGACGTACACATAGGGTGATAGAATAGGACCAGAACTATAGTATTATACCCCTCAAGTTACCGTCAAAACTTACGTTTTGGAAATACAAGTGATTAAAATAGTCGCTTTAGATGTGTCGACAGCGATCCGCCTAAGTTTGACATGAAATATAAAATAAATACGGAATTGTGCCAACAACACGTACACATAGGCTGATAGAAAGGACCAGAACTTCTGTATTATACCACCCAAGTTACCGTAAAAACTTAGGTTTTGAAAATATGGCTGATTAAAGTAGTCGCATTGCGATGTGCGGACAGCGATTTGTCTAAGTTTGACATGAAATATAAAAAAATACGGAAGTGTGCCAACTTGACGTACACATAGGATGATAGAATAGGACCAAAACTTTACTACTATACGACCCAAGTTACCTTAAAAACATAGGTTTTGGAAATATGGGTGATTAAAATAGTCGCTATGCGATGTGCGGACAACAATTTGTCAAAAATGACATGAAATATAAAAATAAATACGGAACTGTGGATACATGACGTTCACATAGGGCGATAAAATGGGACCAGAAATTTAGTATTATACCACTCAGGTTACCGTCAAAACTTAGGTTTTTGAAATACGGGTGATTAAAATAGTCGCTTTGGATGTGTCGACAGCGATCCGCCTAAGTTTGACATGAAATATAAAATAAATACGGAAGTGTGCCAACAAAACGTACACATAGGCTGATAGAAAGGACCAGAACTTCTGTATTATACCACCCAAGTTACCGTAAAAACTTAGGTTTTGGAAATATGGCTGATTAAAGTAGTCGCATTGCGATGTGCGGACAGCGATTTGTCTAAGTTTGACATGAAATATAAAAAAAATACGGAAGTGTGCCAACTTGACACACATAGGATGATAGAATAGGACCAAAACTTTACTACTATACGACCCAAGTTACCTTAAAAACTTAGGTTTTGGAAATATGGGTGATTAAAATAGTCGCTATGCGATGTGCGGACAACAATTTGTCAAAAATGACATGAAATATAAAAATAAATACGGAACTGTGGATACATGACGTTCACATAGGGCGATAAAATGGGACCAGAAATTTAGTATTATACCACTCAGGTTACCGTCAAAACTTAGGTTTTTGAAATACGGGTGATTAAAATAGTCGCTTTGGATGTGTGGACAGCGATCCGCCTACGTGTGACTAAAATATAAAATAAAGACAGAAGTGTGCCAACATTACGTACACATAGGGTGATAGAATAGGACCAGAACTTCTGTATTATACCACCCAAGTTACCGTAAACACTTAGGTTTTGGAAATATGGCTGATTAAAGTAGTCGCATTGTGATGTGCGGACAGCGATTTGTCTAAGTTTGACATGAAATATAAAAAAAATACGGAAGTGTGCCAACATGACGGACACATAGGATGATAGAATAGGACCAAAACTTTACTACTATACGACCCAAGTTACCTTAAAAACTTAGGTTTTGGAAATATGGGTGATTAAAATAGTCGTTATGCGATGTGCGGACAACAATTTGTCAAAGAATGACAAGAAATATAAAAATAAATACGGAATTGTGGATACATGACGTTCACATAGGGCGATAAAATGGGACCAGAAATTTAGTATTATACCACTCAGGTTACCGTCAAAACTTAGGTTTTTGAAATACGGGTGATTAAAATAGTCGCTTTGGATGTGTGGACAGCGATCCGCCTACGTTTGACATGAAATATAAAATAAATACGGAAGTGTGCCAACATGACGTACACAAAGGGTGATAGAATAGGACCAGAACTTCTGTATTATACAACCCAAGTTACCGTAAAAACTTAGGTTTTGGAAATTTGGGTGATTAAATTAGTCGCTATGAGATGTGCGGACAACGATTTGTCTAAGTTTGACATGAAATATAAAAATAAATACGTGATTGTGGATACATGACGTACACATAGGGTGATAGAATAGGACCAGAACTATAGTATTATACCACTCAGGTTACCGTCAAAACTTAGGTTTTGGAAATATGGGTGATTAAAATAGTCGCTTTAGATGTGTCGACAGCGATCCGCCTAAGTTTGACATGAAATATAAAATAAATACGGAAGTGTGCCAACAACACGTACACATAGGCTGATAGAAAGGACCAGAACTTCTGTATTATACCACCCAAGTTACCGTAAAAACTTAGGTTTTGGAAATATGGCTGATTAAAGTAGTCGCATTGCGATGTGCGGACAGCGATTTGTCTAAGTTTGACATGAAATATAAAATAAATACGGAAGTGTGCCAGCATGACGTACACATAGGGTGATAGAGTAGGACTAAAACTATAGTATTATACCACTCAAGTTACCGTCAAAACTTACGTTTTGGAAATACAAGTGATTAAAATAGTCGCTTTGGATGTGTGGACAGCGATCCGCCTAAGTATGACATAAAATATAAAATAAATACGGAATTGTACCAACACTACATACACAAAGGGTGATTGAATAGGACCAGAACACCTGTATTATACCACCCAAGTTACCTTAAAAACTTAGGTTTTGGAAATATGGCTGATAAAAATAGTCGCTTAGCGATGTGCGGACAGCGATTTGTCTAAGTTTGACATGGAATATAAAAAAATACGGAAGTGTGCCAACATTACGTACACAAAGGGTGATAGAATAAGACCAGAACTTCTGTATTATACCATCCAAGTTACCGTCAAAACCTAGGTTTTGGAAATATGGGTGATTAAAGTAGTCGCTTTGCGATGTGCGGACAGCGATTTGTCTAAGTTTGACATGAAATATAAAATAAATACGGAAGTGTGCCAGCATGACGTACACATAGGGTGATAGAATAGGACCAGAACTATAGTATTATACCCCTCAAGTTACCGTCACAACTTACGTTTTGGAAATACAAGTGATTAAAATAGTCGCTTTGTATGTGTGGACAGCGATCCGCCTAAGTTTGACATGAAATATAAAATAAATACGGAAGTCTGCCAACATTACGTACACATAGGGTGATAGAATAGGACCAGAACTTCTGTATTATACCACCCAAGTTACCGTAAAAACGTAGGTTTTGGAAATATGGCTGATTAAAGTAGTCGCATTGCGATGTGCGGACAGCGATTTGTCTAAGTTTGACATGAAATATAAAAAAATACGGAAGTGTGCCAACTTGACGTACACATAGGATGATAGAATAGGACCAAAACTTTACTACTATACGACCCAAGTTACCTTAAAAACTTAGGTTTTGGAAATATGGGTGATTAAAATAGTCGCTATGCGATGTGCGGACAACAATTTGTCAAAGAATGACATGAAATATAAAAATAAATACGGAACTGTGGATACATGACGTTCACATAGGGCGATAAAATGGGACCAGAAATTTAGTATTATACCACTCAGGTTACCGTCAAAACTTAGGTTTTTGAAATACAGGTGATTAAAATAGTCGCTTTGGATGTGTGGACAGCGATCCGCCTACGTTTGACTAAAATATAAAATAAAGACGGAAGTGTGCCAACATTACGTACACATAGGGTGATAGAATAGGACCAGAACTTCTGTATTATACCACCCAAGTTACCGTAAACACTTAGGTTTTGGAAATATGGCTGATTAAAGTAGTCGCATTGTGATGTGCGTACAGCGATTTGTCTAAGTTTGACATGAAATATAAAAAAAATACGGAAGTGTGCCAACATGACGGACACATAGGATGATAGAATAGGACCAAAACTTTACTACTATACGACCCAAGTTATCCTAAAAACTTAGGTTTTGGAAATATGGGTGATTAAAATAGTCGTTATGCGATGTGCGGACAACGATTTGTCAAAGAATGACAAGAAATATAAAAATAAATACGGAATTGTGGATACATGACGTTCACATAGGGCGATAAAATGGGACCAGAAATTTAGTATTATACCACTCAGGTTACCGTCAAAACTTAGGTTTTTGAAATACGGGTGATTAAAATAGTCGCTTTGGATGTGTGGACAGCGATCCGCCTACGTTTGACATGAAATATAAAATAAATACGGAAGTGTGCCATCATGACGTACACAAAGGGTGATAGAATAGGACCAGAACTTCTGTATTATACAACCCAAGTTACCGTAAAAACTTAGGTTTTGGAAATATGGCTGATTAAATTAGTCGCTATGAGATGTGCGGACAACGATTTGTCTAAGTTTGACATGAAATATAAAAATAAATACGTGATTGTGGATACATGACGTACACATAGGGTGATAGAATAGGACCAGAACTATAGTATTATACCACTCAGGTTACCGTCAAAACTTATGTTTTGGAAATATGGGTGATTAAAATGGTCGCTTTAGATGTGTCGACAGCGATCCGCCTAAGTTTTACATGAAATATAAAATAAATACGGAAGTGTGCCAACAACACGTACACATAGGCTGATAGAAAGGACCAGAACTTCTGTATTATACCACCCAAGTTACCGTAAAAACTTAGGTTTTGGAAATATGGCTGATTAAAGTAGTCGCATTGCGATGTGCGGACAGCGATTTGTCTAAGTTTGACATGAAATATAAAATAAATACGGAAGTGTGCCAGCATGACGTACACATAGGGTGATAGAGTAGGACTAAAACTATAGTATTATACCACTCAAGTTACCGTCAAAACTTACGTTTTGGAAATACAAGTGATTAAAATAGTCGCTTTGGATGTGTGGACAGCGATCCGCCTAAGTATGACATAAAATATAAAATAAATACGGAAGTGTACCAACACTACGTACACATAGGGTGATTGAATAGGACCAGAACACCTGTATTATTCCACCCAAGTTACCTTAAAAACTTAGGTTTTGGAAATATGGCTGATAAAAATAGTCGCTTAGCGATGTGCGGACAGCGATTTGTCTAAGTTTGACATGGAATATAAAAAAATACGGAAGTGTGCCAACATTACGTACACAAAGGGTGATAGAATAAGACCAGAACTTCTGTATAATACCATCCAAGTTACCGTCAAAACCTAGGTTTTGGAAATATGGGTGATTAATGTAGTCGCTTTGCGATGTGCGGACAGCGATTTGTCTAAGTTTTACATGAAATATAAAATAAATACGGAAGTGTGCCAGCATGACGTACACATAGGGTGATAGAATAGGACCAGAACTATAGTATTATACCCCTCAAGTTACCGTCAAAACTTACGTTTTGGAAAAACAAGTGATTAAAATAGTCGCTTTGTATGTGTGGACAGCGATCCGCCTAAGTTTGACATGAAATATAAAATAAATACGGAAGTCTGCCAACATTACGTACACATAGGGTGATAGAATAGGACCAGAACTTCTGTATTATACCACCCAAGTTACCGTAAAAACGTAGGTTTTGGAAATATGGCTGATTAAAGTAGTCGCATTGCGATGTGCGGACAGCGATTTGTCTAAGTTTGACATGAAATATAAAAAAAATACGGAAGTGTGCCAACTTGACGTACACATAGGATGATAGAATAGGACCAAAACTTTACTACTATACGACCCAAGTTACCTTAAAAACTTAGGTTTTGGAAATATGGGTGATTAAAATAGTCGCTATGCGATGTGCGGACGACAATTTGTCAAAGAATGACATGAAATATAAAAATAAATACGGAACTGTGGATACATGACGTTCACATAGGGCGATAAAATGGGACCAGAAATTTAGTATTATACCACTCAGGTTACCGTCAAAACTTAGGTTTTTGAAATACGGGTGATTAAAATAGTCGCTTTGGATGTGTGGACAGCGATCCACCTACGTTTGACTAAAATATAAAATAAAGACGGAAGTGTGCCAACATTACGTACACATAGGGTGATAGAATAGGACCAGAACTTCTGTATTATACCACCCAAGTTACCGTAAAAACTTAGGTTTTGGAAATATGGGTGATTAAAATAGTCGCTATGCGATGTGCGGACAACGATTTGTCAAAGAGTGACAAGAAATATAAAAATAAATACGGAATTGTGGATACATGACGTTCACATAGGGCGATAAAATGGGACCAGAAATTTAGTATTATACCACTCAGGTTACCGTCAAAACTTAGGTTTTTGAAATACGGGTGATTAAAATAGTCGCTTTGGATGTGTGGACAGCGATCCGCCTACGTTTGACATGAAATATAAAATAAATACGGAAGTGTGCCAACATGACGTACACAAAGGGTGATAGAATAGGACCAGAACTTCTGTATTATACAACCCAAGTTACCGTAAAAACTTAGGTTTTGGAAATTTGGGTGATTAAATTAGTCGCTATGAGATGTGCGGACAACGATTTGTCTAAGTTTGACATGAAATATAAAAATAAATACGTGATTGTGGATACATGACGTACACATAGGGTGATAGAATAGGACCAGAACTATAGTATTATACCACTCAGGTTACCGTCAAAACTTAGGTTTTGGAAATATGGGTGATTAAAATAGTCGCTTTAGATGTGTCGACAGCGATCCGCCTAAGTTTGTCATGAAATATAAAATTAATACGGAAGTGTGCCAACAACACGTACACATAGGCTGATAGAAAGGACCAGAACTTCTGTATTATACCACCCAAGTTACCGTAAAAACTTAGGTTTTGGAAATATGGCTGATTAAAGTAGTCGCATTGCGATGTGCGGACAGCGATTTGTCTAAGTTTGACATGAAATATAAAATAAATACGGAAGTGTGCCAGCATGACGTACACATAGGATGATAGAGTAGGACTAAAACTATAGTATTATACCACTCAAGTTACCGTCAAAACTTACGTTTTGGAAATACAAGTGATTAAAATAGTCGCTTTGGATGTGTGGACAGCGATCCGCCTAAGTATGACATAAAATATAAAATAAATACGGAATTGTACCAACACTACGTACACAAAGGGTGATTGAATAGGACCAGAACACCTGTATTATACCACCCAAGTTACCTTAAAAACGTAGGTTTTGGAAATATGGCTGATAAAAATAGTCGCTTAGCGATGTGCGGACAGCGATTTGTCTAAGTTTGACATGGAATATAAAAAAATACGGAAGTGTGCCAACATTACGTACACAAAGGGTGATAGAATAAGACCAGAACTTCTGTATTATACCATCCAAGTTACCGTCAAAACCTAGGTTTTGGAAATATGGGTGATTAAAGTAGTCGCTTTGCGATGTGCGGACAGCGATTTGTCTAAGTTTGACATGAAATATAAAATAAATACGGAAGTGTGCCAGCATGACGTACACATAGGGTGATAGAATAGGACCAGAACTATAGTATTATACCCCTCAAGTTACCGTCACAACTTACGTTTTGGAAATACAAGTGATTAAAATAGTCGCTTTGTATGTGTGGACAGCGATCCGCCTAAGTTTGACATGAAATATAAAATAAATACGGAAGTCTGCCAACATTACGTACACATAGGGTGATAGAATAGGACCAGAACTTCTGTATTATACCACCCAAGTTACCGTAAAAACGTAGGTTTTGGAAATATGGCTGATTAAAGTAGTCGCATTGCGATGTGCGGACAGCGATTTGTCTAAGTTTGACATGAAATATAAAAAAATACGGAAGTGTGCCAACTTGACGTACACATAGGATGATAGAATAGGACCAAAACTTTACTACTATACGACCCAAGTTACCTTAAAAACTTAGGTTTTGGAAATATGGGTGATTAAAATAGTCGCTATGCGATGTGCGGACAACAATTTGTCAAAGAATGACATGAAATATAAAAATAAATACGGAACTGTGGATACATGACGTTCACATAGGGCGATAAAATGGGACCAGAAATTTAGTATTATACCACTCAGGTTACCGTCAAAACTTAGGTTTTTGAAATACAGGTGATTAAAATAGTCGCTTTGGATGTGTGGACAGCGATCCGCCTACGTTTGACTAAAATATAAAATAAAGACGGAAGTGTGCCAACATTACGTACACATAGGGTGATAGAATAGGACCAGAACTTCTGTATTATACCACCCAAGTTACCGTAAACACTTAGGTTTTGGAAATATGGCTGATTAAAGTAGTCGCATTGTGATGTGCGTACAGCGATTTGTCTAAGTTTGACATGAAATATAAAAAAAATACGGAAGTGTGCCAACATGACGGACACATAGGATGATAGAATAGGACCAAAACTTTACTACTATACGACCCAAGTTACCTTAAAAACTTAGGTTTTGGAAATATGGGTGATTAAAATAGTCGCTATGCGATGTGCGGACAACGATTTGTCAAAGAATGACAAGAAATATAAAAATAAATACGGAATTGTGGATACATGACGTTCACATAGGGCGATAAAATGGGACCAGAAATTTAGTATTATACCACTCAGGTTACCGTCAAAACTTAGGTTTTTGAAATACGGGTGATTAAAATAGTCGCTTTGGATGTGTGGACAGCGATCCGCCTACGTTTGACTAAAATATAAAATAAAGACGGAAGTGTGCCAACATTACGTACACATAGGGTGATAGAATAGGACCAGAACTTCTGTATTATACCACCCAAGTTACCGTAAACACTTAGGTTTTGGAAATATGGCTGATTAAAGTAGTCGCATTGTGATGTGCGTACAGCGATTTGTCTAAGTTTGACATGAAATATAAAAAAAATACGGAAGTGTGCCAACATGACGGACACATAGGATGATAGAATAGGACCAAAACTTTACTACTATACGACCCAAGTTACCTTAAAAACTTAGGTTTTGGAAATATGGGTGATTAAAATAGTCGCTATGCGATGTGCGGACAACGATTTGTCAAAGAGTGACAAGAAATATAAAAATAAATACGGAATTGTGGATACATGACGTTCACATAGGGCGATAAAATGGGACCAGAAATTTAGTATTATACCACTCAGGTTACCGTCAAAACTTAGGTTTTTGAAATACGGGTGATTAAAATAGTCGCTTTGGATGTGTGGACAGCGATCCGCCTACGTTTGACATGAAATATAAAATAAATACGGAAGTGTGCCAACATGACGTACACAAAGGGTGATAGAATAGGACCAGAACTTCTGTATTATACAACCCAAGTTACCGTAAAAACTTAGGTTTTGGAAATTTGGGTGATTAAATTAGTCGCTATGAGATGTGCGGACAACGATTTGTCTAAGTTTGACATGAAATATAAAAATAAATACGGGATTGTGGATACATGACGTACACATAGGGTGATAGAATAGGACCAGAACTATAGTATTATACCACTCAAGTTACCGTCAAAACTTACGTTTTGGAAATACAAGTGATTAAAATAGTCGCTTTGGATGTGTGGACAGCGATCCGCCTAAGTATGACATAAAATATAAAATAAATACGGAAGTGTACCAACACTACGTACACATAGGGTGATTGAATAGGACCAGAACACCTGTATTATACCACCCAAGTTACCTTAAAAACTTAGGTTTTGGAAATATGGCTGATAAAAATAGTCGCTTAGCGATGTGCGGACAGCGATTTGTCTAAGTTTGACATGGAATATAAAAAAATACGGAAGTGTGCCAACATTACGTACACAAAGGATGATAGAATAAGACCAGAACTTCTGTATTATACCATCCAAGTTACCATCAAAACCTAGGTTTTGGAAATATGGGTGATTAATGTAGTCGCTTTGCGATGTGCGGACGTCGATTTGTCTAAGTTTGACATGAAATATAAAATTAATACGGAAGTATGCCAGCATGACGTACACATAGGGTGATAGAATAGGACCAGAACTATAGTATTATACCACTCAAGTTACCGTCAAAACTTACGCCTTGGAAATACAAGTGATTAAAATAGTCGCTTTGGATGTGTGGACAGCGATCCGCCTAAGTATGACATAAAATATAAAATAAATACGGAAGTGTACCAACACTACGTACACATAGGGTGATTGAATAGGACCAGAACACCTGTATTATTCCACCCAAGTTACCTTAAAAACTTAGGTTTTGGAAATATGGCTGATAAAAATAGTCGCTTAGCGATGTGCGGACAGCGATTTGTCTAAGTTTGACATGGAATATAAAAAAATACGGAAGTGTGCCAACATTACGTACACAAAGGGTGATAGAATAAGACCAGAACTTCTGTATAATACCATCCAAGTTACCGTCAAAACCTAGGTTTTGGAAATATGGGTGATTAATGTAGTCGCTTTGCGATGTGCGGACAGCGATTTGTCTAGGTTTGACATGAAATATAAAATAAATACGGAAGTGTGCCAGCATGACGTACACATAGGGTGATAGAATAGGACCAGAACTATAGTATTATACCCCTCAAGTTACCGTCAAAACTTACGTTTTGGAAAAACAAGTGATTAAAATAGTCGCTTTGTATGTGTGGACAGCGATCCGCCTAAGTTTGACATGAAATATAAAATAAATACGGAAGTCTGCCAACATTACGTACACATAGGGTGATAGAATAGGACCAGAACTTCTGTATTATACCACCCAAGTTACCGTAAAAACGTAGGTTTTGGAAATATGGCTGATTAAAGTAGTCGCATTGCGATGTGCGGACAGCGATTTGTCTAAGTTTGACATGAAATATAAAAAAAATACGGAAGTGTGCCAACTTGACGTACACATAGGATGATAGAATAGGACCAAAACTTTACTACTATACGACCCAAGTTACCTTAAAAACTTAGGTTTTGGAAATATGGGTGATTAAAATAGTCGCTATGCGATGTGCGGACAACGATTTGTCAAAGAATGACAAGAAATATAAAAATAAATACGGAATTGTGGATACATGACGTTCACATAGGGCGATAAAATGGGACCAGAAATTTAGTATTATACCACTCAGGTTACCGTCAAAACTTAGGTTTTTGAAATACGGGTGATTAAAATAGTCGCTTTGGATGTGTGGACAGCGATCCGCCTACGTTTGACTAAAATATAAAATAAAGACAGAAGTGTGCCAACATTACGTACACATAGGGTGATAGAATAGGACCAGAACTTCTGTATTATACCACCCAAGTTACCGTAAACACTTAGGTTTTGGAAATATGGCTGATTAAAGTAGTCGCATTGTGATGTGCGTACAGCGATTTGTCTAAGTTTGACATGAAATATAAAAAAAATACGGAAGTGTGCCAACATGACGGACACATAGGATGATAGAATAGGACCAAAACTTTACTACTATACGACCCAAGTTACCTTAAAAACTTAGGTTTTGGAAATATGGGTGATTAAAATAGTCGCTATGCGATGTGCGGACAACGATTTGTCAAAGAGTGACAAGAAATATAAAAATAAATACGGAATTGTGGATACATGACGTTCACATAGGGCGATAAAATGGGACCAGAAATTTAGTATTATACCACTCAGGTTACCGTCAAAACTTAGGTTTTTGAAATACGGGTGATTAAAATAGTCGCTTTGGATGTGTGGACAGCGATCCGCCTACGTTTGACATGAAATATAAAATAAATACGGAAGTGTGCCAACATGACGTACACAAAGGGTGATAGAATAGGACCAGAACTTCTGTATTATACAACCCAAGTTACCGTAAAAACTTAGGTTTTGGAAATTTGGGTGATTAAATTAGTCGCTATGAGATGTGCGGACAACGATTTGTCTAAGTTTGACATGAAATATAAAAATAAATACGGGATTGTGGATACATGACGTACACATAGGGTGATAGAATAGGACCAGAACTATAGTATTATACCCTCAGGTTACCGTCAAAACTTAGGTTTTGGAAATATGGGTGATTAAAATAGTCGCTTTGGATGTGTGGACAGCGATCCGCCTAAGTTTGACATGAAATATAAAATAAATACGGAAGTGTGCCAACAACAGTTACACATAGGCTGATAGAAAGGACCAGAACTTCTGTATTATACCACCCAAGTTACCGTAAAAACTTAGGTTTTGGAAATATGGCTGATTAAAGTAGTCGCATTGCGATGTGCGGACAGCGATTTGTCTAAGTTTGACATAAAATATAAAAATAAATACGGAAGTGTGCCAACATTACGTACACAAAGGGTGATAGAATAGGACCAGAACTATAGTATTATACCACTCAGGTTACCGTCAAAACTTAGGTTTTGGAAATATGGGTGATTAAAATAGTCGCTTTAGATGTGTCGACAGCGATCCGCCTAAGTTTGACATGAAATATAAAATAAATACGGAAGTGTGCCAACAACACGTACACATAGGCTGATAGAAAGGACCAGAACTTCTGTATTATACCACCCAAGTTACCGTAACAACTTAGGTTTTGGAAATATGGCTGATTAAAGTAGTCGCATTGCGATGTGCGGACAGCGATTTGTCTAAGTTTGACATGAAATATAAAATAAATACGGAAGTGTGCCAGCATGACGTACACATAGGGTGATAGAGTAGGACTAAAACTATAGTATTATACCACTCAAGTTACCGTCAAAACTTACGTTTTGGAAATACAAGTGATTAAAATAGTCGCTTTGGATGTGTGGACAGCGATCCGCCTAAGTATGACATAAAATATAAAATAAATACGGAAGTGTACCAACACTACGTACACATAGGGTGATTGAATAGGACCAGAACACCTGTATTATACCACCCAAGTTACCTTAAAAACTTAGGTTTTGGAAATATGGCTGATAAAAATAGTCGCTTAGCGATGTGCGGACAGCGATTTGTCTAAGTTTGACATGGAATATAAAAAAATACGGAAGTGTGCCAACATTACGTACACAAAGGATGATAGAATAAGACCAGAACTTCTGTATTATACCATCCAAGTTACCATCAAAACCTAGGTTTTGGAAATATGGGTGATTAATGTAGTCGCTTTGCGATGTGCGGACGTCGATTTGTCTAAGTTTGACATGAAATATAAAATTAATACGAAAGTGTGCCAGCATGACGTACACATAGGGTGATAGAATAGGACCAGAACTATAGTATTATACCCCTCAAGTTACCGTCAAAACTTACGTTTTGGAAATACAAGTGATTAAAATAGTCGCTTTAGATGTGTCGACAGCGATCCGCCTAAGTTTGACATGAAATATAAAATAAATACGGAATTGTGCCAACAACACGTACACATAGGCTGATAGAAAGGACCAGAACTTCTGTATTATACCACCCAAGTTACCGTAAAAACTTAGGTTTTGGAAATATGGCTGATTAAAGTAGTCGCATTGCGATGTGCGGACAGCGATTTGTCTAAGTTTGACATGAAATATAAAAAAAAACGGAAGTGTGCCAACTTGACGTACACATAGGATGATAGAATAGGACCAAAACTTTACTACTATACGACCCAAGTTACCTTAAAAACATAGGTTTTGGAAATATGGGTGATTAAAATAGTCGCTATGCGATGTGCGGACAACAATTTGTCAAAAATGACATGAAATATAAAAATAAATACGGAACTGTGGATACATGACGTTCACATAGGGCGATAAAATGGGACCAGAAATTTAGTATTATACCACTCAGGTTACCGTCAAAACTTAGGTTTTTGAAATACGGGTGATTAAAAATAGTCGCTTTGGATGTGTCGACAGCGATCCGCCTAAGTTTGACATGAAATATAAAATAAATACGGAAGTGTGCCAACAAAACGTACACATAGGCTGATAGAAAGGACCAGAACTTCTGTATTATACCACCCAAGTTACCGTAAAAACTTAGGTTTTGGAAATATGGCTGATTAAAGTAGTCGCATTGCGATGTGCGGACAGCGATTTGTCTAAGTTTGACATGAAATATAAAAAAAATACGGAAGTGTGCCAACTTGACACACATAGGATGATAGAATAGGACCAAAACTTTACTACTATACGACCCAAGTTACCTTAAAAACTTAGGTTTTGGAAATATGGGTGATTAAAATAGTCGCTATGCGATGTGCGGACAACAATTTGTCAAAAATGACATGAAATATAAAAATAAATACGGAACTGTGGATACATGACGTTCACATAGGGCGATAAAATGGGACCAGAAATTTAGTATTATACCACTCAGGTTACCGTCAAAACTTAGGTTTTTGAAATACGGGTGATTAAAATAGTCGCTTTGGATGTGTGGACAGCGATCCGCCTACGTTTGACTAAAATATAAAATAAAGACAGAAGTGTGCCAACATTACGTACACATAGGGTGATAGAATAGGACCAGAACTTCTGTATTATACCACCCAAGTTACCGTAAACACTTAGGTTTTGGAAATATGGCTGATTAAAGTAGTCGCATTGTGATGTGCGGACAGCGATTTGTCTAAGTTTGACATGAAATATAAAAAAAATACGGAAGTGTGCCAACATGACGGACACATAGGATGATAGAATAGGACCAAAACTTTACTACTATACGACCCAAGTTACCTTAAAAACTTAGGTTTTGGAAATATGGGTGATTAAAATAGTCGTTATGCGATGTGCGGACAACAATTTGTCAAAGAATGACAAGAAATATAAAAATAAATACGGAATTGTGGATACATGACGTTCACATAGGGCGATAAAATGGGACCAGAAATTTAGTATTATACCACTCAGGTTACCGTCAAAACTTAGGTTTTTGAAATACGGGTGATTAAAATAGTCGCTTTGGATGTGTGGACAGCGATCCGCCTACGTTTGACATGAAATATAAAATAAATACGGAAGTGTGCCAACATGACGTACACAAAGGGTGATAGAATAGGACCAGAACTTCTGTATTATACAACCCAAGTTACCGTAAAAACTTAGGTTTTGGAAATTTGGGTGATTAAATTAGTCGCTTTGCGATGTGCGGACGTCGATTTGTCTAAGTTTGACATGAAATATAAAATTAATACGAAAGTTTGCCAGCATGACGTACACATAGGGTGATAGAATAGGACCAGAACTATAGTATTATACCCCTCAAGTTACCGTCAAAACTTACGTTTTGGAAATACAAGTGATTAAAATAGTCGCTTTAGATGTGTCGACAGCGATCCGCCTAAGTTTGACATGAAATATAAAATAAATACGGAATTGTGCCAACAACACGTACACATAGGCTGATAGAAAGGACCAGAACTTCTGTATTATACCACCCAAGTTACCGTAAAAACTTAGGTTTTGGAAATATGGCTGATTAAAGTAGTCGCATTGCGATGTGCGGACAGCGATTTGTCTAAGTTTGACATGAAATATAAAAAAAAACGGAAGTGTGCCAACTTGACGTACACATAGGATGATAGAATAGGACCAAAACTTTACTACTATACGACCCAAGTTACCTTAAAAACATAGGTTTTGGAAATATGGGTGATTAAAATAGTCGCTATGCGATGTGCGGACAACAATTTGTCAAAAATGACATGAAATATAAAAATAAATACGGAACTGTGGATACATGACGTTCACATAGGGCGATAAAATGGGACCAGAAATTTAGTATTATACCACTCAGGTTACCGTCAAAACTTAGGTTTTTGAAATACGGGTGATTAAAATAGTCGCTTTGGATGTGTCGACAGCGATCCGCCTAAGTTTGACATGAAATATAAAATAAATACGGAAGTGTGCCAACAAAACGTACACATAGGCTGATAGAAAGGACCAGAACTTCTGTATTATACCACCCAAGTTACCGTAAAAACTTAGGTTTTGGAAATATGGCTGATTAAAGTAGTCGCATTGCGATGTGCGGACAGCGATTTGTCTAAGTTTGACATGAAATATAAAAAAAATACGGAAGTGTGCCAACTTGACACACATAGGATGATAGAATAGGACCAAAACTTTACTACTATACGACCCAAGTTACCTTAAAAACTTAGGTTTTGGAAATATGGGTGATTAAAATAGTCGCTATGCGATGTGCGGACAACAATTTGTCAAAAATGACATGAAATATATAAATAAATACGGAACTGTGGATACATGACGTTCACATAGGGCGATAAAATGGGACCAGAAATTTAGTATTATACCACTCAGGTTACCGTCAAAACTTAGGTTTTTGAAATACGGGTGATTAAAATAGTCGCTTTGGATGTGTGGACAGCGATCCGCCTACGTTTGACTAAAATATAAAATAAAGACAGAAGTGTGCCAACATTACGTACACATAGGGTGATAGAATAGGACCAGAACTTCTGTATTATACCACCCAAGTTACCGTAAACACTTAGGTTTTGGAAATATGGCTGATTAAAGTAGTCGCATTGTGATGTGCGGACAGCGATTTGTCTAAGTTTGACATGAAATATAAAAAAAATACGGAAGTGTGCCAACATGACGGACACATAGGATGATAGAATAGGACCAAAACTTTACTACTATACGACCCAAGTTACCTTAAAAACTTAGGTTTTGGAAATATGGGTGATTAAAATAGTCGTTATGCGATGTGCGGACAACAATTTGTCAAAGAATGACAAGAAATATAAAAATAAATACGGAATTGTGGATACATGACGTTCACATAGGGCGATAAAATGGGACCAGAAATTTAGTATTATACCACTCAGGTTACCGTCAAAACTTAGGTTTTTGAAATACGGGTGATTAAAATAGTCGCTTTGGATGTGTGGACAGCGATCCGCCTACGTTTGACATGAAATATAAAATAAATACGGAAGTGTGCCAACATGACGTACACAAAGGGTGATAGAATAGGACCAGAACTTCTGTATTATACAACCCAAGTTACCGTAAAAACTTAGGTTTTGGAAATTTGGGTGATTAAATTAGTCGCTATGAGATGTGCGGACAACGATTTGTCTAAGTTTGACATGAAATATAAAAATAAATACGTGATTGTGGATACATGACGTACACATAGGGTGATAGAATAGGACCAGAACTATAGTATTATACCACTCAGGTTACCGTCAAAACTTACGTTTTGGAAATACAAGTGATTAAAATAGTCGCTTTGTATGTGTGGACAGCGATCCGCCTAAGTTTGACATGAAAAATAAAATAAATACGGAAGTCTGCCAACATTACGTACACATAGGGTGATAGGATAGGACCAGAACTTCTGTATTATACCACCCAAGTTACCGTAAAAACGTAGGTTTTGGAAATATGGCTGATTAAAGTAGTCGCATTGCGATGTGCGGACAGCGATTTGTCTAAGTTTGACATGAAATATAAAAAAATACGGAAGTGTGCCAACTTGACGTACACATAGGATGATAGAATAGGACCAAAACTTTACTACTATACGACCCAAGTTACCTTAAAAACTTAGGTTTTGGAAATATGGGTGATTAAAATAGTCGCTATGCGATGTGCGGACAACAATTTGTCAAAGAATGACATGAAATATAAAAATAAATACGGAACTGTGGATACATGACGTTCACATAGGGCGATAAAATGGGACCAGAAATTTAGTATTATACCACTCAGGTTACCGTCAAAACTTAGGTTTTTGAAATACAGGTGATTAAAATAGTCGCTTTGGATGTGTGGACAGCGATCCGCCTACGTTTGACTAAAATATAAAATAAAGACGGAAGTGTGCCAACATTACGTACACATAGGGTGATAGAATAGGACCAGAACTTCTGTATTATACCACCCAAGTTACCGTAAACACTTAGGTTTTGGAAATATGGCTGATTAAAGTAGTCGCATTGTGATGTGCGTACAGCGATTTGTCTAAGTTTGACATGAAATATAAAAAAAATACGGAAGTGTGCCAACATGACGGACACATAGGATGATAGAATAGGACCAAAACTTTACTACTATACGACCCAAGTTACCCTAAAAACTTAGGTTTTGGAAATATGGGTGATTAAAATAGTCGTTATGCGATGTGCGGACAACGATTTGTCAAAGAATGACAAGAAATATAAAAATAAATACGGAATTGTGGATACATGACGTTCACATAGGGCGATAAAATGGGACCAGAAATTTAGTATTATACCACTCAGGTTACCGTCAAAACTTAGGTTTTTGAAATACGGGTGATTAAAATAGTCGCTTTGGATGTGTGGACAGCGATCCGCCTACGTTTGACATGAAATATAAAATAAATACGGAAGTGTGCCATCATGACGTACACAAAGGGTGATAGAATAGGACCAGAACTTCTGTATTATACAACCCAAGTTACCGTAAAAACTTAGGTTTTGGAAATATGGCTGATTAAATTAGTCGCTATGAGATGTGCGGACAACGATTTGTCTAAGTTTGACATGAAATATAAAAATAAATACGTGATTGTGGATACATGACGTACACATAGGGTGATAGAATAGGACCAGAACTATAGTATTATACCACTCAGGTTACCGTCAAAACTTATGTTTTGGAAATATGGGTGATTAAAATGGTCGCTTTAGATGTGTCGACAGCGATCCGCCTAAGTTTTACATGAAATATAAAATAAATACGGAAGTGTGCCAACAACACGTACACATAGGCTGATAGAAAGGACCAGAACTTTTTATTATACCACCCAAGTTACCGTAAAAACTTAGGTTTTGGAAATATGGCTGATTAAAGTAGTCGCATTGCGATGTGCGGACAGCGATTTGTCTAAGTTTGACATGAAATATAAAATAAATACGGAAGTGTGCCAGCATGACGTACACATAGGGTGATAGAGTAGGACTAAAACTATAGTATTATACCACTCAAGTTACCGTCAAAACTTACGTTTTGGAAATACAAGTGATTAAAATAGTCGCTTTGGATGTGTGGACAGCGATCCGCCTAAGTATGACATAAAATATAAAATAAATACGGAAGTGTACCAACACTACGTACACATAGGGTGATTGAATAGGACCAGAACACCTGTATTATACCACCCAAGTTACCTTAAAAACTTAGGTTTTGGAAATATGGCTGATAAAAATAGTCGCTTAGCGATGTGCGGACAGCGATTTGTCTAAGTTTGACATGGAATATAAAAAAATACGGAAGTGTGCCAACATTACGTACACAAAGGGTGATAGAATAAGACCAGAACTTCTGTATAATACCATCCAAGTTACCGTCAAAACCTAGGTTTTGGAAATATGGGTGATTAATGTAGTCGCTTTGCGATGTGCGGACAGCGATTTGTCTAAGTTTTACATGAAATATAAAATAAATACGGAAGTGTGCCAGCATGACGTACACATAGGGTGATAGAATAGGACCAGAACTATAGTATTATACCCCTCAAGTTACCGTCAAAACTTACGTTTTGGAAAAACAAGTGATTAAAATAGTCGCTTTGTATGTGTGGACAGCGATCCGCCTAAGTTTGACATGAAATATAAAATAAATACGGAAGTCTGCCAACATTACGTACACATAGGGTGATAGAATAGGACCAGAACTTCTGTATTATACCACCCAAGTTACCGTAAAAACGTAGGTTTTGGAAATATGGCTGATTAAAGTAGTCGCATTGCGATGTGCGGACAGCGATTTGTCTAAGTTTGACATGAAATATAAAAAAAATACGGAAGTGTGCCAACTTGACGTACACATAGGATGATAGAATAGGACCAAAACTTTACTACTATACGACCCAAGTTACCTTAAAAACTTAGGTTTTGGAAATATGGGTGATTAAAATAGTCGCTATGCGATGTGCGGACGACAATTTGTCAAAGAATGACATGAAATATAAAAATAAATACGGAACTGTGGATACATGACGTTCACATAGGGCGATAAAATGGGACCAGAAATTTAGTATTATACCACTCAGGTTACCGTCAAAACTTAGGTTTTTGAAATACGGGTGATTAAAATAGTCGCTTTGGATGTGTGGACAGCGATCCACCTACGTTTGACTAAAATATAAAATAAAGACGGAAGTGTGCCAACATTACGTACACATAGGGTGATAGAATAGGACCAGAACTTCTGTATTATACCACCCAAGTTACCGTAAAAACTTAGGTTTTGGAAATATGGGTGATTAAAATAGTCGCTATGCGATGTGCGGACAACGATTTGTCAAAGAGTGACAAGAAATATAAAAATAAATACGGAATTGTGGATACATGACGTTCACATAGGGCGATAAAATGGGACCAGAAATTTAGTATTATACCACTCAGGTTACCGTCAAAACTTAGGTTTTTGAAATACGGGTGATTAAAATAGTCGCTTTGGATGTGTGGACAGCGATCCGCCTACGTTTGACATGAAATATAAAATAAATACGGAAGTGTGCCAACATGACGTACACAAAGGGTGATAGAATAGGACCAGAACTTCTGTATTATACAACCCAAGTTACCGTAAAAACTTAGGTTTTGGAAATTTGGGTGATTAAATTAGTCGCTATGAGATGTGCGGACAACGATTTGTCTAAGTTTGACATGAAATATAAAAATAAATACGTGATTGTGGATACATGACGTACACATAGGGTGATAGAATAGGACCAGAACTATAGTATTATACCACTCAGGTTACCGTCAAAACTTAGGTTTTGGAAATATGGGTGATTAAAATAGTCGCTTTAGATGTGTCGACAGCGATCCGCCTAAGTTTGACATGAAATATAAAATTAATACGGAAGTGTGCCAACAACACGTACACATAGGCTGATAGAAAGGACCAGAACTTCTGTATTATACCACCCAAGTTACCGTAAAAACTTAGGTTTTGGAAATATGGCTGATTAAAGTAGTCGCATTGCGATGTGCGGACAGCGATTTGTCTAAGTTTGACATGAAATATAAAATAAATACGGAAGTGTGCCAGCATGACGTACACATAGGATGATAGAGTAGGACTAAAACTATAGTATTATACCACTCAAGTTACCGTCAAAACTTACGTTTTGGAAATACAAGTGATTAAAATAGTCGCTTTGGATGTGTGGACAGCGATCCGCCTAAGTATGACATAAAATATAAAATAAATACGGAATTGTACCAACACTACGTACACAAAGGGTGATTGAATAGGACCAGAACACCTGTATTATACCACCCAAGTTACCTTAAAAACTTAGGTTTTGGAAATATGGCTGATAAAAATAGTCGCTTAGCGATGTGCGGACAGCGATTTGTCTAAGTTTGACATGGAATATAAAAAAATACGGAAGTGTGCCAACATTACGTACACAAAGGGTGATAGAATAAGACCAGAACTTCTGTATTATACCATCCAAGTTACCGTCAAAACCTAGGTTTTGGAAATATGGGTGATTAAAGTAGTCGCTTTGCGATGTGCGGACAGCGATTTGTCTAAGTTTGACATGAAATATAAAATAAATACGGAAGTGTGCCAGCATGACGTACACATAGGGTGATAGAATAGGACCAGAACTATAGTATTATACCCCTCAAGTTACCGTCACAACTTACGTTTTGGAAATACAAGTGATTAAAATAGTCGCTTTGTATGTGTGGACAGCGATCCGCCTAAGTTTGACATGAAATATAAAATAAATACGGAAGTCTGCCAACATTACGTACACATAGGGTGATAGAATAGGTCCAGAACTTCTGTATTATACCACCCAAGTTACCGTAAAAACGTAGGTTTTGGAAATATGGCTGATTAAAGTAGTCGCATTGCGATGTGCGGACAGCGATTTGTCTAAGTTTGACATGAAATATAAAAAAATACGGAAGTGTGCCAACTTGACGTACACATAGGATGATAGAATAGGACCAAAACTTTACTACTATACGACCCAAGTTACCTTAAAAACTTAGGTTTTGGAAATATGGGTGATTAAAATAGTCGCTATGCGATGTGCGGACAACAATTTGTCAAAGAATGACATGAAATATAAAAATAAATACGGAACTGTGGATACATGACGTTCACATAGGGCGATAAAATGGGACCAGAAATTTAGTATTATACCACTCAGGTTACCGTCAAAACTTAGGTTTTTGAATAACAGGTGATTAAAATAGTCGCTTTGGATGTGTGGACAGCGATCCGCCTACGTTTGACTAAAATATAAAATAAAGACGGAAGTGTGCCAACATTACGTACACATAGGGTGATAGAATAGGACCAGAACTTCTGTATTATACCACCCAAGTTACCGTAAACACTTAGGTTTTGGAAATATGGCTGATTAAAGTAGTCGCATTGTGATGTGCGTACAGCGCTTTGTCTAAGTTTGACATGAAATATAAAAAAAATACGGAAGTGTGCCAACATGACGGACACATAGGATGATAGAATAGGACCAAAACTTTACTACTATACGACCCAAGTTACCTTAAAAACTTAGGTTTTGGAAATATGGGTGATTAAAATAGACGCTATGCGATGTGCGGACAACGATTTGTCAAAGAATGACAAGAAATATAAAAATAAATACGGAATTGTGGATACATGACGTTCACATAGGGCGATAAAATGGGACCAGAAATTTAGTATTATACCACTCAGGTTACCGTCAAAACTTAGGTTTTTGAAATACGGGTGATTAAAATAGTCGCTTTGGATGTGTGGACAGCGATCCGCCTACGTTTGACTAAAATATAAAATAAAGACGGAAGTGTGCCAACATTACGTACACATAGGGTGATAGAATAGGACCAGAACTTCTGTATTATACCACCCAAGTTACCGTAAACACTTAGGTTTTGGAAATATGGCTGATTAAAGTAGTCGCATTGTGATGTGCGTACAGCGATTTGTCTAAGTTTGACATGAAATATAAAAAAAATACGGAAGTGTGCCAACATGACGGACACATAGGATGATAGAATAGGACCAAAACTTTACTACTATACGACCCAAGTTACCTTAAAAACTTAGGTTTTGGAAATATGGGTGATTAAAATAGTCGCTATGCGATGTGCGGACAACGATTTGTCAAAGAGTGACAAGAAATATAAAAATAAATACGGAATTGTGGATACATGACGTTCACATAGGGCGATAAAATGGGACCAGAAATTTAGTATTATACCACTCAGGTTACCGTCAAAACTTAGGTTTTTGAAATACGGGTGATTAAAATAGTCGCTTTGGATGTGTGGACAGCGATCCGCCTACGTTTGACATGAAATATAAAATAAATACGGAAGTGTGCCAACATGACGTACACAAAGGGTGATAGAATAGGACCAGAACTTCTGTATTATACAACCCAAGTTACCGTAAAAACTTAGGTTTTGGAAATTTGGGTGATTAAATTAGTCGCTATGAGATGTGCGGACAACGATTTGTCTAAGTTTGACATGAAATATAAAAATAAATACGGGATTGTGGATACATGACGTACACATAGGGTGATAGAATAGGACCAGAACTATAGTATTATACCACTCAAGTTACCGTCAAAACTTACGTTTTGGAAATACAAGTGATTAAAATAGTCGCTTTGGATGTGTGGACAGCGATCCGCCTAAGTATGACATAAAATATAAAATAAATACGGAAGTGTACCAACACTACGTACACATAGGGTGATTGAATAGGACCAGAACACCTGTATTATACCACCCAAGTTACCTTAAAAACTTAGGTTTTGGAAATATGGCTGATAAAAATAGTCGCTTAGCGATGTGCGGACAGCGATTTGTCTAAGTTTGACATGGAATATAAAAAAATACGGAAGTGTGCCAACATTACGTACACAAAGGATGATAGAATAAGACCAGAACTTCTGTATTATACCATCCAAGTTACCATCAAAACCTAGGTTTTGGAAATATGGGTGATTAATGTAGTCGCTTTGCGATGTGCGGACGTCGATTTGTCTAAGTTTGACATGAAATATAAAATTAATACGGAAGTATGCCAGCATGACGTACACATAGGGTGATAGAATAGGACCAGAACTATAGTATTATACCCCTCAAGTTACCGTCAAAACTTACGTTTTGGAAATACAAGTGATTAAAATAGTCGCTTTAGATGTGTCGACAGCGATCCGCCTAAGTTTGACATGAAATATAAAATAAATACGGAATTGTGCCAACAACACGTACACATAGGCTGATAGAAAGGACCAGAACTTCTGTATTATACCACCCAAGTTACCGTAAAAACTTAGGTTTTGGAAATATGGCTGATTAAAGTAGTCGCATTGCGATGTGCGGACAGCGATTTGTCTAAGTTTGACATGAAATATAAAAAAATACGGAAGTGTGCCAACTTGACGTACACATAGGATGATAGAATAGGACAAAAACTTTACTACTATACGACCCAAGTTACCTTAAAAACATAGGTTTTGGAAATATGGGTGATTAAAATAGTCGCTATGCGATGTGCGGACAACAATTTGTCAAAAATGACATGAAATATAAAAATAAATACGGAACTGTGGATACATGACGTTCACATAGGGAGATAAAATGGGACCAGAAATTTAGTATTATACCACTCAGGTTACCGTCAAAACTTAGGTTTTTGAAATACGGGTGATTAAAATAGTCGCTTTGGATGTGTCGACAGCGATCCGCCTAAGTTTGACATGAAATAAAAAATAAATACGGAAGTGTGCCAACAACACGTACACATAGGCTGATAGAAAGGACCAGAACTTCTGTATTATACCACCCAAGTTACCGTAAAAACTTAGGTTTTGGAAATATGGCTGATTAAAGTAGTCGCATTGCGATGTGCGGACAGCGATTTGTCTAAGTTTGACATGAAATATAAAAAAAATACGGAAGTGTGCCAACTTGATGTACACATAGGATGATAGAATAGGACCAAAACTTTACTACTATACGACCCAAGTTACCTTAAAAACTTAGGTTTTGGAAATATGGGTGATTAAAATAGTCGCTATGCGATGTGCGGACAACAATTTGTCAAAGAATGACAAGAAATATAAAAATAAATACGGAATTGTGGATACATGACGTTCACATAGGGCGATAAAATGGGACCAGAAATTTAGTATTATACCACTCAGGTTACCGTCAAAACTTAGGTTTTTGAAATACGGGTGATTAAAATAGTCGCTTTGGATGTGTGGACAGCGATCCGCCTACGTTTGACATGAAATATAAAATAAATACGGAAGTGTGCCAACATGACGTACACAAAGGGTGATAGAATAGGACCAGAACTTCTGTATTATACAACCCAAGTTACCGTAAAAACTTAGGTTTTGGAAATTTGGGTGATTAAATTAGTCGCTATGAGATGTGCGGACAACGATTTGTCTAAGTTTGACATGAAATATAAAAATAAATACGTGATTGTGGATACATGACGTACACATAGGGTGATAGAATAGGACCAGAACTATAGTATTATACCACTCAGGTTACCGTCAAAACTTAGGTTTTGGAAATATGGGTGATTAAAATAGTCGCTTTAGATGTGTCGACAGCGATCCGCCTAAGTTTGACATGAAATATAAAATAAATACGGAAGTGTGCCAACAACACGTACACATAGGCTGATAGAAAGGACCAGAACTTCTGTATTATACCACCCAAGTTACCGTAAAAACTTAGGTTTTGGAAATATGGCTGATTAAAGTAGTCGCATTGCGATGTGCGGACAGCGATTTGTCTAAGTTTGACATGAAATATAAAATAAATACGGAAGTGTGCCAGCATGACGTACACATAGGGTGATAGAGTAGGACTAAAACTATAGTATTATACCACTCAAGTTACCGTCAAAACTTACGTTTTGGAAATACAAGTGATTAAAATAGTCGCTTTGGATGTGTGGACAGCGATCCGCCTAAGTATGACATAAAATATAAAATAAATACGGAATTGTACCAACACTACGTACACAAAGGGTGATTGAATAGGACCAGAACACCTGTATTATACCACCCAAGTTACCTTAAAAACTTAGGTTTTGGAAATATGGCTGATAAAAATAGTCGCTTAGCGATGTGCGGACAGCGATTTGTCTAAGTTTGACATGGAATATAAAAAAATACGGAAGTGTGCCAACATTACGTACACAAAGGGTGATAGAATAAGACCAGAACTTCTGTATTATACCATCCAAGTTACCGTCAAAACCTAGGTTTTGGAAATATGGGTGATTAAAGTAGTCGCTTTGCGATGTGCGGACAGCGATTTGTCTAAGTTTGACATGAAATATAAAATAAATACGGAAGTGTGCCAGCATGACGTACACATAGGGTGATAGAATAGGACCAGAACTATAGTATTATACCCCTCAAGTTACCGTCACAACTTACGTTTTGGAAATACAAGTGATTAAAATAGTCGCTTTGTATGTGTGGACAGCGATCCGCCTAAGTTTGACATGAAATATAAAATAAATACGGAAGTCTGCCAACATTACGTACACATAGGGTGATAGAATAGGACCAGAACTTCTGTATTATACCACCCAAGTTACCGTAAAAACGTAGGTTTTGGAAATATGGCTGATTAAAGTAGTCGCATTGCGATGTGCGGACAACAATTTGTCAAAGAATGACATGAAATATAAAAATAAATACGGAACTGTGGATACATGACGTTCACATAGGGCGATAAAATGGGACCAGAAATTTAGTATTATACCACTCAGGTTACCGTCAAAACTTAGGTTTTTGAAATACAGGTGATTAAAATAGTCGCTTTGGATGTGTGGACAGCGATCCGCCTACGTTTGACTAAAATATAAAATAAAGACGGAAGTGTGCCAACATTACGTACACATAGGGTGATAGAATAGGACCAGAACTTCTGTATTATACCACCCAAGTTACCGTAAACACTTAGGTTTTGGAAATATGGCTGATTAAAGTAGTCGCATTGTGATGTGCGTACAGCGATTTGTCTAAGTTTGACATGAAATATAAAAAAAATACGGAAGTGTGCCAACATGACGGACACATAGGATGATAGAATAGGACCAAAACCTTACTACTATACGACCCAAGTTACCTTAAAAACTTAGGTTTTGGAAATATGGGTGATTAAAATAGTCGCTATGCGATGTGCGGACAACGATTTGTCAAAGAATGACAAGAAATATAAAAATAAATACGGAATTGTGGATACATGACGTTCACATAGGGCGATAAAATGGGACCAGAAATTTAGTATTATACCACTCAGGTTACCGTCAAAACTTAGGTTTTTGAAATACGGGTGATTAAAATAGTCGCTTTGGATGTGTGGACAGCGATTCGCCTACGTTTGACATGAAATATAAAATAAATACGGAAGTGTGCCAACATGACGTACACAAAGGGTGATAGAATAGGACCAGAACTTCTGTATTATAGAACCCAAGTTACCGTAAAAACTTAGGTTTTGGAAATTTGGGTGATTAAATTAGTCGCTATGAGATGTGCGGACAACGATTTGTCTAAGTTTGACATGAAATATAAAAATAAATACGGGATTGTGGATACATGACGTACACATAGGGTGATAGAATAGGACCAGAACTATAGTATTATACCCTCAGGTTACCGTCAAAACTTAGGTTTTGGAAATATGGGTGATTAAAATAGTCGCTTTAGATGTGTCGACAGCGATCCGCCTAAGTTTGACATGAAATATAAAATAAATACGGAAGTGTGCCAACAACACGTACACATAGGCTGATAGAAAGGACCAGAACTTCTGTATTATACCACCCAAGTTACCGTAAAAACTTAGGTTTTGGAAATATGGCTGATTAAAGTAGTCGCATTGCGATGTGCGGACAGCGATTTGTCTAAGTTTGACATGAAATATAAAATAAATACGGAAGTGTGCCAGCATGACGTACACATAGGGTCATAGAGTAGGACTAAAACTATAGTATTATACCACTCAAGTTACCGTCAAAACTTACGTTTTGGAAATACAAGTGATTAAAATAGTCGCTTTGGATGTGTGGACAGCGATCCGCCTAAGTATGACATAAAATATAAAATAAATACGGAAGTGTACCAACACTACGTACACATAGGGTGATTGAATAGGACCAGAACACCTGTATTATACCACCCAAGTTACCTTAAAAACTTAGGTTTTGGAAATATGGCTGATAAAAATAGTCGCTTAGCGATGTGCGGACAGCGATTTGTCTAAGTTTGACATGGAATATAAAAAAATACGGAAGTGTGCCAACATTACGTACACAAAGGATGATAGAATAAGACCAGAACTTCTGTATTATACCATCCAAGTTACCATCAAAACCTAGGTTTTGGAAATATGGGTGATTAATGTAGTCGCTTTGCGATGTGCGGACGTCGATTTGTCTAAGTTTGACATGAAATATAAAATAAATACGGAAGTGTGCCAGCATGACGTGCACATAGGGTGATAGAATAGGACCAGAACTATAGTATTATACCCCTCAAGTTACCGTCAAAACTTACGTTTTGGAAATACAAGTGATTAAAATAGTCGCTTTGTATGTGTGGACAGCGATCCGCCTAAGTTTGACATGAAATATAAAATAAATACGGAAGTCTGCCAACATTACGTACACATAGGGTGATAGAATAGGACCAGAACTTCTGTATTATACCACCCAAGTTACCGTAAAAACGTAGGTTTTGGAAATATGGCTGATTAAAGTAGTCGCATTGCGATGTGCGGACAGCGATTTGTCTAAGTTTGACATGAAATATAAAAAAAATACGGAAGTGTGCCAACTTGACGTACACATAGGATGATAGAATAGGACCAAAACTTTACTACTATACGACCCAAGTTACCTTAAAAACATAGGTTTTGGAAATATGGGTGATTAAAATAGTCGCTATGCGATGTGCGGACAACAATTTGTCAAAAATTAAATGAAATATAAAAATAAATACGGAACTGTGGATACATGACGTTCACATAGGGCGATAAAATGGGACCAGAAATTTAGTATTATACCACTCAGGTTACCGTCAAAACTTAGGTTTTTGAAATACGGGTGATTAAAATAGTCGCTTTGGATGTGTGGACAGCGATCCGCCTACGTTTGACTAAAATATAAAATAAAGACAGAAGTGTGCCAACATTACGTACACATAGGGTGATAGAATAGGACCAGAACTTCTGTATTATACCACCCAAGTTACCGTAAACACTTAGGTTTTGGAAATATGGCTGATTAAAGTAGTCGCATTGTGATGTGCGGACAGCGATTTGTCTAAGTTTGACATGAAATATAAAAAAATACGGAAGTGTGCCAACATGACGGACACATAGGATGATAGAATAGGACCAAAACTTTACTACTATACGACCCAAGTTACCTTAAAAACTTAGGTTTTGGAAATATGGGTGATTAAAATAGTCGTTATGCGATGTGCGGACAACGATTTGTCAAAGAATGACAAGAAATATAAAAATAAATACGGAATTGTGGATACATGACGTTCACATAGGGCGATAAAATGGGACCAGAAATTTAGTATTATACCACTCAGGTTACCGTCAAAACTTAGGTTTTTGAAATACGGGTGATTAAAATAGTCGCTTTGGATGTGTGAACAGCGATCCGCCTACGTTTGACATGAAATATAAAATAAATACGGAAGTGTGCCAACATGACGTACACAAAGGGTGATAGAATAGGACCAGAACTTCTGTATTATACAACCCAAGTTACCGTAAAAACTTAGGTTTTGGAAATTTGGGTGATTAAATTAGTCGCTATGAGATGTGCGGACAACGATTTGTCTAAGTTTGACATGAAATATAAAAATAAATACGGGATTGTGGATACATGACGTACACATAGGGTGATAGAATAGGACCAGAACTATAGTATTATACCCTCAGGTTACCGTCAAAACTTAGGTTTTGGAAATATGGGTGATTAAAATAGTCGCTTTGGATGTGTGTACAGCGATCCGCCTAAGTTTGACATGAAATATAAAATAATTACGGAAGTGTGCCAACAAGAAGTACACATAGGATGATAGAATAGGACCAGAACTTCTGTATTATACCACCAAAGTTACCTTAAAAACTTAGGTTTTGGAAATATGGGTGATTAAATTAGTCGCTATGCGATGTGCGAACAACGATTTGTCTAAGTATGACATAAAATATAAAAATAAATACGGAAGTGTGCCAACATTACGTACACAAAGGGTGATAGAATAAGACCAGAACTTCTGTATTATACACTCAGGTTACCGTCAAAACTTAGGTTTTGGAAATATGGGTGATTAAAATAGTCGCTTTGGATATGTGGACAGCGAACCGCCTAAGTTTGACATGAAATATAAAATAATTACGGAAGTGTGCCAACAAGAAGTACACATAGGCTGATAGAATAGGACCAGAACGTCTGTATTATACCACCCAAGTTACCTTAAAAACTTAGGTTTTGGAAATATGGGTGATTAAATTAGTCGCTATGCGATGTGCGGACAACGATTTGTCTAAGTATGACATGAAATATAAAAATAAATACGGAAGTTTGCCAACATTACGTACACAAAGGGTGATAGAATAAGACCAGAACTTCTGTATTATACCATCCAAGTTACCGTAAAAACTTAGGTTTTGGAAATATGGGTGATTAAAGTAGTCGCTTTGCGATGTGCGGACAGCGATTTGTCTAAGTTTGACATGAAATATAAAATAAATACGGAAGTGTGCCAGCATGTCGTACACTTAGGGTGATAGAATAGGACCAGAACTATAGTATTATACCACCCAAGTTACCTTAAAAACTTAGGTTTTGGAAATACGGGTGATTAAATTAGTCGCTATGCGATGTGCGGACAACGAATTGTCTAAGTATGACATGAAATATAAAAATAAATACCGAAGTGTGCCAACATTACGTACACAAAGGGTGATAGAATAAGACCAGAACTTTTGTATTATACCATCCAAGTTACCGTAAAAACTTAGGTTTTGGAAATATGGGTGATTAAAGTAGTCGCTTTGCGATGTGCGGACAGCGATTTGTCTACGTTTGACATGAAATATAAAATAAATACTGAAGTGTGCCAACAAGACGTACACATAGGCTGATAGAATAGGACCAGAACTTCTGTATTATTTCACCCAAGTTACCTTAAAAACTTAGGTTTTGGAAATACGGGTGATTAAATTAGTCGCTATGCGATGTGCGGACAACGATTTGTCTAAATATAAAAATACCGTCAAAACTTAGGTTTTTGAAATACGGGTGATTAAAATAGTCGCTTTGGATGTGTGGACAGCGATCCGCCTACGTTTGACTTGAAATATAAAATAAATACGGAAGTGTGCCAACATTACGTACACATAGGGTGATAGAATAGGACCAGAACTTCTGTATTATACCACCCAAGTTACCGTAAAAACGTAGGTTTTGGAAATATGGCTGATTAAAGTAGTCGCATTGCGATGTGCGGACAGCGATTTGTCTAAGTTTGACATGAAATATAAAAAAATACGGAAGTATGCCAACATGACGTACACATAGGATGATAGAATAGGACCAAAACTTTACTACTATACGACCCAAGTTACCTTAAAAACTTAGGTTTTGGAAATATGGGGGATTAAAATAGTCGCTTAGCGATGTGCGGACAACAATTTGTCAAAGAATGACATGAAATATAAAAATAAATACGGAATTGTGGATACATGACGTTCACATAGGGCGATAAAATGGGACCAGAAATTTAGTATTATACCACTCAGGTTACCGTAAAAACTTAGGTTTTTGAAACACGGGTGATTAAAATAGTCGCTTTGGATGTGTGGACAGCGATCCGCCTACGTTTGACATGAAATATAAAATAAATACGGAAGTGTGCCAACATGACGTACACAAAGGGTGATAGAATAGGACCAGAACTTCTGTATTATACAACCCAAGCTACCGTAAAAACTGTGGTTTTGGAAATATGGGTGATTAAATTAGTCGCTATGAGATGTGCGGACAACGATTTGTCTAAGTTTGACATGAAATATAAAAATAAATACGGGATTGTGGATACATGACGTACACATAGGGTGATAGAATAGGACCAGAACTATAGTATTATACAACTCAGGTTACCGTCAAAACTTAGGTTTTGGAAATATGGGTGATTAAAATAGTCGCTTTGGATGTGTGGACAGCGATCCGCCTACGTTTGACATGAAATATAAAATAAATACGGAAGTTTGCCAACATGACGTACACAAAGGGTGATAGAATAGGACCAGAACTTCTGTATTATACAACCCAAGTTACCGTAAAAACTTAGGTTTTGGAAATTTGGGTGATTTAATTAGTCGCTATGAGATGTGCGGACAACGATTTGTCTAAGTTTGAAATGAAATTTAAAAATAAATACGGGATTGTAGATACATGACGTACACATAGGGTGATAGAATAGGACCAGAACTATAGTATTATACACTCAGGTTACCGTCAAAACTTAGGTTTTGGAAATATGGGTGATTAAAATAGTCGCTTTGGATGTGTGGACAGCGATCCGCCTGAGTTTGACATGAAATATAAAATAAATACGGAAGTGTGCCAAGAAGACGTACACATAGGCTGATAGGATAGGACCAGAACTTCTGTATTATACCACCCAAGTTACCTTAAAAACTTAGGTTTTGGAAATATGGGTGATTAAATTAGTCGCTATGCGATGTGCGAACAACGATTTGTCTAAGTATGACTTGAAATATAAAAATAAATACGGAAGTGTGCCAACATTACGTACACAAAGGGTGATAGAATAAGACCAGAACTTCTGTATTATACCATCCAAGTTACCGTAAAAACTTAGGTTTTGGAAATATGGCTGATTAAAGTAGTCGCTTTGCGATGTGCGGACAGCGATCCGCCTAAGTTTGACATGAAATATAAAATAAATACGGAAGTCTGCCAACATTACGTACACATAGGGTGATAGAATAGGACCAGAACTTCTGTATTATACCACCCAAGTTACCGTAAAAACGTAGGTTTTGGAAATATGGCTGATTAAAGTAGTCGCATTGCGATGTGCGGACAGCGATTTGTCTAAGTTTGACATTAAATATAAAAAAATACGGAAGTATGCCAACATGACGTACACATAGGATGATAGAATAGGACCAAAACGTTACTACTATACGACCCAAGTTACCTTAAAAACTTAGGTTTTGGAAATATGGGGGATTGAAATAGTCGCTTAGCGATGTGCGGACAACAATTTGTCAAAGAATGACATGAAATATAAAAATAAATACGGAATTGTGGATACATGACGTTCACATAGGGCGATAAAATGGGACCAGAAATTTAGTATTATACCACTCAGGTTACCGTCAAAACTTAGGTTTTTGAAATACGGGTGATTAAAATAGTCGCTTTGGATGTGTGGACAGCGATCCGCCTACGTTTGACATGAAATATAAAATAAATACGGAAGTGTGCCAACATGACGTACACAAAGGGTGATAGAATAGGACCAGAACTTCTGTATTATACAACCCAAGCTACCGGAAAAACTTTGGTTTTGGAAATATGGGTGATTAAATTAGTCGCTATGAGATGTGTGGACAACGATTTGTCTAAGTTTGACATGAAATATAAAAATAAATACGGGATTGTGGATACATGACGTACACATAGGGTGATAGAATAGGACCAGAACTATAGTATTATACCACTCAGGTTACCGTCAAAACTTAGGTTTTGGAAATATGGGTGATTAAAATAGTCGCTTTGGATGTGTGGACAGCGATCCGCCTAAGTTTGACATGAAAACTAAAATAAATACGGAAGTGTGCCAACAAGACGTACACATAGGCTGATAGAATAGGACCAGAACTTCTGTATTATACCATCCAAGTTACGGTAAAAACTTAGGTTTTGGAAATATGGGTGATTAAAGTAGTCGCTTTGCGAAGTGCGGACAGCGATTTGTCTAAGTTTGACATGAAATATAAAATAAATACAGAAGTGTGCCAGCATGTCGTACACATAGGGTGATAGAATAGGACCAGAACTTTAGTACTATACCACCCAATTTACCCTAAAAACTTAGGTTTTGGAAATATGGCTGATTAATCTAGTCGCTATGCGATGTGCGGACAACGATTTGTCTAAGTTTAACATGAAATATAAAATAACTACGGAAGTGTGCCAGCATAAGACGTACACATAGGATGATAGAATATGTCCAGAACTTTAGTACTATACAACCGAAGTTACCTTAAAAACTTAGGTTTTGGAAATATGGGTGTTTAAATTAGTCGCTATGCGATGTGCGGACAACGATTTTCAAAGTATGACATGAAATATGAAATATAAAAATAAAAACGGAATTGTGGATACATGACGTACACATAGGGTGATAGAATAGGACCAGAACTATAGTATTATACCACTCATGTTACCGTCAAAACTTACGTTTTTGAAATACAAGTGATTAAAATAGTCGCTTTGGATGTGTGGACAGCGATCCGCCAAAGTTTGACATGAAATATAAAATAAATACGGAAGTGTGCCAACAAGACGTACACATAGAATAGGACCAGAACTTTTGTATTATACCACCCAAGTTACCGTAAAAACTTAGGTTTTTGAAACATGGCTGATTAAATTAGTCGTTATGCGATGTGCGGACAACGATTTGTCTAAGTATGACATGAAATATAAAAATAAATACGGAAGTGTGCTAACATTACGTACACATAGGGTGATAGAATAGGACCAGAACTTTTGTATTATACCACCCAAGTTACAGTAAAAACTTATGTTTTGGAACTATGTCTGATTAAAGTAGTCGCATTGCAATGTGCGGACAGCGATTTGTCTAAGTTTGACATGAAATATAAAATAAATACGGAAGTGTGCCAACAAGACGTACACATAGGCTGATAGAATAGGACCAGAACGTCTGTATTATACCACCCAAGTTACCTTAAAAACTTAGGTTTTGGAAACATGGCTGATTAAAGTAGTCGACTGCGATGTGGGGGCAACGATTTGTCTAAGTATGACATGAAATATAAAAATAAATACGGAAGTGTGCCAACATTACGTACACATAGGGTGATAGAAAACGACCAGAACTTCTGTATTATACCACCCAAGTTACCGTAAAAACTTAGGTTTTGGAAATATGGCTGATTAAAAGAGTCGCATTGCGATGTGCGGACAGCGATTTGTCTAAGTTTGACATGAAATATAAAATAAATACGAAAGTGTGCCAACATGACGTACACATAGGGTGATAGAATAGGACCAAAACTATCGTATTATACCACTCAAGTTACCGTCAAAACTTACGTTATGGAAATACAAGTGATTAAAATAGTCGCTTTGGATGTGTGGACAGCGATCCGCCTAAGTTTGACATGGAATATAAAATAAATACGGAAGTGTGCCAACATTACGTACACATAGGGTGATAGAATAGGACCAGAACTATAGTATTATACCACCCAAGTTACCGTAAAAACATAGGTTTTGGAAATATGGTAGATTAAAGTAGTCGCATTGTGATGTGCGGACAGCGATTTGTCTAAGTTTGACATGAAATATAAAAAAAAAATACGGAAGTGTGCCAACATGACGTACACATAGGATGATAGAATAGGACCAAAACTTTACTACTATACGACCCAAGATACCTTGAAAACTTTAGTTTTGGAAATATGGGTGATTAAAATAGTCGCTATGCGATGTGCGGACAACAATTTGTCAAAGAATGACATGAAATATAAAAATAAATACAAAATTGTGGATACGTGACGTTCACATAGAGCGATAAAATGGGACCAGAAATTTAGTATTATATCACTCAGGTTACCGTCAAAACTTAGGTTTTTGAAATACGGGTGATTAAAATAGTCGCTTTGGATGTGTGGACAGCGATCCGCCTACGTTTGACATGAAATATAAAAATAAATACGGGATTGTGGATACATGACGTACACATAGGGTGATAGAATAGGACCAGAACTATAGTATTATACCACTCAGGTTACCGTCAAAACTTAGGTTTTGGAAATATGGGTGATTAAAATAGTCGCTTTGGATGTGTGGACAGCGATCCGCCTAAGTTTGACATGAAAACTAAAATAAATACGGAAGTGTGCCAACAAGACGTACACATAGGCTGATAGAATAGGACCAGAACTTCTGTATTATACCATCCAAGTTACGGTAAAAACTTAGGTTTTGGAAATATGGGTGATTAAAGTAGTCGCTTTGCGAAGTGCGGACAGCGATTTGTCTAAGTTTGACATGAAATATAAAATAAATACAGAAGTGTGCCAGCATGTCGTACACATAGGGTGATAGAATAGGACCAGAACTTTAGTACTATACCACCCAAGTTACCTTAAAAACTTAGGTTTTGGAAATATGGCTGATTAATCTAGTCGCTATGCGATGTGCGGACAACGATTTGTCTAAGTTTAACATGAAATATAAAATAACTACGGAAGTGTGCCAGCATAAGACGTACACATAGGATGATAGAATATGTCCAGAACTTTAGTACTATACAACCGAAGTTACCTTAAAAACTTAGGTTTTGGAAATATGGGTGTTTAAATTAGTCGCTATGCGATGTGCGGACAACGATTTTCAAAGTATGACATGAAATATGAAATATAAAAATAAAAACGGAATTGTGGATACATGACGTACACATAGGGTGATAGAATAGGACCAGAACTATAGTATTATACCACTCATGTTACCGTCAAAACTTACGTTTTTGAAATACAAGTGATTAAAATAGTCGCTTTGGATGTGTGGACAGCGATCCGCCAAAGTTTGACATGAAATATAAAATAAATACGGAAGTGTGCCAACAAGACGTACACATAGAATAGGACCAGAACTTTTGTATTATACCACCCAAGTTACCGTAAAAACTTAGGTTTTTGAAACATGGCTGATTAAATTAGTCGTTATGCGATGTGCGGACAACGATTTGTCTAAGTATGACATGAAATATAAAAATAAATACGGAAGTGTGCTAACATTACGTACACATAGGGTGATAGAATAGGACCAGAACTTTTGTATTATACCACCCAAGTTACAGTAAAAACTTATGTTTTGGAACTATGTCTGATTAAAGTAGTCGCATTGCAATGTGCGGACAGCGATTTGTCTAAGTTTGACATGAAATATAAAATAAATACGGAAGTGTGCCAACAAGACGTACACATAGGCTGATAGAATAGGACCAGAACGTCTGTATTATACCACCCAAGTTACCTTAAAAACTTAGGTTTTGGAAACATGGCTGATTAAAGTAGTCGACTGCGATGTGGGGGCAACGATTTGTCTAAGTATGACATGAAATATAAAAATAAATACGGAAGTGTGCCAACATTACGTACACATAGGGTGATAGAAAACGACCAGAACTTCTGTATTATACCACCCAAGTTACCGTAAAAACTTAGGTTTTGGAAATATGGCTGATTAAAAGAGTCGCATTGCGATGTGCGGACAGCGATTTGTCTAAGTTTGACATGAAATATAAAATAAATACGAAAGTGTGCCAACATGACGTACACATAGGGTGATAGAATAGGACCAAAACTATCGTATTATACCACTCAAGTTACCGTCAAAACTTACGTTATGGAAATACAAGTGATTAAAATAGTCGCTTTGGATGTGTGGACAGCGATCCGCCTAAGTTTGACATGGAATATAAAATAAATACGGAATTGTGCCAACATTACGTACACATAGGGTGATAGAATAGGACCAGAACTATAGTATTATACCACCCAAGTTACCGTAAAAACATAGGTTTTGGAAATATGGTAGATTAAAGTAGTCGCATTGTGATGTGCGGACAGCGATTTGTCTAAGTTTGACATGAAATATAAAAAAAAAATACGGAAGTGTGCCAATATGACGTACACATAGGATGATAGAATAGGACCAAAACTTTACTACTATACGACCCAAGATACCTTGAAAACTTTAGTTTTGGAAATATGGGTGATTAAAATAGTCGCTATGCGATGTGCGGACAACAATTTGTCAAAGAATGACATGAAATATAAAAATAAATACGGAATTGTGGATACGTGACGTTCACATAGAGCGATAAAATGGGACCAGAAATTTAGTATTATATCACTCAGGTTACCGTCAAAACTTAGGTTTTTGAAATACGGGTGATTAAAATAGTCGCTTTGGATGTGTGGACAGCGATCCGCCTACGTTTGACATGAAATATAAAATAAATACGGAAGTGTGCCAACATGACGTACACAAAGGGTGATAGAATAGGACCAGAACTTCTGTATTATACAACCCAAGTTACCGTAAAAACTTAGGTTTTGGAAATATGGCTGATTAAATTAGTCGCTATGAGATGTGCGGACAACGATTTGTCTAAGTTTGACATGAAATATAAAAATAAATACGGGATTGTGGATACATGACGTACACATAGGGTGATAGAATAGGACCAGAACTATAGTATTATACCACTCAGGTTACCGTCAAAACTTAGGTTTTGGAAATATGGGTGATTAAAATAGTCGCTTTAGATGTGTCGACAGCGATCCGCCTAAGTTTGACATGAAATATAAAATAAATACGGAAGTGTGCCAACAACACGTACACATAGGCTGATAGGATAGGACCAGAACTTCTGTATTATACCACCCAAGTTGCCGTAAAAACTTAGGTTTTGGAAATATGGCTGATTAAAGTAGTCGCATTGCGATGTGCGGACAGCGATTTGTCTAAGTTTGACATGAAATATAAAATAAATACGGAAGTGTGCCAGCATGACGTACACATAGGGTGATAGAGTAGGACTAAAACTATAGTATTATACCACTCAAGTTAACGTCAAAACTTACGTTTTGGAAATACAAGTGATTAAAATAGTCGCTTTGGATGTGTGGACAGCGATCCGCCTAAGTTTGACATAAAATATAAAATAAATACGGAAGTGTGCCAACACTACGTACACATAGGGTGATTGAATAGGACCAGAACACCTGTATTATACCACCCAAGTTACCTTAAAAACTTAGGTTTTAGAAATATGGCTGATAAAAATAGTCGCTTAGCGATGTGCGGACAGCGATTTGTCTAAGATTGACATGGAATATAAAAAAATACGGAAGTGTGCCAACATTACGTACACAAAGGGTGATAGAATAAGACCAGAACTTCTGTATTATACCATCCAAGTTACCGTAAAAACTTAGGTTTTGGAAATATGGGTGATTAAAGTAGTCGCTTTGCGATGTGCGGACAGCGATTTGTCTAAGTTTGACATGAAATATAAAATTAATACGGAAGTGTGCCAGCATGACGTACACATAGGGTGATAGAATAGGACCAGAACTATAGTATTATACCCCTCAAGTTACCGTCAAAACTTACGTTTTGGAAATACAAGTGATTAAAATAGTCGCTTTGTATGTGTGGACAGCGATCCGCCTAAGTTTGACATGAAATATAAAATAAATACGGAAGTCTGCCAACATTACGTACACATAGGGTGATAGAATAGGCCCAGAACTTCTGTATTATACCACCCAAGTTACCGTAAAAACGTAGGTTTTGGAAATATGGGTGATTAATCTAGTCGCTATGCGATGTGCGGACAACGATTTGTCTAAGTTTAACATGAAATATAAAATAACTACGGAAGTGTGCCAACAAAAGACGTACACATAGGATGATAGAATATGTCCAGATCTTTAGTACTATACAACCGAAGTTACCTTAAAAACTTAGGTTTTGGAAATATGGGTGTTTAAATTAGTCGCTATGCGATGTGCGGACAACGATTTTCAAAGTATGACATGAAATATAAAAATAAAAACGGAATTGTGGATACATGACGTACACATTGGGTGATAGAATAGGACCAGAACTATAGTATTATACCACTCATGTTACCGTCAAAACTTACGTTTTTGAAATACAAGTGATTAAAATAGTCGCTTTGGATGTGTGGACAGCGATCCGCCAAAGTTTGACATGAAATATAAAATAAATACGGAAGTGTGCCAACAAGACGTACACATAGAATAGGACCAGAACTTTTGTATTATACCACCCAAGTTACCGTAAAAACTTAGGTTTTTGAAACATGGCTGATTAAATTAGTCGTTATGCGATGTGCGGACAACGATTTGTCTAAGTATGACATGAAATATAAAAATAAATACGGAAGTGTGCTAACATTACGTACACATAGGGTGATAGAATAGGACCAGAACTTTTGTATTATACCACCCAAGTTACAGTAAAAACTTATGTTTTGGAACTATGGCTGATTAAAGTAGTCGCATTGCAATGTGTGGCCAGCGATCCGCCTAAGTTTGACATAAAATATAAAATAAATACGGAAGTGTGCCAACACTACGTACACATAGGGTGATAGAATAGGACCAGAACACCTGTATTATACCACCCAAGTTACCTTAAAAACTTAGGTTTTGGAAATATGACTGATAAAAATAGTCGCTTAGCGATGTGCGGACAGCAATTTGTCTAAGTTTGACATGAAATATAAAAAAAATACGGAAGTGTGCCAACATTACGTACACAAAGGGTTATAGAATAGGACCAGAACTTCTGTATTATATCGCCAAAGTTACCGTCAAAACTTACGTTTTGGAAATACAAGTGATTAAAATAGTCGCTTTGTATGTGTGGCCAGCGATCCGCCTAAGTTTGACATAAAATATAAAATAAATACGGAAGTGTGCCAACATGACGTACACATAGGATGATAGAATAGGACCAGAACTATAGTATTATACCACCCAAGTTACCGTAAAAACATAGGTTTTGGAAATATGGTAGATTAAAGTAGTCGCATTGTGATGTGCGGACAGTGATTTGTCTAAGTTTGACATGAAATATAAAAAAAAAATACGGAAGTGTGCCAACATGACGTACACATAGGATGATAGAATAGGACCAAAACTTTACTACTATACGACCCAAGATACCTTAAAAACTTTAGTTTTGGATATATGGGTGATTAAAATAGTCGCTATGCGATGTGCGGACAACAATTTGTCAAAGAATGACATGAAATATAAAAATAAATACGGAATTGTGGATACGTGACGTTCACATAGAGCGATAAAATGCGACCAGAAATTTAGTATTATATCACTCAGGTTACCGTCAAAACTTAGGTTTTTGAAATACGGGTGATTAAAATAGTCGCTTTGGATGTGTGGACAGCGATCCGCCTACGTTTGACATGAAATATAAAATAAATACGGAAGTGTGCCAACATGACGTACACAAAGGGTGATAGAATAGGACCAGAACTTCTGTATTATACAACCCAAGTTACCGTAAAAACTTAGGTTTTGGAAATATGGCTGATTAAATTAGTCGCTATGAGATGTGCGGACAGCGATTTGTCTAAGTTTGACATGAAATATAAAATAAATACGGAAGTGTGCCAGCATGTCGTACACATAGGGTGATAGAATAGGACCAGAACTATAGTATTATACCACTCAGGTTACCGTCAAAACTTAGGTTTTGGAAATATGGGTGATTAAAATAGTCGCTTTAGATGTGTCGACAGCGATCCGCCTAAGTTTGACATGAAATATAAAATAAATACGGAAGTGTGCAAACAACACGTACACATAGGCTGATAGAATAGGACCAGAACTTCTGTATTATACCACCCAAGTTACCGTAAAAACTTAGGTTTTGGAAATATGGCTGATTAAAGTAGTCGCATTGCGATGTGCGGACAGCGATTTGTCTAAGTTTGACATGAAATATAAAATAAATACGGAAGTGTGCCAGCATGACGTACACATAGGGTGATAGAGTAGGGCTAAAACTATAGTATTATACCACTCAAGTTACCGTCAAAACTTACGTTTTGGAAATACAAGTGATTAAAATAGTCGCTTTGGATGTGTGGACAGCGATCCGCCTACGTTTGACATGAAATATAAAATAAATACGGAAGTTTGCCAACATGACGTACACAAAGGGTGATAGAATAGGACCAGAACTTCTGTATTATACAACCCAAGTTACCGTAAAAACTTAGGTTTTGGAAATTTGGGTGATTTAATTAGTCGCTATGAGATGTGTGGACAACGATTTGTCTAAGTTTGAAATGAAATATAAAAATAAATACGGGAATGTAGATACATGACGTACACATAGGGTGATAGAATAGGACCAGAACTATAGTATTATACACTCAGGTTACCGTCAAAACTTAGGTTTTGGAAATATGGGTGATTAAAATAGTCGCTTTGGATGTGTGGACAGCGATCCGCCTGAGTTTGACATGAAATATAAAATAAATACGGAAGTGTGCTAAGAAGACGTACACATAGGCTGATAGGATAGGACCAGAACTTCTGTATTATACCACCCAAGTTACCTTAAAAACTTAGGTTTTGGAAATATGGGTGATTAAATTAGTCGCTATGCGATGTGCGAACAACGATTTGTCTAAGTATGACATGAAATATAAAAATAAATACGGAAGTGTGCCAACATTACGTACACAAAGGGTGATAGAATAGGACCAGAACTATACTATTATACCCCTCAAGTTACCGTCAAAACTTACGTTTTGGAAATACAAGTGATTAAAATAGTCGCTTTGTATGTGTGGACAGCGATCCGCCTAAGTTTGACATGAAATATAAAATAAATACGGAAGTCTGCCAACATTACGTACACATAGGGTGATAGAATAGGACCAGAACTTCTGTATTATACCACCCAAGTTACCGTAAAAACGTAGGTTTTGGAAATATGGCTGATTAAAGTAGTCGCATTGCGATGTGCGGACAGCGATTTGTCTAAGTTTGACATGAAATATAAAAAAATACGGAAGTATGCCAACATGACGTACACATAGGATGATAGAATAGGACCAAAACGTTACTACTATACGACCCAAGTTACCTTAAAAACTTAGGTTTTGGAAATATGGGGGATTAAAATAGTCGCTTAGCGATGTGCGGACAACAATTTGTCAAAGAATGACATGAAATATAAAAATAAATACGGAATTGTGGATACATGACGTTCACATAGGGTGATAAAATGGGACCAGAAATTTAGTATTATACCACTCAGGTTACCGTCAAAACTTAGGTTTTTGAAATACGGGTGATTAAAATAGTCGCTTTGGATGTGTGGACAGCGATCCGCCTACGTTTGACATGAAATATAAAATAAATACGGAAGTGTGCCAACATGACGTACACAAAGGGTGATAGAATAGGACCAGAACTTCTGTATTATACAACCCAAGCTACCGTAAAAACGTAGGTTTTGGAAATATGGGTGATTAAATTAGTCGCTATGAGATGTGCGGACAACGATTTGTCTAAGTTTGACATGAAATATAAAATAACTACGGAAGTGTGCCAACATAAGACGTACACATAGGATGATAGAATATGTCCAGAACTTTAGTACTATACAACCGAAGTTACCTTAAAAACTTAGGTTTTGGAAATATGGGTGTTTAAATTAGTCGCTATGCGATGTGCGGACAACGATTTTCAAAGTATGACATGAAATATGAAATATAAAAATAAAAACGGAATTGTGGATACATGACGTACACATAGGGTGATAGAATAGGACCAGAACTATAGTATTATACCACTCAGGTTACCGTCAAAACTTAGGTTTTGGAAATATGGGTGATTAAAATAGTCGCTTTGGATGTGTGGACAGCGATCCGCCTAAGTTTGACATGAAAACTAAAATAAATACGGAAGTGTGCCAACAAGACGTACACATAGGCTGATAGAATAGGACCAGAACTTCTGTATTATACCATCCAAGTTACGGTAAAAACTTAGGTTTTGGAAATATGAGTGATTAAAGTAGTCGCTTTGCGAAGTGCGGACAGCGATTTGTCTAAGTTTGACATGAAATATAAAATAAATACAGAAGTGTGCCAGCATGTCGTACACATAGGGTGATAGAATAGGACCAGAACTTTAGTACTATACCACCCAAGTTACCTTAAAAACTTAGGTTTTGGAAATATGGGTGATTAATCTAGTCGCTATGCGATGTGCGGACAACGATTTGTCTAAGTTTAACATGAAATATAAAATAACTACGGAAGTGTGCCAACATAAGACGTACACATAGGATGATAGAATATGTCCAGAACTTTAGTACTATACAACCGAAGTTACCTTAAAAACTTAGGTTTTGGAAATATGGGTGTTTAAATTAGTCGCTATGCGATGTGCGGACAACGATTTTCAAAGTATGACATGAAATATGAAATATAAAAATAAAAACGGAATTGTGGATACATGACGTACACATAGGGTGATAGAATAGGACCAGAACTATAGTATTATACCACTCATGTTACCGTCAAAACTTACGTTTTTGAAATACAAGTGATTAAAATAGTCGCTTTGGATGTGTGGACAGCGATCCGCCAAAGTTTGACATGAAATATAAAAATAAATACGGAAGTGTGCTAACATTACGTACACATAGGGTGATAGAATAGGACCAGAACTTTTGTATTATACCACCCAAGTTACAGTAAAAACTTATGTTTTGGAACTATGGCTGATTAAAGTAGTCGCATTGCAATGTGCGGACAGCGATTTGTCTAAGTTTGACATGAAATATAAAATAAATACGGAAGTGTGCCAACAAGACGTACACATAGGCTGATAGAATAGGACCAGAACGTCTGTATTATACCACCCAAGTTACCTTAAAAACTTAGGTTTTGGAAACATGGCTGATTAAAGTAGTCGACTGCGATGTGGGGGCAACGATTTGTGTAAGTATGACATGAAATATAAAAATAAATACGGAAGTGTGCCAACATTACGTACACATAGGGTGATAGAAAACGACCAGAACTTCTGTATTATACCACCCAAGTTACCGTAAAAACTTAGGTTTTGGAAATATGGCTGATTAAAAGAGTCGCATTGCGATGTGCGGACAGCGATTTGTCTAAGTTTGACATGAAATATAAAATAAATACGAAAGTGTGCCACCATGACGTACACATAGGGTGATAGAATAGGACCAAAACTATCGTATTATACCACTCAAGTTACCGTCAAAACTTACGTTTTGGAAATACAAGTGATTAAAATAGTCGCTTTGGATGTGTGGACAGCGATCCGCCTAAGTTTGACATAAAATATAAAATAAATACGGAAGTGTTCCAACACTACGTACACATAGGGTGATAGAATAGGACCAGAACACCTGTATTATACCACCCAAGTTACCTTAAAAACTTAGGTTTTGGAAATATGGCTGATAAAAATAGTCGCTTAGCGATGTGCGGACAGCGATTTGTCTAAGTTTGACATGAAATATAAAAAAATACGGAAGTGTGCCAACATTACGTACACAAAGGGTTATAGAATAGGACCAGAACTTCTGTATTATACCGCCCAAGTTACCGTATAAACTTACGTTTTGGAAATACAAGTGATTAAAATAGTCGCTTTGTATGTGTGGACAGCGATCCGCCTAAGTTTGACATGGAATATAAAATAAATACGGAAGTGTGCCAACATTACGTACACATAGGGTGATAGAATAGGACCAGAACTATAGTATTATACCACCCAAGTTACCGTAAAAACATAGGTTTTGGAAATATGGTAGATTAAAGTAGTCGCATTGTGATGTGCGGACAGCGATTTGTCTAAGTTTGACATGAAATATAAAAAAAAAAATACGGAAGTGTGCCAACATGACGTACACATAGGATGATAGAATAGGACCAAAACTTTACTACTATACAACCCAAGATACCTTAAAAACTTTAGTTTTGGAAATATGGGTGATTAAAATAGTCGCTATGCGATGTGCGGACAACAATTTGTCAAAGAATGAAATGAAATATAAAAATAAATACGGAATTGTGGATACGTGACGTTCACATAGAGCGATAAAATGGGACCAGAAATTTAGTATTATATCACTCAGGTTACCGTCAAAACTTAGGTTTTTGAAATACGGGTGATTAAAATAGTCGCTTTGGATGTGTGGACAGCGATCCGCCTACGTTTGACATGAAATATAAAATAAATACGGAAGTGTGCCAACATGACGTACACAAAGGGTGATAGAATAGGACCAGAACTTCTGTATTATACAACCCAAGTTACCGTAAAAACTTAAGTTTTGGAAATATGGCTGATTAAATTAGTCGCTATGAGATGTGCGGACAACGATTTGTCTAAGTTTGACATGAAATATAAAAATAAATACGGGATTGTGGATACTTGACGTACACATAGGGTGATAGAATAGGACCAGAACTATAGTATTATACCACTCAGGTTACCGTCAAAACTTAGGTTTTGGAAATATGGGTGATTAAAATAGTCGCTTTAGATGTGTCGACAGCGATCCGCCTAAGTTTGACATGAAATATAAAATAAATACGGAAGTGTGCCAACAACACGTACATATAGGCTGATAGGATAGGACCAGAACTTCTGTATTATACCACCCAAGTTACCGTAAAAACTTAGGTTTTGGAAATATGGCTGATTAAAGTAGTCGCATTGCGATGTGCGGACAGCGATTTGTCTAAGTTTGACATGAAATATAAAATAAATACGGAAGTGTGCCAGCATGACGTACACATAGGGTGATAGAGTAGGACTAAAACTATAGTATTATACCACTCAAGTTAACGTCAAAACTTACGTTTTGGAAATACAAGTGATTAAAATAGTCGCTTTGGATGTGTGGACAGCGATCCGCCTAAGTTTGACATAAAATATAAAATAAATACGGAAGTGTGCCAACACTACGTACACATAGGGTGATTGAATAGGACCAGAACACCTGTATTATACCACCCAAGTTACCTTAAAAACTTAAGTTTTGGAAATATGGCTGATAAAAATAGTCGCTTAGCGATGTGCGGACAGCGATTTGTCTAAGATTGACATGGAATATAAAAAAATACGGAAGTGTGCCAACATTACGTACACAAAGGGTGATAGAATAAGACCAGAACTTCTGTATTATACCATCCAAGTTACCGTAAAAACTTAGGTTTTGGAAATATGGGTGATTAAAGTAGTCGCTTTGCGATGTGCGGACAGCGATTTGTCTAAGTTTGACATGAAATATAAAATAAATACGGAATGTGCCAGCATGACGTACACATAGGGTGATAGAATAGGACCAGAACTATAGTATTATACCCCTCAAGTTACCGTCAAAACTGAAGTTTTGGAAATACAAGTGATTAAAATAGTCGCTTTGTATGTGTGGACAGCGATCCGCCTCAGTTTGACATGAAATATAAAATAAATACGGAAGTCTGCCAACATTACGTACACATAGGGTGATAGAATAGGCCCAGAACTTCTGTATTATACCACCCAAGTTACCGTAAAAACGTAGGTTTTGGAAATATGGGTGATTAATCTAGTCGCTATGCGATGTGCGGACAACGATTTGTCTAAGTTTAACATGAAATATAAAATAACTACGGAAGTGTGCCAACAAAAGACGTACACATAGGATGATAGAATATGTCGAGATCTTTAGTACTATACAACCGAAGTTACCTTAAAAACTTAGGTTTTGGAAATATGGGTGTTTAAATTAGTCGCTATGCGATGTGCGGACAACGATTTTCAAAGTATGACATGAAATAAAAAAATAAAAACGGAATTGTGGATACATGAAGTACACATTGGGTGATAGAATAGGACCAGAACTATAGTATTATACCACTCATGTTACCGTCAAAACTTACGTTCTTGAAATACAAGTGATTAAAATAGTCGCTTTGGATGTGTGGACAGCGATCCGCCAAAGTTTGACATGAAATATAAAATAAATACGGAAGTGTGCCAACAAGACGTACATATAGAATAGGACCAGAACTTTTGTATTATACCACCCAAGTTACCGTAAAAACTTAGGTTTTTGAAACATGGCTGATTAAATTAGTCGTTATGCGATGTGCGGACAACGATTTGTCTAAGTATGACATGAAATATAAAAATAAATACGGAAGTGTGCTAACATTACGTACACATAGGGTGATAGAATAGGACCAGAACTTTTGTATTATACCACCCAAGTTACAGTAAAAACTTATGTTTTGGAACTATGGCTGATTAAAGTAGTCGCATTGCAATGTGCGGACAGCGATTTGTCTAAGTTTGACATGAAATATAAAATAAATACGGAAGTGTGCCAACAAGACGTACTCATAGGATGATAGAATAGGACCAGAACGTCTGTATTATACCACCCAAGTTACCTTAAAAACTTAGGTTTTGGAAACATGGCTGATTAAATTAGTCGACAGCGATGTGGGGGCAACGATTTATCTAAGTATGACATGAAATATAAAAATAAATACGGAAGTGTGCCAACATTACGTACACATAGGGTGATAGAAAACGACCAGAACTTCTGTATTATACCACCCAAGTTACCGTAAAAACTTAGGTTTTGGAAATATGGCTGATTAAAAGAGTCGCATTGCGATGTGCGGACAGCGATTTGTCTAAGTTTGACATGAAATATAAAATAAATACGAAAGTGTGCCAACATGACGTACACATAGGGTGATAGAATAGGACCAAAACTATCGTATTATACCACTCAAGTTACCGTCAAAACTTACGTTTTGGAAATACAAGTGATTAAAATAGTCGCTTTGGATGTGTGGACAGCGATCCGCCTAAGTTTGACATAAAATATAAAATAAATACGGAAGTGTGCCAACACTACGTACACATAGGGTGATAGAATAGGACCAGAACACCTGTATTATACCACCCAAGTTACCTTAAAAACTTAGGTTTTGGAAATATGGCTGATAAAAATAGTCGCTTAGCGATGTGCGGACAGCGATTTGTCTAAGTTTGACATGAAATATAAAAAAATACGGAAGTGTGCCAACATTACGTACACAAAGGGTTATAGAATAGGACCAGAACTTCTGTATTATACCGCCCAAGTTACCGTCAAAACTTACTTTTTGGAAATACAAGTGATTAAAATAGTCGCTTTGTATGTGTGGACAGTGATCCGCCTAAGTTTGACATGGAATATAAAATAAATACGGAAGTGTGCCAACATTACGTACACATAGGGTGATAGAATAGGACCAGAACTATAGTATTATACCACCCAAGTTACCGTAAAAACATAGGTTTTGGAAATATGGTAGATTAAAGTAGTCGCATTGTGATGTGCGGACAGCGATTTGTCTAAGTTTGACATGAAATATAAAAAAAAAAAAATACGGAAGTGTGCCAACATGACGTACACATAGGATGATAGAATAGGACCAAAACTTTACTACTATACAACCCAAGATACCTTAAAAACTTTAGTTTTGGAAATATGGGTGATTAAAATAGTCGCTATGCGATGTGCGGACAACAATTTGTCAAAGAATGACATGAAATATAAAAATAAATACGGAATTGTGGATACGTGACGTTCACATAGAGCGATAAAATGGGACCAGAAATTTAGTATTATATCACTCAGGTTACCGTCAAAACTTAGGTTTTTGAAATACGGGTGATTAAAATAGTCGCTTTGGATGTGTGGACGGCGATCCGCCTACGTTTGACATGAAATATAAAATAAATACGGAAGTGTGCCAACATGACGTACACAAAGGGTGATAGAATAGGACCAGAACTTCTGTATTATACAACCCAAGTTACCGTAAAAACTTAGGTTTTGGAAATATGGCTGATTAAATTAGTCGCTATGAGATGTGCGGACAACGATTTGTCTAAGTTTGACATGAAATATAAAAATTAATACGGGATTGTGGATACTTGACGTACACATAGGGTGATAGAATAGGACCAGAACTATAGTATTATACCACTCAGGTTACCGTCAAAACTTAGGTTTTGGAAATATGGGTGATTAAAATAGTCGCTTTAGATGTGTCGACAGCGATCCGCCTAAGTTTGACATGAAATATAAAATAAATACGGAAGTGTGCCAACAACACGTACATATAGGCTGATAGGATAGGACCAGAACTTCTGTATTATACCACCCAAGTTACCGTAAAAACTTAGGTTTTGGAAATATGGCTGATTAAAGTAGTCGCATTGCGATGTGCGGACAGCGATTTGTCTAAGTTTGACATGAAATATAAAATAAATACGGAAGTGTGCCAGCATGACGTACACATAGGGTGATAGAATAGGACCAGAACTATAGTATTATACCCCTCAAGTTACCGTCAAAACTTACGTTTTGGAAATACAAGTGATTAAAATAGTCGCTTTGTATGTGTGGACAGCGATCCGCCTAAGTTTGACATGAAATATAAAATAAATACGGAAGTCTGCCAACATTACGTACACATAGGGTGATAGAATAGGCCCAGAACTTCTGTATTATACCACCCAAGTTACCATAAAAACGTAGGTTTTGGAAATATGGGTGATTAATCTAGTCGCTATGCGATGTGCGGACAACGATTTGTCTAAGTTTAACATGAAATATAAAATAACTACGGAAGTGTGCCAACAAAAGACGTACACATAGGATGATAGAATATGTCCAGATCTTTAGTACTATACAACCGAAGTTACCTTAAAAACTTAGGTTTTGGAAATATGGGTGTTTAAATTAGTCGCTATGCGATGTGCGGACAACGATTTTCAAAGTATGACATGAAATAAAAAAATAAAAACGGAATTGTGGATACATGAAGTACACATTGGGTGATAGAATAGGACCAGAACTATAGTATTATACCACTCATGTTACCGTCAAAACTTACGTTTTTGAAATACAAGTGATTAAAATAGTCGCTTTGGATGTGTGGACAGCGATCCGCCAAAGTTTGACATGAAATATAAAATAAATACGGAAGTGTGCCAACAAGACGTACATATAGAATAGGACCAGAACTTTTGTATTATACCACCCAAGTTACCGTAAAAACTTAGGTTTTTGAAACATGGCTGATTAAATTAGTCGTTATGCGATGTGCGGACAACGATTTGTCTAAGTATGACATGAAATATAAAAATAAATACGGAAGTGTGCTAACATTACGTACACATAGGGTGATAGAATAGGACCAGAACTTTTGTATTATACCACCCAAGTTACAGTAAAAACTTATGTTTTGGAACTATGGCTGATTAAAGTAGTCGCATTGCAATGTGCGGACATCGATTTGTCTAAGTTTGACATGAAATATAAAATAAATACGGAAGTGTGCCAACAAGACGTACTCATAGGATGATAGAATAGGACCAGAACGTCTGTATTATACCACCCAAGTTACCTTAAAAACTTAGGTTTTGGAAACATGGCTGATTAAATTAGTCGACAGCGATGTGGGGGCAACGGTTTATCTAAGTATGACATGAAATATAAAAATAAATACGGAAGCGTGCCAACATTACGTACACATAGGGTGATAGAAAACGACCAGAACTTCTGTATTATACCACCCAAGTTACCGTAAAAACTTAGGTTTTGGAAATATGGCTGATTAAAAGAGTCGCATTGCGATGTGCGGACAGCGATTTGTCTAAGTTTGACATGAAATATAAAATAAATACGAAAGTGTGCCAACATGACGTACACATAGGGTGATAGAATAGGACCAAAACTATCGTATTATACCACTCAAATTACCGTCAAAACTTACGTTTTGGAAATACAAGTGATTAAAATAGTCGCTTTGGATGTGTGGACAGCGATCCGCCTAAGTTTGACATAAAATATAAAATAAATACGGAAGTGTGCCAACACTACGTACACATAGGGTGATAGAATAGGACCAGAACACCTGTATTATACCACCCAAGTTACCTTAAAAACTTAGGTTTTGGAAATATGGCTGATAAAAATAGTCGCTTAGCGATGTGCGGACAGCGATTTGTCTAAGTTTGACATGAAATATAAAAAAATACGGAAGTGTGCCAACATTACGTACACAAAGGGTTATAGAATAGGACCAGAACTTCTGTATTATACCGCCCAAGTTACCGTCAAAACTTACGTTTTGGAAATACAAGTGATTAAAATAGTCGCTTTGTATGTGTGGACAGCGATCCGCCTAAGTTTGACATGGAATATAAAATAAATACGGAAGTGTGCCAACATTACGTACACATAGGGTGATAGAATAGGACCAGAACTATAGTATTATACCACCCAAGTTACCGTAAAAACATAGGTTTTGGAAATATGGTAGATTAAAGTAGTCGCATTGTGATGTGCGGACAGCGATTTGTCTAAGTTTGACATGAAATATAAAAAAAAAAATACGGAAGTGTGCCAACATGACGTACACATAGGATGATAGAATAGGACCAAAACTTTACTACTATACAACCCAAGATACCTTAAAAACTTTAGTTTTGGAAATATGGGTGATTAAAATAGTCGCTATGCGATGTGCGGACAACAATTTGTCAAAGAATGACATGAAATATAAAAATAAATACGGAATTGTGGATACGTGACGTTCACATAGAGCGATAAAATGGGACCAGAAATTTAGTATTATATCACTCAGGTTACCGTCAAAACTTAGGTTTTTGAAATACGGGTGATTAAAATAGTCGCTTTGGATGTGTGGACAGCGATCCGTCTACGTTTGACATGAAATATAAAATAAATACGGAAGTGTGCCAACATGACGTACACAAAGGGTGATAGAATAGGACCAGAAATTCTGTATTATACAACCCAAGTTACCGTAAAAACTTAGGTTTTGGAAATATGGCTGATTAAATTAGTCGCTATGAGATGTGCGGACAACGATTTGTCTAAGTTTGACATGAAATATAAAAATAAATACGGGACTGTGGATACTTGACGTACACATAGGGTGATAGAATAGGACCAGAACTATAGTATTATACCACTCAGGTTACCGTCAAAACTTAGGTTTTGGAAATATGGGTGATTAAAATAGTCGCTTTAGATGTGTCGACAGCGATCCGCCTAAGTTTGACATGAAATATAAAATAAATACGGAAGTGTGCCAACAACACGTACATATAGGCTGATAGGATAGGACCAGAACTTCTGTATTATACCACCCAAGTTACCGTAAAAACTTAGGTTTTGGAAATATGGCTGATTAAAGTAGTCGCATTGCGATGTGCGGACAGCGATTTGTCTAAGTTTGACATGAAATATAAAATAAATACGGAAGTGTGCCAGCATGACGTACACATAGGGTGATAGAATAGGACCAGAACTATAGTATTACACCCCTCAAGTTACCGTCAAAACTTACGTTTTGGAAATACAAGTGATTAAAATAGTCGCTTTGTATGTGTGGACAGCGATCCGCCTAAGTTTGACATGAAATATAAAATAAATACGGAAGTCTGCCAACATTACGTACACATAGGGTGATAGAATAGGCCCAGAACTTCTGTATTATACCACCCAAGTTACCGTAAAAACGTAGGTTTTGGAAATATGGGTGATTAATCTAGTCGCTATGCGATGTGCGGACAACGATTTGTCTAAGTTTAACATGAAATATAAAATAACTACGGAAGTGTGCCAACAAAAGACGTACACATAGGATGATAGAATATGTCCAGATCTTTAGTACTATACAACCGAAGTTACCTTAAAAACTTAGGTTTTGGAAATATGGGTGTTTAAATTAGTCGCTATGCGATGTGCGGACAACGATTTTCAAAGTATGACATGAAATAAAAAAATAAAAACGGAATTGTGGATACATGAAGTACACATTGGATGATAGAATAGGACCAGAACTATAGTATTATACCACTCATGTTACCGTCAAAACTTACGTTTTTGAAATACAAGTGATTAAAATAGTCGCTTTGGATGTGTGGACAGCGATCCGCCAAAGTTTGACATGAAATATAAAATAAATACGGAAGTGTGCCAACAAGACGTACATATAGAATAGGACCAGAACTTTTGTATTATACCACCCAAGTTACCGTAAAAACTTAGGTTTTTGAAACATGGCTGATTAAATTAGTCGTTATGCGATGTGCGGACAACGATTTGTCTAAGTATGACATGAAATATAAAAATAAATACGGAAGTGTGCTAACATTACGTACACATAGGGTGATAGAATAGGACCAGAACTTTTGTATTATACCACCCAAGTTACAGTAAAAACTTATATTTTGGAACTATGGCTGATTAAAGTAGTCGCATTGCAATGTGCGGACAGCGATTTGTCTAAGTTTGACATGAAATATAAAATAAATACGGAAGTGTGCCAACAAGACGTACTCATAGGATGATAGAATAGGACCAGAACGTCTGTATTATACCACCCAAGTTACCTTAAAAACTTAGGTTTTGGAAACATGGCTGATTAAATTAGTCGACAGCGATGTGGGGGCAACGGTTTATCTAAGTATGACATGAAATATAAAAATAAATACGGAAGCGTGCCAACATTACGTACACATAGGGTGATAGAAAACGACCAGAACTTCTGTATTATACCACCCAAGTTACCGTAAAAACTTAGGTTTTGGAAATATGGCTGATTAACAGAGTCGCATTGCGATGTGCGGACAGCGATTTGTCTAAGTTTGACATGAAATATAAAATAAATACGAAAGTGTGCCAACATGACGTACACATAGGGTGATAGAATAGGACCAAAACTATCGTATTATACCACTCAAATTACCGTCAAAACTTACGTTTTGGAAATACAAGTGATTAAAATAGTCGCTTTGGATGTGTGGACAGCGATCCGCCTAAGTTTGACATAAAATATAAAATAAATACGGAAGTGTGCCAACACTACGTACACATAGGGTGATAGAATAGGACCAGAACACCTGTATTATACCACCCAAGTTACCTTAAAAACTTAGGTTTTGGAAATATGGCTGATAAAAATAGTCGCTTAGCGATGTGCGGACAGCGATTTGTCTAAGTTTGACATGAAATATAAAAAAATACGGAAGTGTGCCAACATTACGTACACAAAGGGTTATAGAATAGGACCAGAACTTCTGTATTATACCGCCCAAGTTACCGTCAAAACTTACGTTTTGGAAATACAAGTGATTAAAATAGTCGCTTTGTATGTGTGGACAGCGATCCGCCTAAGTTTGACATGGAATATAAAATAAATACGGAAGTGTGCCAACATTACGTACACATAGGGTGATAGAATAGGACCAGAACTATAGTATTATACCACCCAAGTTACCGTAAAAACATAGGTTTTGGAAATATGGTAGATTAAAGTAGTCGCATTGTGATGTGCGGACAGCGATTTGTCTAAGTTTGACATGAAATATAAAAAAAAAATACGGAAGTGTGCCAACATGACGTACACATAGGATGATAGAATAGGACCAAAACTTTACTACTATACAACCCAAGATACCTTAAAAACTTTAGTTTTGGAAATATGGGTGATTAAAATAGTCGCTATGCGATGTGCGGACAACAATTTGTCAAAGAATGACATGAAATATAAAAATAAATACGGAATTGTGGATACGTGACGTTCACATAGAGCGATAAAATGGGACCAGAAATTTAGTATTATATCACTCAGGTTACCGTCAAAACTTAGGTTTTTGAAATACGGGTGATTAAAATAGTCGCTTTGGATGTGTGGACAGCGATCCGTCTACGTTTGACATGAAATATAAAATAAATACGGAAGTGTGCCAACATGACGTACACAAAGGTTGATAGAATAGGACCAGAACTTCTGTATTATACAACCCAAGTTACCGTAAAAACTTAGGTTTTGGAAATATGGCTGATTAAATTAGTCGCTATGAGATGTGCGGACAACGATTTGTCTAAGTTTGACATGAAATATAAAAATAAATACGGGATTGTGGATACTTGACGTACACATAGGGTGATAGAATAGGACCAGAACTATAGTATTATACCACTCAGGTTACCGTCAAAACTTAGGTTTTGGAAATATGGGTGATTAAAATAGTCGCTTTAGATGTGTCGACAGCGATCCGCCTAAGTTTGACATGAAATATAAAATAAATACGGAAGTGTGCCAACAACACGTACATATAGGCTGATAGGATAGGACCAGAACTTCTGTATTATACCACCCAAGTTACCGTAAAAACTTAGGTTTTGGAAATATGGCTGATTAAAGTAGTCGCATTGCGATGTGCGGACAGCGATTTGTCTAAGTTTGACATGAAATATAAAATAAATACGGAAGTGTGCCAGCATGACGTACACATAGGGTGATAGAATAGGACCAGAACTATAGTATTATACCCCTCAAGTTACCGTCAAAACTTACGTTTTGGAAATACAAGTGATTAAAATAGTCGCTTTGTATGTGTGGACAGCGATCCGCCTAAGTTTGACATGAAATATAAAATAAATACGGAAGTCTGCCAACATTACGTACACATAGGGTGATAGAATAGGCCCAGAACTTCTGTATTATACCACCCAAGTTACCGTAAAAACGTAGGTTTTGGAAATATGGCTGATTAATCTAGTCGCTATGCGATGTGCGGACAACGATTTGTCTAAGTTTAACATGAAATATAAAATAACTACGGAAGTGTGCCAACAAAAGACGTACACATAGGATGATAGAATATGTCCAGATCTTTAGTACTATACAACCGAAGTTACCTTAAAAACTTAGGTTTTGGAAATATGGGTGTTTAAATTAGTCGCTATGCGATGTGCGGACAACGATTTTCAAAGTATGACATGAAATAAAAAAATAAAAACGGAATTGTGGATACATGAAGTACACATTGGATGATAGAATAGGACCAGAACTATAGTATTATACCACTCATGTTACCGTCAAAACTTACGTTTTTGAAATACAAGTGATTAAAATAGTCGCTTTGGATGTGTGGACAGCGATCCGCCAAAGTTTGACATGAAATATAAAATAAATACGGAAGTGTGCCAACAAGACGTACATATAGAATAGGACCAGAACTTTTGTATTATACCACCCAAGTTACCGTAAAAACTTAGGTTTTTGAAACATGGCTGATTAAATTAGTCGTTATGCGATGTGCGGACAACGATTTGTCTAAGTATGACATGAAATATAAAAATAAATACGGAAGTGTGCTAACATTACGTACACATAGGGTGATAGAATAGGACCAGAACTTTTGTATTATACCACCCAAGTTACAGTAAAAACTTATATTTTGGAACTATGGCTGATTAAAGTAGTCGCATTGCAATGTGCGGACAGCGATTTGTCTAAGTTTGACATGAAATATAAAATAAATACGGAAGTGTGCCAACAAGACGTACTCATAGGATGATAGAATAGGACCAGAACGTCTGTATTATACCACCCAAGTTACCTTAAAAACTTAGGTTTTGGAAACATGGCTGATTAAATTAGTCGACAGCGATGTGGGGGCAACGATTATCTAAGTATGACATGAAATATAAAAATAAATACGGAAGTGTGCCAACATGACGTACACAAAGGGTGATAGAATAGGACCAGAACTTCTGTATTATACAACCCAAGTTACCGTAAAAACTTAGGTTTTGGAAATATGGCTGATTAAATTAGTCGCTATGAGATGTGCGGACAACGATTTGTCTAAGTTTGACATGAAATATAAAAATAAATACGGGATTGTGGATACATGACGTACACATAGGGTGATAGAATAGGACCAGAACTATAGTATTATACCACTCAGGTTACCGTCAAAACTTAGGTTTTGGAAATATGGGTGATTAAAATAGTCGCTTTAGATGTGTCGACAGCGATCCGCCTAAGTTTGACATTAAATATATAATAAATACGGAAGTGTGCCAACAACACGTACACATAGGCTGATAGAATAGGACCAGAACTTCTGTATTATACCACCCAAGTTACCGTAAGAACTTAGGTTTTGGAAATATGGCTGATTAAAGTAGTCGCATTGCTATGTGCGGACAGCGATTTGTCTAAGTTTGACATGAAATATAAAATAAATACGGAAGTGTGCCAGCATGACGTACACATAGGGTGATAGAGTAGGGCTAAAACTATAGTATTATACCACTCAAGTTACCGTCAAAACTTACGTTTTGGAAATGCAAGTGATTAAAATAGTCGCTTTGGATGTGTGGACAGCGATCCGCCTAAGTATGACATAAAATATAAAATAAATACGGAAGTGTACCAACACTACGTACACATAGGGTGATTGAATAGGACCAGAACACCTGTATTATACCACCCAAGTTACCTTAAAAACTTAGGTTTTGGAAATATGGCTGATAAAAATAGTCGCTTAGCGATGTGCGGACAGCGATTTGTCTAAGTTTGACATGAAATATAAAATAAATACGGAAGTGTGCCAGCATGACGTACACATAGGGTGATAGAATAGGACCAGAACTATAGTATTGTACCCCTCAAGTTACCGTCAAAACTTACGTTTTGGAAATACAAGTGATTAAAATAGTCGCTTTGTATGTGTGGACAGCGATCCGCCTAAGTTTGACATGGAATATAAAAAAATACGGAAGTGTGCCAACATTACGTACACAAAGGGTGATAGAATAAGACCAGAACTTCTGTATTATACCACCCAAGTTACCGTAAAAACCTAGGTTTTGGAAATATGGGTGATTAAAGTAGTCGCTTTGCGATGTGCGGACAGCGATTTGTCTAAGTTTGACATGAAATATAAAATAAATACGGAAGTGTGCCAGCATGACGTACACATAGGGTGATAGAATAGGACCAGAACTATAGTATTGTACCCCTCAAGTTACCGTCAAAACTTACGTTTTGGAAATACAAGTGATTAAAATAGTCGCTTTGTATGTGTGGACAGCGATCCGCCTAAGTTTGACATGAAATATAAAATAAATACGGAAGTCTGCCAACATTACGTACACATAGGGTGATAGAATAGGACCAGAACTTCTGTATTATACCACCCAAGTTACCGTAAAAACGTAGGTTTTGGAAATATGGCTGATTAAAGTAGTCGCATTGCGATGTGCGGACAGCGATTTGTCTAAGTTTGACATGAAATATAAAAAAAAATACGGAAGTGTGCCAACTTGACGTACACATAGGATGATAGAATAGGACCAAAACTTTACTACTATACGACCCAAGTTACCTTAAAAACTTAGGTTTTGGAAATATGGGTGATTAAAATAGTCGCTATGCGATGTGCGGACAACAATTTGTCAAAGAATGACATGAAATATAAAAATAAATACGGAACTGTGAATACATGACGTTCACATAGGGCGATAAAATGGGACCAGAAATTCAGTATTATACCACTCAGGTTACCGTCAAAACTTAGGTTTTTGAAATACGGGTGATTAAAATAGTCGCTTTGGATGTGTGGACAGCGATCCGCCTACGTTTGACTAAAATATAAAATAAAGACGGAAGTGTGCCAACATTACGTACACATAGGGTGATAGAATAGGACCAGAACTTCTGTATTATACCACCCAAGTTACCGTAAACACTTAGGTTTTGGAAATATGGCTGATTAAAGTAGTCGCATTGTGATGTGCGGACAGCGATTTGTCTAAGTTTGACATGAAATATAAAATAAATACGGAAGTGTGCCAACATGACGGACACATAGGATGATAGAATAGGACCAAAACTTTTCTTCTATACGACCCAAGTTACCTTAAAAACTTAGGTTTTGGAAATATGGGTGATTAATCTAGTCGCTATGCGATGTGCGGACAACGATTTGTCTAAGTTTGACATGAAATATAAAATAACTACGGAAGTGTGCCAACATAAGACGTACACATAGGATGATAGAATATGTCCAGAACTTTAGTACTATACAACCGAAGTTACCTTAAAAACTTAGGTTTTGGAAATATGGGTGTTTAAATTAGTCGCTATGCGATGTGCGGACAACGATTTTCAAAGTATGACATGAAATATAAAAATAAAAACGGAATTGTGGATACATGACGTACACATAGGGTGATAGAATAGGACCAGAACTATAGTATTATACCACTCATGTTACCGTCAAAACTTACGTTTTTGAAATACAAGTGATTAAAATAGTCGCTTTGGATGTGTAGACAGCGATCCGCCAAAGTTTGACATGAAATATAAAATAAATACGGAAGTGTGCCAACAAGACGTACACATAGAATAGGACCAGAACTTTTGTATTATACCACCCAAGTTACCGTAAAAACTTAGGTTTTTGAAACATGGCTGATTAAATTAGTCGTTATGCGATGTGCGGACAACGATTTGTCTAAGTATGACATGAAATATAAAAATAAATACGGAAGTGTGCTAACATTACGTACACATAGGGTGATAGAATAGGACCAGAACTTTTGTATTATACCACCCAAGTTACAGTAAAAACTTATGTTTTGGAACTATGGCTGATTAAAGTAGTCGCATTGCAATGTGCGGACAGCGATTTGTCTAAGTTTGACATGAAATATAAAATAAATACGGAAGTGTGCCAACAAGACGTACACATAGGCTGATAGAATAGGACCAGAACGTCTGTATTATACCACCCAAGTTACCTTAAAAACTTAGGTTTTGGAAACATGGCTGATTAAAGTAGTCGACTGCGATGTGGGGGCAACGATTTGTCTAGGTATGACATGAAATATAAAAATAAATACGGAAGTGTGCCAACATTACGTACACATAGGGTGATAGAAAAGGACCAGAACTTCTGTATTATACCACCCAAGTTACCGTAAAAACTTAGGTTTTGGAAATATGGCTGATTAAAAGAGTCGCATTGCGATGTGCGGACAGCGATTTGTCTAAGTTTGACATGAAATATAAAATAAATACGAAAGTGTGCCAACATGACGTACACATAGGGTGATAGAATAGGACCAAAACTATCGTATTATACCACTCAAGTTACCGTCAAAACTTACGTTTTGGAAATACAAGTGATTAAAATAGTCGCTTTGGATGTGTGGACAGCGATCCGCCTAAGTTTGACATAAAATATAAAATAAATACGGAAGTGTGCCAACACTACGTACACATAGGGTGATAGAATAGGACCAGAACACCTGTATTATACCACCCAAGTTACCTTAAAAACTTAGGTTTTGGAAATATGGCTGATAAAAATAGTCGCTTAGCGATGTGCGGACAGCGATTTGTCTAAGTTTGACATGAAATATAAAAAAATACGGAAGTGTGCCAACATTACGTACACAAAGGGTTATAGAATAGGACCAGAACTTCTGTATTATACCGCCCAAGTTACCGTCAAAACTTACGTTTTGGAAATACAAGTGATTAAAATAGTCGCTTTGTATGTGTGGACAGCGATCCGCCTAAGTTTGACATGGAATATAAAATAAATACGGATGTGTGCCAACATTACGTACACATAGGGTGATAGAATAGGACCAGAACTATAGTATTATACCACCCAAGTTACCGTAAAAACATAGGTTTTGGAAATATGGTAGATTAAAGTAGTCGCATTGTGATGTGCGGACAGCGATTTGTCTAAGTTTGACATGAAATATAAAAAAAAATACGGAAGTGTGCCAACATGACGTACACATAGGATGATAGAATAGGACCAAAACTTTACTACTATACGACCCAAGATACCTTAAAAACTTTAGTTTTGGAAATATGGGTGATTAAAATAGTCGCTATGCGATGTGCGGACAACAATTTGTCAAAGAATGACATGAAATATAAAAATAAATACGGAATTGTGGATACGTGACGTTCACATAGAGCGATAAAATGGGACCAGAAATTTAGTATTATATCACTCAGGTTACCGTCAAAACTTGGGTTTTTGAAATACGGGTGATTAAAATAGTCGCTTTGGATGTGTGGACAGCGATCCGCCTACGTTTGACATGAAATATAAAATAAATACGGAAGTGTGCCAACAAGACGTACACATAGGGTGATAGAGTAGGACTAAAACTATAGTATTATACCACTTAAGTTAACGTCAAAACTTACGTTTTGGAAATACAAGTGATTAAAATAGTCGCTTTGCGATGTGCGGACAGCGATTTGTCTAAGTTTGACATGAAATATAAAATAAATACGGAAGTGTGCCAACACTACGTACACATAGGGTGATTGAATAGGACCAGAACACCTGTATTATACCACCCAAGTTACCTTAAAAACTTAGGTTTTGGAAATATGGCTGATAAAAATAGTCGCTTAGCGATGTGCGGACAGCGATTTGTCTAAGATTGACATGGAATATAAAAAAATACGGAAGTGTGCCAACATTACGTACACAAAGGGTGATAGAATAAGACCAGAACTTCTGTATCATACCATCCAAGTTACCGTAAAAACTTAGGTTTTGGAAATATGGGTGATTAAAGTAGTCGCTTTGCGATGTGCGGACAGCGATTTGTCTAAGTTTGACATGAAATATAAAATAAATACGGAAGTGTGCCAGCATGACGTACACATAGGGTGATAGAATAGGACCAGACCTATAGTATTATACCCCTCAAGTTACCGTCAAAACTTACGTTTTGGAAATAAAAGTGATTAAAATAGTCGCTTTGTATGTGTGGACAGCGATCCGCCTAAGTTTGACATGAAATATAAAATAAATACGGAAGTCTGCCAACATTACGTACACATAGGGTGATAGAATAGGCCCAGAACTTCTGTATTATACCACCCAAGTTACCGTAAAAACGTAGGTTTTGGAAATATGGGTGATTAATCTAGTCGCTATGCGATGTGCGGACAACGATTTGTCTAAGTTTAACATGAAATATAAAATAACTACGGAAGTGTGAAAACAAAAGACGTACACATAGGATGATAGAATATGTCCAGATCTTTAGTACTATACAACCGAAGTTACCTTAAAAACTTAGGTTTTGGAAATATGGGTGTTTAAATTAGTCACTATGCGATGTGCGGACAACGATTTTCAAAGTATGACATGAAATATAAAAATAAAAACGGAATTGTGGATACATGACGTACACATAAGGTGATAGAATAGGACCAGAACTATAGTATTATACCACTCATGTTACCGTCAAAACTTACGTTTTTGAAATACAAGTGATTAAAATAGTCGCTTTGGATGTGTGGACAGCGATCCGCCAAAGTTTGACATGAAATATAAAATAAATACGGAAGTGTGCCAACAAGACGTACACATAGAATAGGACCAGAACTTTTGTATTATACCACCCAAGTTACCGTAAAAACTTAGGTTTTTGAAACATGGCTGATTAAATTAGTCGTTATGCGATGTGCGGACAACGATTTGTCTAAGTATGACATGAAATATAAAAATAAATACGGAAGTGTGCTAACATTACGTACACATAGGGTGATAGAATAGGACCAGAACTTTTGTATTATACCACCCAAGTTACAGTAAAAACTTATGTTTTGGAACTATGGCTGATTAAAGTAGTCGCATTGCAATGTGCGGACAGCGATTTGTCTAAGTTTGACATGAAATATAAAATAAATACGGAAGTGTGCCAACAAGACGTACTCATAGGATGATAGAATAGGACCAGAACGTCTGTATTATACCACCCAAGTTACCTTAAAAACTTAGGTTTTGGAAACATGGCTGATTAAAGTAGTCGACAGCGATGTGGGGGCAACGATTTATCTAAGTATGACATGAAATATAAAAATAAATACGGAAGTGTGCCAACATTACGTACACATAGGGTGATAGAATAGGACCAGAACTATAGTATTGTACCCCTCAAGTTACCGTCAAAACTTACGTTTTGGAAATACAAGTGATTAAAATAGTCGCTTTGTATGTGTGGACAGCGATCCGCCTAAGTTTGACATGGAATAAAAAATAAATACGGAAGTGTCCCAACATTACGTACACATAGGGTGATAGAATAGGACCAGAACTATAGTATTATACCACCCAAGTTACCGTAAAAACTTAGGTTTTGGAAATATGGCAGATTAAAGTAGTCGCATTGTGATGTGCGGACAGCGATTTGTCTAAGTTTGACATGAAATATAAAAAAAATACGGAAGTGTGCCAACATGACGTACACATAGGATGATAGAATAGGACCAAAACTTTACTACTATACGACACAAGCTACCTTAAAAACTTTAGTTTTGGAAATATGGGTGATTAAAATAGTCGCTATGCGATGTGCGGACAACAATTTGTCAAAGAATGACATGAAATATAAAAATAATTACGGAATTGTGGATACGTGACGTTCACATAGAGCGATAAAATGGGACCAGAAATTTAGTATTATATCACTCAGGTTACCGTCAAAACTTAGGTTTTTGAAATACGGGTGATTAAAATAGTCGCTTTGGATGTGTGGACAGCGATCCGCCTACGTTTGACATGAAATATAAAATAAATACGGAAGTGTGCCAACATGACGTACACAAAGGGTGATAGAATAGGACCAGAACTTCTGTATTATACAACCCAAGTTACCGTAAAAACTTAGGTTTTGGAAATATGGCTGATTAAATTAGTCGCTATGAGATGTGCGGACAACGATTTGTCTAAGTTTGACATGAAATATAAAAATAAATACGGGATTGTGGATACATGACGTACACATAGGGTGATAGAATAGGAACAGAACTATAGTATTATACCACTCAGGTTACCGTCAAAACTTAGGTTTTGGAAATATGGGTGATTAAAATAGTCGCTTTAGATGTGTCGACAGCAATCCGCCTAAGTTTGACATGAAATATAAATTAAATACGGAAGTGTGCCAACAACACGTACACATAGGCTGATAGAAAGGACCAGAACGTCTGTATTATACCACCAAAGTTACCGTAAAAACTTAGGTTTTGGAAATATGGCTGATTAAAGTAGTCGCATTGCGATGTGCCGACAGCGATTTGTCTAAGTTTGACATGAAATATAAAATAAATACGGAAGTTTGCCAGCATGACGTACACATAGGGTGATAGAGTAGGACTAAATCTATAGTATTATACCACTCAAGTTACCGTCAAATCTTACGTTTTGGAAATACAAGTGATTAAAATAGTCGCTTTGGATGTGTGGACAGCGATCCGCCTAAGTATGACATAAAATATAAAATAAATACGGAAGTGTACCAACACTACGTACACATAGGGTGATTGAATAGGACCAGAACACCTGTATTATACCATCCAAGTTACCTTAAAAACTTAGGTTTTGGAAATATGGCTGATAAAAATAGTCGCTTAGCGATGTGCGGACAGCGATTTGTCTAAGTTTGACATGAAATATATAAAAAAATACGGAAGTGTGCCAACATTACGTACACAAAGGGTGATAGAATAAGACCAGAACTTCTGTATTATACCATCCAAGTTACCGTAAAAACCTAGGTTTTGGAAATATGGGTGATTAAAGTAGTCGATTTGCGATGTGCGGACAGCGATTTGTCTAAGTTTGACATGAAATATAAAATAAATACGGAAGTGTGCCAGCATGACGTACACATAGGGTGATAGAATAGGACCAGAACTATAGTATTGTACCCCTCAAGTTACCGTCAAAACTTACGTTTTGGAAATACAAGTGATTAAAATAGTCGCTTTGTATGTGTGGACAGCGATCCGCCTAAGTTTGACATGAAATATAAAATAAATACGGAAGTCTGCCAACATTACGTACACATATGGTGATAGAATAGGACCAGAACTTCTGTATTATACCACCCAAGTTACCGTAAAAACGTAGGTTTTGGAAATATGGCTGATTAAAGTAGTCGCATTGCGATGTGCGGACAGCGATTTGTCTAAGTTTGACATGAAATATAAAAAAAATACGGAAGTGTGCCAACTTGACGTACACATAGGATGATAGAATAGGACCAAAACTTTACTACTATACGACCCAAGTTACCTTAAAAACTTAGGTTTTGGAAATATGGGTGATTAAAATAGTCGCTATCCGATGTGCGGACAACAATTTGTCAAAGAATGACATGAAATATAAAAATAAATACGGAACTGTGGATACATGACGTTCACATAGGGCGATAAAATGGGACCAGAAATTTAGTATTATACCACTCAGGTTACCGTCAAAACTTAGGTTTTTGAAATACGGGTGATTAAAATAGTCGCTTTGGATGTGTGGACAGCGATCCGCCTACGTTTGACATGAAATATAAAATAAATACGGAAGTGTGCCAACATGACGTACACAAAGGGTGATAGAATAGGACCAGAACTTCTGTATTGTACAACCCAAGTTACCGTAAAAACTTAGGTTTTGGAAATTTGGGTGATTAAATTAGTCGCTATGAGATGTGCGGACAACGATTTGTCTAAGTTTGACATGAAATATAAAAATAAATACGGGATTGTGGATACATGACGTACACATAGGATGATAGAATAGGACCAGAACTATAGTATTATACCCTCAGGTTACCGTCAAAACTTAGGTTTTGGAAATATGGGTGATTAAAATAGTCGCTTTGGATGTGTGGACAGCGATCCGCCTAAGTTTGACATGAAATATAAAATAATTACGGAAGTGTGCCAACAAGAAGTACACATAGGATGATAGAATAGGACCAGAACTTCTGTATTATACCACCCAAGTTACCTTAAAAACTTAGGTTTTGGAAATATGGGTGATTAAATTAGTCGCTATGCGATGTGCGGACAACGATTTGTCTAAGTATGACAGGAAATATAAAAATAAATACGGAAGTGTGCCAGCATTACGTACACAAAGGGTGATAGAATAAGACCAGAACTTCTGTATTATACCATCCAAGTTACCGTAAAAACTTAGGTTTTGGAAATATGGGTGATTAAAGTAGTCGCTTTGCGATGTGCGGACAGCGATTTGTCTAAGTTTGACATGAAATATAAAATAAATACGGAAGTGTGCCAGCATGTCGTACACTTAGGGTGATAGAATAGGACCAGAACTATAGTATTATACCCCTCAAGTTACCGTCAAACTTACGTTTTGGAAATACAAGTGATTAAAATAGTCGCTTTGTATGTGTGGACAGCGATCCGCCTAAGTTTGACATGAAATATAAAATAAATACGGAAGTCTGCCAACATTACGTACACATAAAGTGATAGAATAGGACCAGAACTTCTGTATTATACCACCCAAGTTACCGTAAAAACGTAGGTTTTGGAAATATGGCTGATTAAAGTAGTCGCATTGCGATGTGCGGACAGCGATTTGTCTAAGTTTGACATGAAATATAAAAAAAATACGGAAGTATGCCAACATGACGTACACATAGGATGATAGAATAGGACCAAAACTTTACTACTATACGACCCAAGTTACCTTAAAAACTTATGTTTTGGAAATATGGGTGATTAAAATAGTCGCTATGAGATGTGCGGACAACAATTTGTCAAAGAATGACATGAAATATAAAAATAAATACGGAATTGTGGATACATGACGTACACATAGGGTGATAGAATAGGACCAGAACTATAGTATTATACACTCAGGTTACCGTCAAAACTTAGCTTTTGGAAATATGGGTGATTAAAATAGTCGCTTTGGATGTGTGGACAGCGATCCGCCTAAGTTTGACATGAAATATAAAATAAATACGGAAGTGTGCCAACAAGACGTGCACATAGGCTGATAGGATAGGACCAGAACTTCTGTATTATACCACCCAAGTTACCTTAAAAACTTAGGTTTTGGAAATATGGGTGATTAAATTAGTCGCTATGCGATGTGCGGACAACGATTTGTCTAAGTATGACATGAAATATAAAAATAAATACGAAAGTGTGCCAACATTACGTACACAAAGGGTGATAGAATAAGACCAGAACTTTTGTATTATACCATCCAAGTTACCGTAAAAACTTAGGTTTTGGAAATATGGGTGATTAAAGTAGTCGCTTTGCGATGTGCGGACAGCGATTTGTCTAAGTTTAACATGAAATATAAAATAAATACGGAAGTGTGCCAGCATGTCGTACACTTAGGGTGATAGAATAGGACCAGAACTATAGTATTATACCCCACAAGTTACCGTCAAAACTTACGTTTTGGAAATACAAGTGATTAAAATAGTCGCTTTGTATGTGTAGACAGCGATCCGCCTAAGTTTGACATGAAATATAAAATAAATACGGAAGTCTGCCAACATTACGTACACATAGGGTGATAGAATAGGTTTAAAACTTCTGTATTATACGGCCCAAGTTAAAGTAAAAACGTAGGTTTTGGAAAAATGGCTGATTAAAGTAGTCGCATTGCGATGTGCGGACAGCGATTTGTCTAAGTTTGACATGAAATATAAAAAATACGGAAGTATGCCAACATGACGTAAACATAGGATGATAGAATAGGACCAAAACTTTACTACTATACGACCCAAGTTACCTTAAAAACTTAGGTTTTGGAAATATGGGGGATTAAAATAGTCGCTTAGCGATGTGCGGACAACAATTTGTCAAAGAATGACATGAAATATAAAAATAAATACGGAATTGTGGATACATGACGTTCACATAGGGCGATAAAATGGGACCAGAAATTTAGTATTATACCACTCACGTTACCGTCAAAACTTAGGTTTTTGAAATACGGGTGATTAAAATAGTCGCTTTGGATGTGTGGACAGCGATCCGCCTACGTTTGACATGAAATATAAAATAAATACGGAAGTGTGCCATAATGACGTACACAAAGGGTGATAGAATAGGACCAGAACTTCTGTATTATACAACCCAAGCTACCGTAAAAACTTAGGTTTTGGAAATATGGGTGATTAAATTAGTCGCTATGAGATGTGCGGACAACGATTTGTCTAAGTTTGACATGAAATATAAAAATAAATACGGGATTGTAGATACATGACGTACACATAGGGTGATAGAATAGGACGAGAACTATAGTATTATACCACTCAGGTTACCGTCAAAACTTAGGTTTTGGAAATATGGGTGATTAAAATAGTCGCTTTGGATGTGTGGACAGCGATCCGCCTAAGTTTGACATGAAATATAAAATAAATACGGAAGTGTGCCAACAAGACGTACACATAGGCTGATAGAATAGGACCAGAACTTCTGTATTATACCATCCAAGTTACGGTAAAAACTTAGGTTTTGGAAATATGGGTGATTAAAGTAGTCGCTTTGCGAAGTGCGGACAGCGATTTGTCTAAGTTTGACATGAAATATAAAATAAATACGGAAGTGTGCCAGCATGTCGTACACATAGGGTGATAGAATAGGACCACAACTATAGTACTATACCCCTCAAGTAACCGTCAAAACTTACGTTTTGGAAATACAAGTGATTAAAATAGTCGCTTTGTATGTGTGGACAGCGATCCGCCTAAGTTTGACATGAAATATAAAATAAATACGGAAGTGTGCCTACATTGCGTACACAAAGGGTGATAGAATAGGACCAGAACTTCTGTATTATACCACCCAAGTTACCTTAAAAACTAAGGTTTTGGAAATACGGGTGATTAAATTAGTCGCTATGCGATGTGCGGACAACGATTTGTCTAAGTATGACATGAAATATAAAAATAAATACGGAAGTGTGCCAACATTACGTACACAAAGGGTGATAGAATAAGACCAGAACTTTTGTATTATACCATCCAAGTTACCGTAAAAACTTAGGTTTTGGAAATATGGGTGATTAAAGTAATCGCTTTGCGATGTGCGGACAGCGATTTGTCTAAGTTTGACATGAAATATAAAATAAATACTTAGTGTGCCAACAAGACGTACACATAGGCTGATAGAATAGGACCAGAACTTCTGCATTATACCACCCAAGTTACCTTAAAAACTTAGGTTTTGGAAATACGGGTGATTAAATTAGTCGCTATGCGATGTGCGGACAACGATTTGTCTAAATATAAAAATACCGTCAAAACTTAGGTTTTTGAAATACGGGTGATTAAAATAAGCTCTTTGGATGTGTGGACAGCGATCCGCCTACGTTTGACATGAAATATAAAATAAATACGGAAGTGTGCCAACATTACGTACACATAGGGTGATAGAATAGGACCAGAACTTCTGTATTATACCACCCAAGTTACCGTAAAAACTTAGGTTTTGGATATATGGCTGATTAAAGTAGTCGCATTGTGATGTGCGGACAGCGATTTGTCTAAGTTTGACATGAAATATAAAAAAAAATACGGAAGTGTGCCAACATGACGTACACATAGGATGATAGAATAGGACCAAAACTTTACTACTATACGACCCAATTTACCTTAAAAACTTAGGTTTTGGAAATATGGGTGATTAAAATAGTCGCTTTGCGATGTGCGGACAACAATTTGTCAAAGAATGACATGAAATATAAAAATAAATACGGAATTGTGGATACATGACGTTCACATAGGGAGATAAAATGGGACCACAAATTTAGTAATATACCACTCAGGTTACCGTCAAAACTTAGGTTTTTGAAATACGGGTGATTAAAATAGTCGCTTTGGATGTGTGGACAGCGATCCGCCTACGTTTGACATGAAATATAAAATAAATACGGAAGTGTGCCAACATGACGTACACAAAGGGTGATAGAATAGGACCAGAACTTCTGTATTATACAACCAAAGTTACCGTAAAAACTTAGGTTTTGGAAATATGGGTGATTAAATTAGTCGCTATGAGATGTGCAGACAACGATTTGTCTAATTTTGACATGAAATATAAAAATAAATACGGGATATTGGATACATGACGTACACATAGGGTGATAGAATAGGACCAGAACTATAGTATTATACCACTCAGGTTACTGTCAAAACTTAGGTTTTGGAAATATGGGTGATTAAAATAGTCGCTTTGGATGTGTGGACAGCGATCCGCCTAAGTTTGACATGAAATATAAAATAAATACGGAAGTGTGCCAACAAGACGTACACATAGGCTGATAGAATAGGACCAGAACTTCTGTATTATACCACCCAAGTTACCTTAAAAACTAAGGTTTTGGAAATACGGGTGATTAAATTAGTCGCTATGCGATGTGCGGACAACGATTTGTCTAAGTATGACATGAAATATAAAAATAAATACGGAAGTGTGCCAACATTACGTACACAAAGGGTGATAGAATAAGACCAGAACTTTTGTATTATACCATCCAAGTTACCGTAAAAACTTAGGTTTTGGAAATATGGGTGATTAAAGTAGTCGCTTTGCGATGTGCGGACAGCGATTTGTCTAAGTTTGACATGAAATATAAAATAAATACTTAGTGTGCCAACAAGACGTACACATAGGCTGATAGAATAGGACCAGAACTTCTGCATTATACCACCCAAGTTACCTTAAAAACTTAGGTTTTGGAAATACGGGTGATTAAATTAGTCGCTATGCGATGTGCGGACAACGATTTGTCTAAATATAAAAATACCGTCAAAACTTAGGTTTTTGAAATACGGGTGATTAAAATAGGCTCTTTGGATGTGTGGACAGCGATCCGCCTACGTTTGACATGAAATATAAAATAAATACGGAAGTGTGCCAACATTACGTACACATAGGGTGATAGAATAGGACCAGAACTTCTGTATTATACCACCCAAGTTACCGTAAAAACTTAGGTTTTGGATATATGGCTGATTAAAGTAGTCGCATTGTGATGTGCGGACAGCGATTTGTCTAAGTTTGACATGAAATATAAAAAAAAATACGGAAGTGTGCCAACATGACGTACACATAGGATGATAGAATAGGACCAAAACTTTACTACTATACGACCCAATTTACCTTAAAAACTTAGGTTTTGGAAATATGGGTGATTAAAATAGTCGCTTTGCGATGTGCGGACAACAATTTGTCAAAGAATGACATGAAATATAAAAATAAATACGGAATTGTGGATACATGACGTTCACATAGGGCGATAAAATGGGACCACAAATTTAGTAATATACCACTCAGGTTACCGTCAAAACTTAGGTTTTTGAAATACGGGTGATTAAAATAGTCGCTTTGGATGTGTGGACAGCGATCCGCCTACGTTTGACATGAAATATAAAATAAATACGGAAGTGTGCCAACATGACGTACACAAAGGGTGATAGAATAGGACCAGAACTTCTGTATTATACAACCCAAGTTACCGTAAAAACTTAGGTTTTGGAAATATGGGTGATTAAATTAGTCGCTATGAGATGTGCAGACAACGATTTGTCTAATTTTGACATGAAATATAAAAATAAATACGGGATATTGGATACATGACGTACACATAGGGTGATAGAATAGGACCAGAACTATAGTATTATACCACTCAGGTTACTGTCAAAACTTAGGTTTTGGAAATATGGGTGATTAAAATAGTCGCTTTGGATGTGTGGACAGCGATCCGCCTAAGTTTGACATGAAATATAAAATAAATACGGAAGTGTGCCAACAAGACGTACACATAGGCTGATAGAATAGGACCAGAACTTCTGTATTATACCACCCAAGTTACCTTAAAAACTTAGGTTTTGGAAATACGGGTGATTAAATTAGTCGCTATGCGATGTGCGGACAACGATTTGTCTAAGTATGACATGAAATATAAAAATAAATACGGAAGTGTGCCAACATTACGTACACAAAGGGTGATAGAATAAGAACAGAACTTCTGTATTATACCATCCAAGTTACCGTAAAAACTTAGGTTTTGGAAATATGGCTGATTAAAGTAGTCGCATTGCGATGTGCGGACAGCGATTTGTCTAAGTTTGACATGAAATATAAAAAAAATACGGAAGTATGCCAACATGACGTACACATAGGACGATAGAATAGGACCAAAACTTTACTACTATACGACCCAAGTTACCTTAAAAACTTAGATTTTAGAAATATGGGTGATTAAAATAGTCACTATGCGATGTGTGAACAACAATTTGTCAAAGAATGACATGAAGTATAAAAATAAATACGGAATTTTGGATACATGACGTTCACATAGGGCGATAAAATGGGACCAGAAATTTAGTATTATACCACTCAGGTTACCGTCAAAACTTAGGTTTTTGAAATACGGGTGATTAAAATAGTCGCTTTGGATGTGTGGACAGCGATCCGCCTACGTTTGACATAAAATATAAAATAAATACGGAAGTTTTCCAACATGACGTACACAAAGGGTGATAGAATAGGACCAGAACTTCTGTATTATACAACCCAAGCTACCGTAAAAACTTAGGTTTTGGAAATATGGGTGATTAAATTAGTCGCTATGAGATGTGCGGACAACGATTTGTCTAAGTTTGATATGAAATATAAAAATAAATACGGGATTGTGGATACATGACGTACACATAGGGTGATAGAATAGGACCAGAACTATAGTATTATACCACTCAGGTTACCGTCAAAACTTAGGTTTTGGAAATATGGGTGATTAAAATAGTCGCTTTGGATGTGTGGACAGCGATCCGCCTAAGTTTGACATGAAATATAAAATAAATACGGAAGTGTGCCAACAAGACTTACACATAGGCTGATAGAATAGGACCAGAACTTCTGTATTATACCATCCAAGTTACGGTAAAAACTTAGGTTTTGGAAATATGGGTGATTAAAGTAGTCGCTTTGCGAAGTGCGGACAGCGATTTGTCTAAGTTTGACATGAAATATAAAATAAATACGGAAGTGTGCCAGCATGTCGTACACATAGGGTGATAGAATAGGACCAGACCTATAGTATTATACCCCTCAAGTTACCGTCAAAACTTACGTTTTGGAAATAAAAGTGATTAAAATAGTCGCTTTGTATGTGTGGACAGCGATCCGCCTAAGTTTGACATGAAATATAAAATAAATACGGAATTTTGCCAACATGACGTACACAAAGGGTGATAGAATAGGACCAGAACTTCTGTATTATACAACCCAAGTTACCGTAAAAACTTAGGTTTTGGAAATTTGGGTGATTTAATTAGTCGCTATGAGATGTGCGGACAACGATTTGTCTAAGTTTGAAATGAAATATAAAAATAAATACGGGATTGTGGATACATGACGTACACATAGGGTGATAGAATAGGACCAGAACTATAGTATTATACACTCAGGTTACCGTCAAAACTTAGGTTTTGGAAATATGGGTGATTAAAATAGTCGCTTTGGATGTGTGGACAGCGATCCGCCTAAGTTTGACATGAAATATAAAATAAATACGGAAGTGTGCCAACATTACGTACACATAGGGTGATAGAATAGGACCAGAACTTCTGTATTATACCACCCAAGTTACCGTAAAAACGTAGGTTTTGGAAATATGGCTGATTAAAGTAGTCGCATTGCGATGTGCGGACAGCGATTTGTCTAAGTTTGACATGAAATATAAAAAAATACGGAAGTATGCCAACATGACGTACACATAGGATGATAGAATAGGACCAAAACTTTACTACTATACGACCCAAATTACCTTAAAAACTTAGGTTTTGGAAATATGGGGGATTAAAATAGTCGCTTAGCGATGTGCGGACAACAATTTGTCAAAGAATGACATGAAATATAAAAATAAATACGGAATTGTGGATACATGACGTTCACATAGGGCGATAAAATGGGACCAGAAATTTAGTATTATACCACTCAGGTTACCGTCAAAACTTAGGTTTTTGAAATACGGGTGATTAAAATAGTCGCTTTGGATGTGTGGACAGCGATCCGCCTAAGTTTGACATGAAATATAAAATAAATACGGAAGTGTGCCAACATGACGTACACAAAGGGTGATAGAATAGGACCAGAACTTCTGTATTATACAACCCAAGCTACCGTAAAAACTTAGGTTTTGGAAATATGGGTGATTAAATTAGTCGCTATGAGATGTGCGGACAACGATTTGTCTAAGTTTGACATGAAATATAAAAATAAATACGGGATTGTGGATACATGACGTACACATAGGGTGATAGAATAGGACCAGAACTATAGTATTATACCACTCAGGTTACCGTCAAAACTTAGGTTTTGGAAATATGGGTGATTAAAATAGTCGCTTTGGATGTGTGGACAGCGATCCGCCTAAGTTTGACATGAAATATAAAATAAATACGGAAGTGTGCCAACAAGACGTACTCATAGGCTGATAGAATAGGACCAGAACTTCTGTATTATACCATCCAAGTTACGGTAAAAACTTAGGTTTTGGAAATATGGGTGATTAAAGTAGTCGCTTTGCGAAGTGCGGACAGCGATTTGTCTAAGTTTGACATGAAATATAAAATAAATACGGAAGTGTGCCAGCATGTCGTACACATAGGGTGATAGAATAGGACCACAACTATAGTATTATACCCCTCAAGTTACCGTCAAAACTTACGTTTTGGAAATACAAGTGATTAAAATAGTCGCTTTGTATGTGTGGACAGCGATCCGCCTAAGTTTGACATGAAATATAAAATAAATACGGAAGTGTGCCAACAAGACGTACACATAGGCTGATAGAATAGGACCAGAACTTGTGTATTATACCACCCAAGTTACCTTAAAAACTAAGGTTTTGGAAATACGGGTGATTAAATTAGTCGCTATGCGATGTGCGGACAACGATTTGTCTAAGTATGACATGAAATATAAAAATAAATACGGAAGTGTGCCAACATTACGTACACAAAGGGTGATAGAATAAGACCAGAACTTTTGTATTATACCATCCAAGTTACCGTAAAAACTTAGGTTTTGGAAATATGGGTGATTAAATTAGTCGCTTTGCGATGTGCGGACAGCGATTTGTCTAAGTTTGACATGAAATATAAAATAAATACTGAGTGTGCCAACAAGACGTACACATAGGCTGATAGAATAGGACCAGAATTTCTGCATTATACCACCCAAGTTACCTTAAAAACTTAGGTTTTGGAAATACGGGTGATTAAATTAGTCGCTATGCGATGTGCGGACAACGATTTGTCTAAATATAAAAATACCGTCAAAACTTAGGTTTTTGAAATACGGGTGATTAAAATAGTCGCTTTGGATGTGTGGACAGCGATCCGCCTACGTTTGACATGAAATATAAAATAAATACGGAAGTGTGCCAACATGACGTACACAAAGGGTGATAGAATAGGACCAGAACTTCTGTATTATACAACCCAAGCTACCGTAAAAACTTAGGTTTTGGAAATATGGGTGATTAAATTAGTCGCTATGAGATGTGCGGACAACGATTTGTCTAAGTTTGACATGAAATATAAAAATAAATACGGGATTGTGGATACATGACGTACACATAGGGTGATAGAATAGGACCAGAACTATAGTATTATACCACTCAGGTTACCGTCAAAACTTAGGTTTTGGAAATATGGGTGATTAAAATAGTCGCTTTGGATGTGTGGACAGCGATCCGCCTAAGTTTGACATGAAATATAAAATAAATACGGAAGTGTGCCAACAAGACGTACACATAGGCTGATAGAATAGGACCAGAACTTCTGTATTATACCATCCAAGTTACGGTAAAAACTTAGGTTTTGGAAATATGGGTGATTAAAGTAGTCGCTTTGCGAAGTGCGGACAGCGATTTGTCTAAGTTTGACATGAAATATAAAATAAATACGGAAGTGTGCCAGCATGTCGTACACATAGGGTGATAGAATAGGACCACAACTATAGTATTATACCCCTCAAGTTACCGTCAAAACTTACGTTTTGGAAATACAAGTGATTAAAATAGTCGCTTTGTATGTGTGGACAGCGATCCGCCTACGTTTGACATGAAATATAAAATAAATACGGAAGTGTGCCAACAAGACGTACACATAGGCTGATAGAATAGGACCAGAACTTGTGTATTATACCACCCAAGTTACCTTAAAAACTAAGGTTTTGGAAATACGGGTGATTAAATTAGTCGCTATGCGATGTGCGGACAACGATTTGTCTAGGTATGACATGAAATATAAAAATAAATACGGAAGTGTGCCAACATTACGTACACAAAGGGTGATAGAATAAGACCAGAATTTTTGTATTACACCATCCAAGTTACCGTAAAAACTTAGGTTTTGGAAATATGGGTGATTAAAGTAGTCGCTTTGCGATGTGCGGACAGCGATTTGTCTAAGTTTGACATGAAATATAAAATAAATACTGAGTGTGCCAACAAGACGTACACATAGGCTGATAGAATAGGACCAGAACTTCTGCATTATACCACCCAAGTTACCTTAAAAACTTAGGTTTTGGAAATACGGGTGATTAAATTAGTCGCTATGCGATGTGCGGACAACGATTTGTCTAAATATAAAAATACCGTCAAAACTTAGGTTTTTGAAATACGGGTGATTAAAATAGTCGCTTTGGATGTGTGGACAGCGATCCGCCTACGTTTGACATGAAATATAAAATAAATACGGAAGTGTGCCAACATTACGTACACATAGGGTGATAGAATAGGACCAGAACTTCTGTATTATACCACCCAAGTTACCGTAAAAACTTAGGTTTTGGAAATATGGCTGATTAAAGTAGTCGCATTGTGATGTGCGGACAGCGATTTGTCTAAGTTTGACATGAAATATAAAAAAAAAATACGGAAGTGTGCCAACATGACGTACACATAGGATGATAGAATAGGACCAAAACTTTACTACTATACGACCCAATTTACCTTAAAAACTTAGGTTTTGGAAATATGGGTGAATAAAATAGTCGCTTTGCGATGTGCGGACAACAATTTGTCAAAGAATGACATGAAATATAAAAATAAATACGGAATTGTGGATACATGACGTTCACATAGGGCGATAAAATGGGACCACAAATTTAGTAATATACCACTCAGGTTACCGTCAAAACTTAGGTTTTTGAAATACGGGTGATTAAAATAGTCGCTTTGGATGTGTGGATAGCGATCCGCCTACGTTTGACATGAAATATAAAATAAATACGGAAGTGTGCCAACATGACGTACACAAAGGGTGATAGAATAGGACTAGAACTTCTGTATTATACAACCCAAGTTACCGTAAAAACTTAGGTTTTGGAAAGATGGGTGATTAAATTAGTCGCTATGAGATGTGCGGACAACGATTTGTCTAATTTTGACATGAAATATGAAAATAAATACGGGATATTGGATACATGACGTACACATAGGGTGATAGAATAGGACCAGAATTATAGTATTATACCACTCAGGTTACCGTCAAATCTTAGGTTTTGGAAATATGGGTGATTAAAATAGTCGCTTTGGATGTGTGGACAGCGATCCGCCTAAGTTTGACATGAAATATAAAATAAATACGGAAGTGTGCCAACAAGACGTACACATAGGCTGATAGAATAGGACCAGAACTTCTGTATTATACCACCCAAGTTACCTTAAAAACTTAGGTTTTGGAAATACGGGTGATTAAATTAGTCGCTATGCGATGTGCGGACAACGATTTGTCTAAGTATGACATGAAATATAAAAATAAATACGGAAGTGTGCCAACATTACGTACACAAAGGGTGATAGAATAAGAACAGAACTTCTGTATTATACCATCCAAGTTACCGTAAAAACTTAGGTTTTGGAAATATGGCTCATTAAAGTAGTCGCATTGCGATGTGCGGACAGCGATTTGTCTAAGTTTGACATGAAATATAAAAAAAATACGGAAGTATGCCAACATGACGTACACATAGGATGATAGAATAGGACCAAAACTTTACTACTATACGACCCAAGTTACCTTAAAAACTTAGGTTCTGGAAATATGGGTGATTAAAATAGTCGCTATGCGATGTGTGGACAACAATTTGTCAAAGAATGACATGAAGTATAAAAATAAATACGGAATTTTGGATACATGACGTTCACATAGGGCGATAAAATGGGACCAGAAATTTAGTATTATACCACTCAGGTTACCGTCAAAACTACCGTTTTGACCGTCTACCGTTTTTGAAATACGGGTGATTAAAATAGTCGCTTTGGATGTGTGGACAGCGATCCGCCTACGTTTGACATGAAATATAAAATAAATACGGAAGTGTGCCAACATTACGTACACATAGGGTGATAGAATAGGACCAGAACTTCTGTATTATACCACCCAAGTTACCGTAAAAACTTAGGTTTTGGAAATATGGCTAATTAAAGTAGTCGCATTGTGATGTGCAGACAGCGATTTGTCTATGTATGACATGAAATATAAAAAAAATACGGAAGTGTGCCAACATGACGCACACATAGGATGATAGAATAGGTCCAAAACTTTACTACTATACGGCCCAAGTTACCTTTAAAACTTAGGTTTTGGAAATATGGGTGATTAAAATAGTCGCTTTGCGATGTGCGGACAACAATTTGTCAAAGAATGACATGAAATATAAAAATAAATACGGAATTGTGGATACATGACGTTCACATAGGGCGATAAAATGGGACCAGAAATTTAGTATTATACCACTCAGGTTACCGTCAAAACTTAGGTTTTTGAAATACGGGTGATTAAAATAGTCGCTTTGGATGTGTGGACAGCGATCCGCCTACGTTTGACATGAAGTATAAAATAAATACGGAAGTGTGCCAACTTGAGGTACACAAACGGTGATAGAATAGGACCAGAAATTCTGTATTATACAACCCAAGTTACCGTAAAAACTTAGGTTTTGGAAATATATGAGATTAAATTAGTCGCTATGAGATGTGCGGACAACGATTTGTCTAAGTTTGACATGAAATATAAAATTAAATACGGGATTGTGGATACATGACGTACACATAGGGTGATAGAATAGGACCAGAACTATAGTATTATACCACTCAGGTTACCCTCAAAACGTAGGTTTTGGAAATATGGGTGATTAAAATAGTCGCTTTGGATGTGTGGACAGCGATCCGCCTAAGTTTGACATGAAATATAAAATAAATACGGAAGTGTGCCAACAAGACGTACACATAGGCTGATAGAATAGGACCAGAACTTCTGTATTATACCACCCAAGTTACCTTAAAAACTTAGGTTTTGGAAATATGGGTGATTAAATTAGTCGCTATGCGATGTGCGGACAACGATTTGTCTAAGCATGACATGAAATATTAAAATAAATACGGAAGTGTGCCAAAATTACGTACACAAAGGGTGATAGAATAAGACCACAACTTCTGTATTATACCATCCAAGTTACCGTAAAAACTTAGGTTTTGGAAATATGGGTGATTAAAGTAGTCGCTTTGCGATGTGCGGACAGCGATTTGTCTAAGTTTGACATGAAATGTAAAATAAATAGGGAAGTGTGCCAGCATGTCGTACACATAGGGTGATAGAATGGGACCAGAACTATAGTATTATACCCCTCAAGTTACCCTCAAAACTTACGTTTTGGAAATACAAGTGATTAAAATAGTCGCTTTGTATGTGTGGACAACGATCCGCCTAAGTTTGACATGAAATATAAAATAAATTCGGAAGTCTGCCAACATTACGTACACATAGGGTAATAGAATAGGACCAGAACTTTTGTATTATACCACCCAGGTTACCGTAAAAACGTAGGTTTTGGAAATACTGCTGATTAAAGTAGTCGCATTGTGATGTGCGGACAGCGATTTGTCTAAGTTTGACATGAAATATAAAAAAAATACGGAAGTATGCCAACATGACATACACATAGGATGATAGAATAGGACCAAAACTTTACTACTATACGACCCAAGTTACCTTAAAAACTTAGGTTTTGGAAATATGGGTGATTAAAATAGTCGCTATGCGATGTGCGGACAACAATTTGTCAAAGAATGACATGAAATATAAAAATAAATACGGAATTGTGGATACATGACGTTCACAAAGGGCGATGAAATGGGACCAGAAATTTAGTATTATACCACTCAGGTTACCGTCAAAACTTAGGTTTTTGAATTACGGGTGATCAAAATAGTCGCTTTGGATGTGTGGACAGCGATCCGCCTACGTTTGACATGAAATATAAAATAAATACGGAAGTATGCCAACATTACGTACACATAGGGTGATAGAATAGGACCAGGACTTCTGTATTATACCACCCAAGTTACAGTAAAAACTTAGGTTTTGGAAATATGGCTGATTAAAGTAGTCGCATTGTGATGTGCGGAAAGCGATTTGTCTAAGTTTGACATGAAATATAAAAAAAATACGGAAGTGTGCCAACATGACGTACACATAGGATGATAGAGTAGGACCAAAACTTTACTACTATACGACCCAAGTTACCTTAAAAAGTTAGGTTTTGGAAATATGGGTGATTAAAATAGTCGCTTTGCGATGTGCGGACAACAATTTGTCAAAGAATGACATGAAATATAAAAATAAATACGGAATTGTGGATACATGACGTTCACATAGGGCGATAAAATGGGACCACAAATTTAGTATTATACCACTCAGGTTACCGTCAAAACTTAGGTTTTTGAAATACAGGTGATTAAAATAGTCGCTTTGGATGTGTGGATAGCGATCCGCCTACGTTTGACATGAAATATAAAATAAATACGGAAGTGTGCCAAAAAGACGTACACAAAGGGTGATAGAATAGGACCAGAACTTCTGTATTATACAACCCAAGTGTCCGTAAAAACTTAGGTTTTGGAAATATGGGTGATTAAATTAGTCGCTATGAGATGTGCGGACAATGATTTGTCTAATTTTGACATGAAATATAAAAATAAATACGGGATATTTGATACATGACGTAAACATAGGGTGATAGAATAGGACCAGAATTATAGTATTATACCACTCAGGTTACCGTCAAAACTTAGGTTTTGGAAATACGGGTGATTAAAATAGTCGCTTTGGATATGTGGACAGCGATCCGCCTACGTTTGACATGAAATATAAAATAAATACGGAAGTGTGCCAACAAGACGTACACATAGGCTGATAGAATAGGACCAGAACTTCTGTATTATACCACCCAAGCTACCTTAAAAACTTAGGTTTTGGAAATATGGCTAATTAAAGTAGTCGCATTGCGATGTGTGGACAACGATTTGTCTAAGTATGACATGAAATATACAAATAAATACGGAAGTGTGCCAACATTACGTATACATAGGGTGATAGAATAGGACCAGAACTTCTGTATTATACCATCCAAGTTACCTTAAAAACTTAGGTTTTGGAAATATGGCTAATTAAAGTAGTCGCATTGCGATGTGCGGACAACGATTTGTCTAAGTATGACATGAAATATAAAAATAAATACGGAAGTGTGCCAACATTACGTACACATAGGGTGATAGAAAAGGACCAGGACTTCTGTATTATACCACCCAAGTTACCGTAAAAACGTAGGTTTTGGAAATATGGCTGATTAAAGTAGTCGCATTGTGATGTGCAGACAGCGATTTGTCTATGTATGACATGAAATATAAAAAAAATACGGAAGTGTGCCAACATGACGCACACATAGGATGATAGAATAAGACCAAAACTTTACTACTATACGGCCCAAGTTACCTTAAAAACTTAGGTTTTGGAAATATGGGTGATTAAAATAGTCGCTTTGCGATGTGCGGACAACAATTTGTCAAAGAATGACATGAAATATAAAAATAAATACGGAATTGTGGATACATGACGTTCACATAGGGCGATAAAATGGGACCACAAATTTAGTATTATACCACTCAGGTTACCGTCAAAACTTAGGTTTTTGAAAGACGGGTGATTAAAATAGTCGCTTTGGATGTGTGGACAGCGATCCGCCTACGTTTGACATGAAGTATAAAATAAATACGGAAGTGTGCCATTTTGAGGTACACAAACGGTGATAGAATAGGACCAGAAATTCTGTATTATACAACCCAAGTTACCGTAAAAACTTAGGTTTTGGAAATATATGAGATTAAATTAGTCGCTATGAGATGTGCGGACAACGATTTGTCTAAGTTTGACATGAAATATAAAAATAAATACGAGATTGTGGATACATGACGTACACATAGGGTGATAGAATAGGACCAGAACTATAGTATTATACCACTCAGGTTACCCTCAAAACTTAGGTTTTGGAAATATGGGTGATTAAAATAGTCGCTTTGGATGTGTGGACAGCGATCCGCCTAAGTTTGACATGAAATATAAAATAAATACGGAAGTGTGCCAACAAGACGTACACATAGGCTGATAGAATAGGACCAGAACTTCTGTATTATACCACCCAAGTTACCTTAAAAACTTAGGTTTTGGAAATATGGGTGATTAAATTAGTCGCTATGCGATGTGCGGACAACGATTTGTTTAAGTATGACATGAAATATTAAAATAAATAAGGAAGTGTGCCAACATTACGTACACAAAGGGTGATAGAATAAGACCAGAACTTCTGTATTATACCATCCAAGTTACCGTAAAAACTTAGGTTTTGGAAATATGGGTGATTAAAGTAGTCGCTTTGCGATGTGCGGACAGCGATTTGTCTAAGTTTGACATGAAATATAAAATAAATACGGAAGTGTGCCAGCATGTCGTACACATAGGGTGATAGAATGGGACCAGAACTATAGTATTATACCCCTCAAGTTACCCTCAAAACTTACGTTTTGGAAATACAAGTGATTAAAATAGTCGCTTTGTATGTGTGGACAGCGATACGCCTAAGTTTGACATGAAATATAAAATAAATACGGAAGTCTGCCAACATTACGTACACATAGGGTAATAGAATAGGACCAGAACTTCTGTATTATACCACCCAGGTTACCGTAAAAACGTAGGTTTTGGAAATATGGCTGATTAAAGTAGTCGCATTGCGATGTGCGGACAGCGATTTGTCTAAGTTTGACATGAAATATAAAAAAAATACGAAAGTATGCCAACATGACGTACACATAGGATGATAGAGTAGGACCAAAACTTTACTACTATACGACCCAAGTTACCTTAAAAACTTAGGTTTTGGAAATATGGGTGATTAAAATAGTCGCTTTGCGATGTGCGGACAACAATTTGTCAAAGAATGACATGAAATATAAAAATAAATACGGAATTGTGGATACATGACGTCCACATAGGGCGATAAAATGGGACCACAAATTTAGTATTATACCACTCAGGTTACCGTCAAAACTTAGGTTTTTGAAAGACGGGTGATTAAAATAGTCGCTTTGGATGTGTGGACAGCGATCCGCCTACGTTTGACATGAAGTATAAAATAAATACGGAAGTGTGCCAACTTTAGGTACACAAACGGTGATAGAATAGGACCAGAAATTCTGTATTATACAACCCAAGTTACCGTAAAAACTTAGGTTTTGGAAATATATGAGATTAAATTAGTCGCTATGAGATGTGCGGACAACGATTTGTCTAAGTTTGACATGAAATATAAAAATAAATACGGGATTGTGGATACATGACGTACACATAGGGTGATAGAATAGGACCAGAACTATAGTATTATACCACTCAGGTTACCCTCAAAACGTAGGTTTTGGAAATATGGGTGATTAAAATAGTCGCTTTGGATGTGTGGACAGCGATCCGCCTAAGTTTGACATGAAGTATAAAATAAATACGGAAGTGTGCCAACATTACGTACACAAAGGGTGATAGAATAAGACCAGAACTTCTGTATTATACCATCCAAGTTACCGTAAAAACTTAGGTTTTGGAAATATGGGTGATTTGCGATGTGCGGACAGCGATTTGTCTAAGTTTGACTTGAAATATAAAATAAATAGGGTGATAGAATAAGACCAGAACTATAGTATTATACCCCTCAAGTTACCGTCAAAACTTACAAGTGATTAAAAGAGTCGCTTTGTATGTGTGGACAGCGATCCACCTACGTTTGACATGAAGTATAAAATAAATACGGAAGTGTGCCAACTTGAGGTACACAAACGGTGATAGAATAGGACCAGAAATTCTGTATTATACAACCCAAGTTACCGTAAAAACTTAGGTTTTTACGGTAACTTACGGTTGACATGAAATATAAAAAAAATACGGAAGTGTGCCAACATGACGTACACATAGGATGATAGAATAGGACCAAAACTTTACTACTATACGACCCAAGTTTACTTAAAAACTTAGGTTTTGGAAATATGGGTGCTTAAAATAGTCGCTATGCGATGTGCTGACAACAATTTGTCAAAGAATGACATGAAATATAAAAATATATACGGAATTATGGATACATGACGTTCACATAAGGCGATAAAATGGGACCAGAAATTTAGTATTATACCACTCAGGTTACCGTCAAAACTTAGGTTTTTGAAATACGGGTGATTAAAATAGTCGCTTTGGATGTGTGGACAGCGATCCGCCTACGTTTGACATGAAGTATAAAATAAATACGGAAGTGTGCCAACTTGAGGTACACAAACGGTGATAGAATAGGACCAGAAATTCTGTATTATACAACCCAAGTTACCGTAAAAACTTAGGTTTTGGAAATATATGAGATTAAATTAGTCGCAATGAGATGTGCGGACAACGATTTGTCTAAGTTTGACATGAAATATAAAAATAAATACGAGATTGTGGATACATGACGTACACATAGGGTGATAGAATAGGACCAGAACTATAGTATTATACCACTCAGGTTACCCTCAAAACGTAGGTTTTGGAAATATGGGTGATTAAAATAGTCGCTTTGGATGTGTGGACAGCGATCCGCCTAAGTTTGACATGAAATATAAAATAAATACGGAAGTGTGCCAACAAGACGTACACATAGGCTGATAGAATAGGACCAGAACTCCTGTATTATACCACCCAAGTTACCTTAAAAACTTAGGTTTTGGAAATATGGGTGATTAAATTAGTCGCTATGCGATGTGCGGACAACGATTTGTCTAAGTATGACATGAAATATTAAAATAAATACGGAAGTGTGCCAACATTACGTACACAAAGGGTGATAGAATAAGACCACAACTTCTGTATTATACCATCCAAGTTACCGTAAAAACGTAGGTTTTGGAAATATGGGTGATTAAAGTAGTCGCTTTGCGATGTGCGGACAGCGATTTGTCTAAGTTTGACATGAAATATAAAATAAATACGGAAGTGTGCCAGCATGTCGTACACATAGGGTGATAGAATGGGACCAGAACTATAGTATTATACCCCTCAAGTTACCCTCAAAACTTACGTTTTGGAAATACAAGTGATTAAAATAGTCGCTTTGTATGTGTGGACAGCGATCCGCCTAAGTTTGACATGAAATATAAAATAAATACGGAAGTCTGCCAACATTACGTACACATAGGGTAATAGAATAGGACCAGAACTTCTGTATTATACCACCCAGGTTACCGTAAAAACGTAGGTTTTGGAAATATGGCTGATTAAAGTAGTCGCATTGTGATGTGCGGACAGCGATTTGTCTAAGTTTGACATGAAATATAAAAAAAAATACGGAAGTATGCCAACATGACGTACACATAGGATGATAGAATAGGACCAAAACTTTACTACTATACGACCCAAGTTACCATAAAAACTTAGGTTTTGGAAATATGGGTGATTAAAATAGTCGCTATGCGATGTGCGGACAACAATTTGTCAAAGAATGACATGAAATATAAAAATAATACGGAATTGTGGATACATGACGTTCAAAAAGGGCGATGAAATGGGACCAGAAATTTAGTATTATACCACTCAGGTTACCGTCAAAACTTAGGTTTATTGAATTACGGGTGATCAAAATAGTCGCTTTGGATGTGTGGACAGCGATCCGCCTACGTTTGACATGAAATATAAAATAAATACGGAAGTGTGCCACAAGACGTACACAAAGGGTGATAGAATAGGACCAGAACGTCTGTATTATACAACCCAAGTTACCGTAAAAACTTAGGTTTTGGAAATATGGGTGATTAAATTAGTCGCTATGAGATGTGCGGACAATGATTTGTCTAATTTTGACATGAAATATACAAATAAATACGGGATATTGGATACATGACGTAACATAGGGTGATAGAATAGGACCAGAATTATAGTATTATACCACTCAGGTTACCGTCAAAACTTAGGTTTTGGAATACGGGTGATTAAATAGTCGCTTTGGATGTGTGGACAGAGATCCGCCCTACGTTTGACATGAAATATAAAATAAATACGGAAGTGTGCCAACAAGACGTACACATAGGCTGATAGAATAGGACCAGAACTTCTGTATTATACCACCCAAGTTACCTTAAAAACTTAGGTTTTGGAAATATGGCTAATTAAAGTAGTCGCATTGCGATGTGCGGACAACGATTTGTCTAAGTATGACATGAAATATACAAATAAATACGGAAGTGTGCCAACATTACGTATACATAGGGTGATAGAAAAGGACCAGAACTTCTGTATTATACCATCCAAGTTACCTTAAAAACTTAGGTTTTGGAAATATGGCTAATTAAAGTAGTAGCATTGCGATGTGCGGACAACGATTTGTCTATGTATGACATGAAATATAAAAATAAATTCGGAAGTGTGCCAACATTACGTACACATAGGGTGATAGAAAAGGACCAGGACTTCTGTATTATACCACCCAAGTTACCTTAAAAACTTAGGTTTTGGTAATATGGCTAATTAAAGTAGTCGCATTGCGATGTGCGGACAACGATTTGTCTATGTATGACATGAAATATAAAAATAAATACGGAATTTTGGATACATGACGTTCACATAGGGCGATAAAATGGGACCAGAAATTTAGTATTATACTACTCAGGTTACCGTCAAAACTTAGGTTTTTGAAATACGGGTGATTAAAATAGTCGCTTTGGATGTGTGGTCAGCGATCCGCCTACGTTTGACATGAAGTATAAAATAAATACGGAAGTGTGCCAACATGAGGTACACAAAGGGTGATAGAATAGGACCAGAAATTTTTTATTATACAACCCAAGTTACCGTAAAAACTTAGGTTTTTACGGTAACTTACGGTTGACATGAAATATAAAAAAAATACGAAAGTATGCCAACATGACGTACACATAGGATGATAGAGTAGGACCAAAACTTTACTACTATACGACCCAAGTTACCTTAAAAACTTAGGTTTTGGAAATATGGGTGATTAAAATAGTCGCTTTGCGATGTGTGGACAACAATTTGTCAAAGAATGACATGAAATATAAAAATAAATACGGAATTGTGGATACATGACGTTCACATAGGGCGATAAAATGGGACCACAAATTTAGTATTATACCACTCAGGTTACCGTCAAAACTTAGGTTTTGGAAATATGGGTGATTAAAATAGTCGCTTTGGATGTGTGGACAGCGATCCGCCTAAGTTTGACATGAAATATAAAATAAATACGGAAGTGTGCCAACAAGACGTACACATATTCTGATAGAATAGGACCAGAACTTCTGTATTATACCATCCAAGTTACCTTAAAAACTTAGGTTTTGGAAATACGGGTGATTAAATTAGTCGCTATGCGATGTGCGGACAACGATTTGTCTAAGTATGACATGAAATATAAAAATAAATACGGAAGTGTGCCAACATTACGTACACAAAGGGTGATAGAATAAGACCAGAACTTCTGTATTATACCATCCAAGTTACCGTAAAAACTTAGGTTTTGGAAATATGGGTGATTTGCGATGTGCGGACAGCGATTTGTCTAAGTTTGACTTGAAATATAAAATAAATAGGGTGATAGAATAAGACCAGAACTATAGTATTATACCCCTCAAGTTACCGTCAAAACTTACAAGTGATTAAAAGAGTCGCTTTGTATGTGTGGACAGCGATCCGCCTAAGTTTGACATGAAATATAAAAAAAATACGGAAGTGTGCCAACATGACGTACACATAGGATGATAGAATAGGACCAAAACTTTACTACTATACGACCCAAGTTTACTTAAAAACTTAGGTTTTGGAAATATGGGTGCTTAAAATAGTCGCTATGCGATGTGCGGACAACAATTTGTCAAAGAATGACATGAAATATAAAAATTTATACGGAATTATGGATACATGACGTTCACATAGGGCGATAAAATGGGACCAGAAATTTAGTATTATACCACTCAGGTTACCGTCAAAACTTAGGTTTTTGAAATACGGGTGATTAAAATAGTCGCTTTGGATGTGTGGACAGCGATCCGCCTACGTTTGACATGAAGTATAAAATAAATACGGAAGTGTGCCAACTTGAGGTACACAAACGGTGATAGAATAGGACCAGAAATTCTGTATTA